>OW121811.1:602500-1202500 GCA_933228885.1 Leistus spinibarbis | reverse complement strand
TGTTACATATAATCTTTGGTATCTTATTTGAATCTGTACGCAGTTTAAATCTAATCGCTAGTATACTTCCCGAGTTATGAGGCCCCAAAATCAAAATCATATTACTCTGCAGGTATCAAAGCGATTTAAACCAAATGTGCTACACATAGTCTTTGGTATCCCATTTGAATCTGTTCGCAGTTTAAATCCAATCGCTTGTATACTTCTCGAGTTATAGGGGCCCAAAATTTAAAGCCCCACTTAATACTGCCCTTAGAAAAATACTTACAACATTCAAAAATTCTAATTAAAATTCTAAGATATTTTATGTCTACATGATTTTTGCATATTGGTAACCCAAAGGCCACAAAAAAAAAATTAATTATTTTCTCTAAAACGGATTAAATATCCTTTTTAAAAATTGGAGGCGTTTACAAATCTGAGTTTCAAAATATCATATTTGTATATTTAAATTTCAATTAGTGATATTTTTATTTGTGAGCACAATACTTTCTTTATGTACGTATAAGAACGCACAAAAAACTATCGACCCTTTGTTTAGTGATAAATACAATTGTCGGATATAAATTTCGGACCATTTGAAATTTACAGCGATAAATTAAACTCTACTAAGTTAAAGTTCGAACGTTTCGGGTGAAATGGGGGGTGGGGAAGGCGGGGGGGTCAGCTGGCAAAACGAATTTCGTGATATGCATTCGCAAAGGCGACAAGATGAAACGAAATGTAACAGGGAATAACATAAAAGGTTATAGCAATTAATATTTACATTTAAAATTAACAAAAAGAAAACTTAAAATATATCATAACATTCCTTTGTCATGCAATTATAAAAAATACTTTAATTATCAAGAATGTCCGTACGCGCGCATCAAAATCTTAATATTTAATAACAATAGCATTTTTATTCGATTCAGAGATGTTCAAAACGTGTATTTCTGTTCGAAAACGTCCAAGAAAGTAAAAAACAAATAAGAAATATATATATTTATATTTTAAAACGTTGCCAAAGCAGCGAAATAATGTTTTATCACCTGTTATTTCCCTGTAAATGTTCGGCTAGATACGCGAGAAATTCATACAAAACGTTTTGCAACATAGTTACATTTGTTCCCGACAACATCTTGTGACGAGTGCCTTATACTTGAAATACTTCAAAGTACCCTTGTACAGACGGTACTCGCGACAGAGACGCACTCAGCCCCCCCTATATTCCTATAAAATTGTCTTTATTAGGGCCTCAAACCGGCCATTTGGTCCCGAGAAAAACTACCCAACTGGGAATTATTAAGGATTCCCTTGTAATATTTATGAAACGCTTTCCCCGTGTGTTAGTTTACTTAAAGATATTTCGTAGCAGTTTTCTCGTAACTGGTACATTTTTTAAAGAAACTTTTCAAACAAAAGTTGTGCAAAATATTAATATCTTTCATTATGAACATAACTATTTTTGCCATAAGTGCAGCCGTTCTAGTGATATAGCAGAAATAACAACATAAACCAGATATTTTTGATATTTCGTAGCAGTTTTCTCGTAACTGGAAAATTTTTTAAAGAAACTTTTTAAACAAAAGTTATGTGAAATATAAATATCTTTAATTATGAACATAACTATTTTTGCTATAAGTGCAGCCGTTTTAGTGATATAGGAGAAAAAACAACATAAATCAGATATTTTAGATATTTCGTAGTAGTTTTCTCGTAACTGGTACATTTAAAAAAAAAACTTTTCAAACAAAAGTGGTGCGAAATATAAATATCTTTAATTATGTACATAACTATTTTTGCTGTAAGTACAGCTGCTTTAGTGATATAGGAGAAAAACAACATAAATCAGATATTTTAGATATTTCGTAGTAGTTTTCTCGTAACTGGTACATTTTTTGAAAAAACTTTTCAAACAAAAGTTGTGCCAAATATGAATATATTTCATTATGTACATAACTATTTTTGCCGTAAGTGCAGCCGTTCTAGTGATATTGGAGTTATAACAAAAAATGCAATTTCAATTTGATTTTTTTTTTAAATAGGGGTACATCTACACCTAATACAAGTCTTAAGTTCAAAGTTTGACAATTTTATATTCCACAGTTTCGCCTCAGCGTACATTAATTTATCTAGGGGGCTCAAAACGGCCCTACAATCGAATTACAATTGTTTATTTATTATGCCTGAATTATTCTATCATGAAACTTTAAGGGACATTTAAACACCCCCAAATGTTAATCTTCGATTGTCGCAGATGTTAGTACCGGCAACTGCTGAAGACTTACGACGCCATGGTCAAATTACCATAACCGCAACACCGACCTCAACATCTGAGGTAGCTGCGCCACCTCTGGTTACCACTACAGACAGTTCTGGTAATGGAAGCACGGTTCAAATTAAGATTCCGGTAGTTGCAACCGTAGTTCAACGATGCTCAACAGATGGCTCGCTGTGTATGGCTGTACAAAGTCCGGGACCGAAGGAATCCACGACCGACGGATTCGTTATTGCTTCAGCAGAAGACTGCATAGAGCATGTCGACGGAGGTATAAAAATAATATCTCCAAACCGAAATTAAAGGATTTATGATCTATTCCCAATCAAATGCGTTATAAGATTCAATAAACTCCCACTGTATTACGTAGGGTATTCCCCGATTTGCGAGTATTACGCGTAGCGCATGCGCGGTAGACACAGTTCTTTTTTAAATTGTTTAAAACAATAAGAAACATGTTTTATTTTAAAAAATACACAACAAAACTACAATTGACAAACACGTAAATGTTTGTAATTATTTTTAGAACCGACGACGGCTGAAAATACTGTGATTTCTTTCAACCAAAATCAAATCACGAATCATGAAATTCAGTTTATTGATGAATCTGGCAATTTGATCTCTGAAAACGAATATAACTCCAAGAACCCGAGTAAGAGACACTCCTTACTACTTCTAACTCTCTAATATCTCATGCATCTAAATGTTCAATAACTAATCAAAATGATTAGATTTAAGGCCCAATATTACAAACCACATTCGAAATAACAAATTAATACATAATATATGCATGATAAAAAGGTTCTATTAGACTTTATACGGTCTAAAACTTGTTATATATGTCTTTAAAATTATTTGGGAATTGTAAATTAGAGCAAAACATTTAGATATAATATTTATTTCGTCTAATCTACAAATTTGAACGTGATAAATTTTAATTTCAATTCCCAAATAATTTAAAGAACCTTTTATCATGAAAATCTTATGTATTAAGTTATCTACATTTGAATTTTTTTTACTACATTCGAAATAACAACTTAATACATAATATATTCATGATAAAAAGGTTCTATTAGACTTGATACGGTCTAAAACTTGTTATATATGTCTTCAAATTAATTGGGAATTGTAAATTAGAGCAAAACATTTAGATATAATATTTATTTCGTCTAATCTACAAATTTGTACGTGATAAACTTTAATTTCAATTCCCAAATAATTTAAAGACATATATAGCCATTTTAACCAGTATCTAATCTAATAGAACCTTTTTATCATGAAAATCTTATGTATTAAGTTATCTATATTTGTATATTTTTTTGTTCGGGTACCCGGTTATTGAACAAGGAAATCGTAAATAATATTCATTCACTGGTCAATTACTTAAATGTCTAGGTATACAATTTGATACAGCAGCATTTAATGTGTTGTCGGGAAGCGACAAATTTGTGGGCCAAACTATCGACTTGGACCATATTGGGCCAATGGCGCCAAACGCCAGCTTGGTTTTACCCGAAAATCTAAATCTAAATGACCAATTTAGCCAAACGGGCCACTTGCAGAATTTAGAACCGGTTTCGTCGACAGTTTTCGAAGTACAAAATGCAATCGACGCCATAGATAATGTATATATATATAGTGTTTGAAGTACTTAAAAGTACTTCAAAACACTTCAAAATCGTTTTACTAATTATAATTCTTAATTAACTTAGATGAATGAACTTCAAAGCGGCATGATTTTAGATGGGCAAGGCGAAGGCGATTCAATTACTATGTACAGTGACACTAATAATATTTTATACGAGTCTGATACTCAATTTATTCTATAATTTAATTGCTAATATTAAGAATTAGTTATATTCATTCCATTTGTTATTTATTCACAATTATATTTAATAATTATTGTTCTCTAACTGAAAATGTGCCTTCTAAATAATTTATAAGTTACTTTTTAATAAAATTAAAACTAAATACAAGATTTCGCTTATTTTACATAAATTTGAGGCATTTTTAGAGCAATTATGACAAAATTATTACAAAAACTGATTGTGAAACCCTGGAATTGCCACCATTTTGCGCATGTCTGTTCGAGCCGACGTCCATGTACAAACGCCTTCGTATATCGTAAGTAAAAAATACGTTTATGTGTTGATTACATCTATATTTATACTACAAAAATTATGTGATAACTCTTAATTACTTGTTAATTAACTATTAAACAAGTAAAATGTGTTCGAACACATCGAAAATATGGTTATTTACATCGTAAAGCATGTTGCCGGTTAATGTTTGCGCTTAAAGTCGATGTATGCGGGTGTATGTATAGGAAACTAGACCTTATTAGTGTCGCTTCGCGCCAAACAATTCTCTTAGTGGTGAAAAGTGTGAAATACGTATTTTAATGTATTTATTTAAGTGTTTGGTGGATGCAGTCTTCTAATTTACTTGGTTAAATGTAAGTTTTTTATGGAATAAGTGTAAAATTTTATATGTATCAAGTATATTGTGATTTGTCCTGTTAATAAATATTTATTTTACATCGTCTAAAGACGATAATTTTGTATTTTTGTACTATATTTGCTCAAAAAGCTAGCCCAATCGACGGTTTTGTCGTTTTGAGCCTAATCGCCTTCCGTTTTGACTCCTTTTGCTCAATTTGCTGTATTGTAAACTTGTTCAATCTCGTAAACGTAATTGGAGCAAACTAGGTTCTAGTTTGAGCACAAGATTATGTTAAATTTGAGCATTTCGTTGCATTTTCTGATGTTTTAAACAAAACAAAACACAATTATTCGTAGGTTTTTTATTTAACAGACAACAAAAATTATAAATATTTCGCCTAATTATTTGACAAGATTAATACAAAGAAATTTTTGTAAACAACCTATATATCCCTGCATATAATAATAATATAATAAATATAAAAAAGAATACTACAAAATTCGTTAAAAACTCTAAATAATGACTACATATTTCGTAAATAATTTTTTAATATAAACTCGTAATTTATTAATTCGTCGGTAGAGAGTTTTTTTTTTGTTTTGGGATAAATTTTCAAGCCGAAAAATTAATAAATTGCGTGTACAAAAAAATTATATATTAAAAATCGATGTCGAACTTTTAAAAAAGTTCAAAATAAACTACTCAATTTTATTTTCAACTATTTCGCTCTTTTTTCGCGACGACCCAACTATTATTTTAACAATAGGTTTATAAACAATGGGCCAAAGTGCGAACATTATAAATCCCATATGATAAACGGAACCATATACTTTCCAATATTTCTCAAATTTCAACAATGTGAACGGTGCCATGCACCAGCCCATAAAAATAAATGCGTAAACTCTTAACACAAGATCCCATATATGCGAAACTATAGGCTGTTGGAAAAATATACCAATTTTTTCATTTCGGACCAAAACTGACTTTAGCTAGAAGACAAATACTCAAATTTGAGCAACTTTTATAAAATTATATAAAAATTACTTACATCTTTCTCGAAAAACACTATTAAAAACTCCATGAGGAAACACACATAATATCCAGAATGGAATCCATGCCAAACGGCCAAAAACATAAGGGCAGAAAATTGGGATACTAGGCGGTTGCCCAAAAATTTGAGCCGCTTGTAAATATATTGGCCAACCCATTGGTTTGTGTTGATATTGAACGAATGGACATATTGGGTAAACTCTGTAGTATTTTCAAATAAGAAAACCCGAACATTTTCGCATCCGTTCCACTGTGCAACGCCATGTTCATCTTTTCCATTATACGACAGCCCTAAATCAGAGGAAAACATACCAAAATATAGTTGTGATGTATTACGGCAATTAAAAAGGATGAATAGTCTTAGAAATTGGACACAAGTTGGCCCATTTTATGCCATAATCATCTATACTAGTGATATAATCCCTGGAAATTAAATTATGTCCATTTTGAGCATTATTTTAAAATTAGGTCAAATTTGAGCAAATGTGCTACAATTAGGTCAAATTTGAGCAATTTTATATGCACTGAAAACCCAAGTTTTTGGTGCAAAATTATATAAAACCGCTTACCAAACATAATTAGCGATCCTTCAGTGATGAGCCAGCAAAATACATATTTATAAAGTTGTATTTTACCCCAAAACGCTAAATAAAATATGCGTTTAATAAATGACATATCGTCAAATTCATCAGAAATCAAATACTCTTCCGTAAATAACATCGACCCAATTTGGAATAGCCCTAAATATACAATTCCCATCAACATCCGGTGTACTGCCGGCCCAACACAATCCGGCCGTCCATTTTTCTCATCCGTCTGTAATCAAATGTATAATCATCTCAAATCACTCGGTAAAGATCTATAAACATACAGAATTTCTGTAAACTCCGTTAACAAAATCTTCATATCTTTTGTACGGAAATTGTGGCCCAACGAGAAACGATGCTGGGAAGCACATAAAACCACAATACTCAATAAAGTTTGGAGCCTTTTTGACGCAAACCAATTTGTTCTCTTTCGACAGTTCCTCCTCCGGTTGTGTACCGTCGAAAATATTAAATGCATAACCGACGAGTCGTAGAACTAGGACACAATGTGGCATAGTCCATTTTATGTCATAATCATCTGTGCCAGTGAAGTAATAGCCTGAAAAATGCGATTATGACATTTTTGAGCACTATTTTGTCGATTAGGTCAAATTTGAGCACTATTTTGTAGATTAGGTCAAATTTGAGCACCTGTTACAATTAGGCAGTTTCAGCAGATTTTATACAATTGGGTCTAGTTGCGTTAAAATTAAACAAATTGAAAATAAAATTTACGTAAAGAAAAAAAATTTAATGAATGTACAAAGTTCATAAATTAAAATAATACGCAGAAAATTTATCAGAAAAGAGATAATGACTAATAATGGTCTGATAGAATTGTACATGTCATTGCAAAATATGCTTATCATCTAATTAGATAAATAGAAACTACTGTTTGAGATAAAGCAATATAAATTTAAGTAATTTTAAAATGTTGAAAACTTATGTTTTGTTTAATAATAAATAACAAAACTATCTAAAAATAGGCCTAAAAGTCTATACGTTAAATAAATGTCAACAATTTTGAACTGTGTCCAAAAATCGTATTTCCTATTCTACTAAGCTAAACATATAAATAAATACAAATAAACATTTTTGACATACTTTAAGTTGTGTCAAATTTGAGCTCTTACAAAATTATATTAAATTTGAGCAATCGTAACTTATGTTAACAGTAATGAAAAAGCTATTGTTATTTAATACGGTAAAAAGTTAGCACTGCTTGGAATTATGTTAAATTTGAGCCCTTGTATTGAGTCATTATATCAAATTTGCGCAGTCGTAAAGTTGTGTAGAAATTGAGCAGAACGCTATAGTTATTTAAGTCAGCGAAAAGTGTGCACTGTTTGGAATTATGTTAAATTTGAGCCCTTGTTAAAGAATTATATCAAATTTGAGCTGTCGTAATGTTGTGTAGCAATTGAGCAGAACATTATTGTTATTTATTTCGGTAAAAAGTGTGCCCTTTTTGGAATTATGTTAAATTTGAGTAATTATACCAAATTTGCGCAGTCGTAAAGTTGTGTAGAAATTGAGCAGAACGATGATATTGTTATTTAACTGGGTGAAGAGTGTGCACTGTTCGAAATTATGTCAAATTTGAGCCTTTGTTATAAAATTATGCGAAATTTGAGCGTATAGTAGTAAAATTTACTTACCGCAGAGTAAATGTGCAAAGTTCGCAATAAATGCAATTTGTAACGACAGTAATGAGCCGTTTAACAAAGTTGTTATCAAGTAAGTGTATAAAATCGCTGACAATGGATGTAATATATCGTTTCCATAGTTGAAATATCCAATGGATATGCCACTTATAATGAAAAATAAATGCTGACTTAAGCCCTTTTGGCCGTAGAAGTATTTTCGATGAATCAATGCCAAAGGATATCCTATAAATGCGAATTATATATATTCACCTAATTTACATATCACCTTTTATGTCAAATCAATTAGTGCATAAAGAAAACAATACAAATTGTATATGTTTTGATTTGTATGTATCAATACTAATTATGTTAATTGTGACCCCAGAGTGCAAATGTCACACATTGTATTGGGATTGATCGAATTATTTTTCTGAATTAAAAAATACGTACCGAAAAATATGGATATTAATAGACGTAGGGCCGGTTCTGTTGTCCCTACGAGAGACGATAATTTCAAAATTAATCCTGATACCACGTCAACAGCCATTTTCAAAGCTTTGACATTAATCCTCAGACAGACGACATCTGCAGTCTGCACTTTAAAATTTATCAATAATTTACTACGTCTATTCTCCTTCTTTAGATCTATGCATCATTTCAAACCTATTAGGTCCACAAATATACTAAAAATTCAACAGAAAATGAATTTGTTAATAATATTAATTAAAATATTCTCGCTGTACGAAGTACCGAAGAATCGTGTGTCTGTAGCATTATCGGATCAAAAAATGCCATTAACAAAAAGTGTTTGTCTCGTCGCCCTGAATCCAAAAATATATATAACTTATATGTTAGTCGTTTTTCATTCGTAAGTCCCTACGTAAGCGTTCTATACTACTTTGAAAAGTACTGGAGCGATTCACACCAAATTGGGTACACATGTTACTTGGCATCCAATTTGAACCTATTCGCAGTTTAAACTCAATCGCCCGTATACTTCCCGAGTTATAAGGCCCCAAAATTTAAAAACCCCCTTTATACAAATAATTAAAATACCCAAAAATTCCACTAAGAATTCTAAGATAGTTTATGTCTACAAGATTTTTCCATATTGTTGACCCAAGGGCCATAAAAAATTATTCGTTCGTAAGTCCCTACGTAAGTGTCCTATACTACTTTGAAGGTACTGGAGCGATTCACACCAAATTTGGTACACATGTTATTTGGCATCCCATTTGCACCCATTCGCAGTTTAAATACAATCGCTCGTATAGTTCCCGAGTTTTTTCAAATTGTTAACCAAAAGGGCAAGCTGGACGCATTGGTGCGTTGTAAGCTTGTTTTTGGTAATTTATTGAATAATTTTAACATAACAAAAAATTCTATCTATTTTAATTAATATTATTTAATCATTATTATTACTAATTTAGTAGTAAAAAAATGGAGCCGTTTTCATTTAAAGGTCCTAATGTTACTCATATAAACGTATATATATTTGTGTTGTCATGAAATTTGCAAATCAAACATAACCTCAATCTCGTCATTGTTTGACAGATTTTACAATTGACAGTTTGTAAAATGTTTCAAGTACCCGACTATTCGTCAGCCTTTAACTCCATTACGCATTTGAGCAATGATCAGTTAAAGGAGCTGTTAAATGATGATAGTAAATTTGAGGAAATGATGAAAGACTTGAAACAGGTAAATATATCGGCGAAATGTTGTGAAATTATTTTACTCAATACCATAATTAGTTTAAAGATTTGGAGCAAGAGCGTGAGGTTTTACTGGCTCATATTAGCTCTTTGTCTGAATTTAATTTAAATCGAGAGCCTTTGTTAATTGACGGCAGAGAAAAAATAAAGGAGTTGTCTGAGAGTGGCGAGGAATTATCACAGAGAGTTGTGGAGAAAATGAATGACTTGCGTAAGTTAAAATACATTCAGCTATGTGTGTATCTTATTCTAGCTACCCTAGAAACCTCTAAAATGCCCCTGGAACCAATTATTATTTGCTCAAACCCATATATCGTATAAAACTACTCAAACATATATATAAGGCTCGAAATCCTAAAAAAAAAAAAATTGCTCAAAATGCTCAACATAATTATATTTGCTCAAACATTTGAGCAACACATTTATTTACCCCTAGAACCACTTATAATTCGTTAAAATCCCATAACATGCTCAAATTACTAAAAATATTATAAATTGCTCAAAATGCTCAAAAGTATTTTATTTGCTCAAAAGGAGCCAAAACTGGTGACTTATCCACTGACACCGCGTTGGCATTGCTGCAAGCAGCTGCAGCGGAAATGGAAGAAGAATCAGAGCGTGTTGCTCAAAACTTTCTCTCTGGTGATCTAGACATTGAAGATTTTTTCGTACAATTCGCAGAAATGCGCAAAATTATGCATTTGCGTAAGGTAAAAGCTGAGAAAATGTCTGAGTTAATATCCAGACCCTCGTTTAACGCTGGTCCTAATTATATTAATGCTCCGCCTGTATCTATTAACTCAAACTATTTCCCTAATATTATGAACACTAATAACCCGTTACCATATCCCACTGGGCCCATGCATATGCCTAACCCGTATTTCCCTAATAATTTTTAAATTGTCCCAACATTCGAAATTTTTTATCCCAATTTTTAATTATAACAAAGTTGTTTGCAACTATTGCAATTTGTATCCAATATATATAAATATATTGAGGTTTCGCTCAAAAATGTTTATATATATATATTTCTTATTATGTCTATTGCCATAATTATTATGTCATACTAGCCATTTCGTTAAACTGTTATTCGTAATTTTAATGTTACCCATAGTTACCTTTTAAGAATACTTCGATCAACTTACAATTAGACTAGAACTCTTGGAAAAACGAAAATAAATTATTATAATTTAAAGCACAGTGTACATAGTAAATAAATATATTTTCAAATGATTGAAAACATTTCTGATACCTTAAACCACGTACACCTGTATTCAAAGATCGTCTTTAACATAAAGGGTTGAGTTTTTCAAAAAACTCTTCAAATAAAAATTGTAGATTATTTCATTGTCGACGTTTTTCATTAAAACGAAATTGCGCTAAGTCAAACGGTTTCCGAAATATCCCATATCGGGACAAAAATAACTTGTACTCTCAAAATTATAGAACACTTATAACACAATGGTGGTTTTTGGGTAATTTGTTGAGTTTACAAAAAAACTTTTCATACAAAAGTTATAGACTATTTCATTATCGACGTTTTTCATTAAAACGAAATTGCGCTACGTCAAACGGTTTCGGAAATATCCCATATCGGGACCAAAAATACTTGTATTCTTAAACTTATAGGACACATATAACACAATAATGATTTTTGGGTGATTTGTTGAGTTTACATAAAAATTTTTCATACAAAAGTTGTAGATTATTTTATTGTCGACGTTTTTCATTAAAACGAAATTGCGCTACGTCAAACGGTTTCTGAAATATCCCATATCGGGACCAAAAATACTTGTATTCTTAAACTTATAGGACACATATAACACAATGGTGATTTTTAGGTAATTGGTTGAGTTTACAAAAAAACTTTTCATACAAAAGTTGTAGATTGTTTCATTATCGACGTTTTTCATTAAAACGAAATTGGGTTACGTCAAACGGATTCTGAAATATCCCTTATCGGGACAAAAATAACTTGTGCTCGGAAACTTATAGGGCACATATACTACAATGGTGATTTTTGGGTAATTTGTTGAGTTTACAAAAAAACTTTTCATACTTATTGTCGACGTTTTTCATTAAAGCGAAATTGTGCTACGTCAAACGGTTTCTGAAATAACTTGTGCTCGCAAAGTTATAAGACACATATAATACAATGGTGATTTTTGGGTAATTTATTGAGTTTACAAAAAAACTTTTTATACAAAAGTTGTAGATTATATTGTTGTCTATGTTTTTGGTTATAACAAATTTGTGCTAAGGCCAAGGGTTTATGGGATATCCAACGTCGGGACAAAAACGGTTTCGAAATATACCCGACCAAATTTAAAATAAAACGATAATAATACATAAAATAAATAATATATTCAACAAACAAAAACTATAATATTATTTTTAATATTTACAATTTTTACTAATTCATCTATTCTGTAATTTTTACATCCCTATTACTATCATCGATATCATCAAAATCGCTTTTATTATAATACGAAATGACTAAAAATACAAAAAACATTGCCATCCAACCGCCTATAACGGTCTCATTTTGCCTATCGCTTTTGTCGCGTTCAGTTTTATAAATTTTCGCCCGATATCGCATACGTGCTTGGGTACTGCGTTCAAACGTCGTACCATAATGTTGCCTAGACCACTCGTCAAAATCGTATATGGGCGTTCGTCCCGACATTGGCGGCGCTGTACGCCGTTCTCGGGACCTATAGAACTTGGCTTCTGGATGCTCTTCTACAGGATCAGCATATTGTGGTCCGGCTGTATGCAATATACCTGAAATGGACAAATGGTTATATTTAATATATAGATAAAATTTGGATAGTTACCTTTGTCGTATAATCGTCGCGTTTTAAAATTGCCTAGTACTTCGTAAGCAGCTGATATATCCTGGAATTTGCGGGAGGCAATGTCACTGCCTTTATTTTTATCGGGATGATTCAACATGGACAATTTATAATAGGCTGTTTTTATATCAGCTTGGGTAGCTTTTGGTGTTATCCCAAGCGAGTCATAGTGATTTTTTACCTTAACGGAGCTAGTATAAAAATTCTTATTTTTAAGCAAATTTTGATGTAGGATATTGCGCCAAAATGGGCGTGGGAACATTTTTATATATTTTTATTTTTTATTAGGGTATATTACTAAATATATATTTTTATTGTATAATCATTGCAATAACAACAATTATAGTTTCCAAACATATTTTTGAGGTTAAAAAATTGACTGAACGAAATTTATTCTTTTGTTAAAAAATAAAAATTAACCAATCTGAACTGTGATTGGTTGAAAACCTAGGTTACCAATGTTACCAAACTAATATGTCCCTAATAATTTTGAGGCCCTAATTATTCTCTACGGCCTTAATAAATAATACAATCCTTTAAACTCATCAATCCGATTAAGGACTGATGAGGACAAATGTTGCCAACATAATCCGACATTATAAATATGAATGTTTCTAAATTCCCTAAGCGACAAATCTTTTGTATTCTTGACTTGTGTCGTACATGTGCGATTTATTTTGTGTTCCGTGTACATTTAGTGTTAATTTCACTAAATACAAGTGTAGAATTTGATTCTAATTATATTTAACACTAACTAGTGTTATTTTTTATATATATATATATATATAATTTATTTTGGAATCATTTACCGGTGTAACCTTAAAATGCGACAAATTAGTAAAATACAAAAATTCGTTTTGGGGGCTGGTTTATGTGGGGGGGCAGTGTTATATTATTTTTTACAACCTAACCAAAAGGCTTACGCCTCTTGGACTACCGGTTACACCCCCTCAACTTTAGCGAAATGGGACAATAATTGGGACCAGTAAGTATATTTAGACGTATTGTATTTATTTTGTATATCTACATTATCATTGTTTAAATAAATTTAAATTCCTTTCTATTTAAATACATATTTATAAGTATTCCGTGTTGTATAAATAGGCAACCCACATTACATTCATGTAAACCATGTGGTATATACCACAGGGTAACGACTATTTAGCTCGCCGAAGTACCGAAGAAGTTAAAGCATTCTCGGATTAAAAAATGTCATTAACAAAAAGTGTTTGTCTCGTCCCCCTGAATCCAAAAATATATATAACTTATATGTTAGTCGATTTTTGTTCGTAAGTCCCTACGTAAGCGTTCTTTACTACTTTGAAGGTACCGGAGCGATTCACACCAAATTTGGTACACATATAATTTAACATCCCATTTGCACCCATTCACAGTTTAAACCCAATCGCTCGTATACTTCCCGAGTTATACGGCCCCAAAATTTAAAACCCCCCTTTATACAAATAATTAAAATACCCAAAAATTCCACTAATAATTCTAAGATATTTTATATCTACAGATTTTTTCATATTGTTAACTCAATGGCTATAAAAAATTATTAAATATAACCATATATTTAATTTTTTTCAGGCTTTGGGTTAATTATATGAAAAAATCTTGTAGACATAAAGTATCTTAGAATTTTTTAGTGTTTTAATTATGTTTGTAAGGGCAGTATTAAGGGGGGTTTGACATTTTGGGGCCCTATAACTCGGGAAGTATACGGGCGATTGGGTTTAAACTGCGAATAGGTTCAAATGGGGTGCCAAGTAACATGTGTACCAAATTTGGTGTTAATCGCTCCAGTATCTTCAAAGTAGTATAGAACGCTTACGTAGGGACTTACGAACGAAACACGACTAACATATAAGTTATATATATTTTTGGATTCAGGGTGACGAGACAAACACTTTTTGTTAATCAAATTCTTTGATCCGATAATGCTACAGACACACGACCGAAGCTTTAGCTTCTTTGGTACAATATACATTATTATAAAATTTATATATATATATTATAATGAAAATGCATTATTTTTAGTCGAACCCCAAAAAGTTTAGTGAAACGAAACAAGCGAGAAATCGCCAACACAACCGATGACAATTTAATAAATGAAGAAATCGAGAAAATTAAACCCACTTCAACTCGACACTTAATTTTAATTCGTCATGGCCAATACAATACGAATGGTAAATCAGACGATGAGCGAATTCTAACCAAATTAGGTGCGTTAAACTATGGACATAAGTGTGCCTTAGTGTTCTAAAACCATATTTTAGGGCGCAAACAAGCGGATTGGACCGGACAAAGATTAAAAAGTTTGAATTTTCCTTATACGGAATTAGTAAAATCGACGATGACTCGCGCCCAGGAAACTGGCGACATTATACAGGCCTCATTGCCTAAAATACCTGTTGAAAATTGCGGGCTTTTAGAGGAGGGGGCGCCAATTCCCCCAGAGCCGGCCGTGGGCCACTGGAAACCGGAGTATTATGTAAAACTTTTAAATATATATCGCAGGGGTATTTCGCGGTGCTTATAGACGAATATAAAGAGATGAACCGAGAAAGAATGATAAAAATATGAATGAATGACGAATATTAAAGGAATGAAAGAGAGAAGAACCGAGAATGCAATAAAGAAATTAGAAGCATGAAAAAAGAATGATTAATTTGTATTATTATTTTTATATGTTTCTATCGCATCATAAATAAATAAATAAAAAATAAGCTTGCTACTAAAACGTAAAAGAAAGTTTTGTGTAGGCCACAACCAATTTTTTTTATAGTCTAATGTACGGAAAATCGTGAAATGCCCCTTTAATATATATATATATATATATATTTTTTGATTGATCATTTAAGTGAATGGGGTTAATAAGTTAGGTAAATTTGTACTCCATTTTGTTTTTTGTAGCAGTTTTTTCAAGATGGCGCCCGTATTGAAGCTGCATTCAGGCGTTACTTTCATCGGGCTGAAATAAGTCAGGAGAAAGACAGTTATACTATCTTAGTGTGTCATGCAAATGTTATAAGATATTTCGTTTGTAGGTAATAATAAAAAAAAAAACACAATTATTTTATATATATATATATATAACCTCGTAGAATGTATTATATTGCATTTCCTCCTTAGAGCGCTCCAGTTTCCGCCGGAAGCATGGTTAAGGCTGTCTTTGAACCATGCTAGTATCACGTGGGTAAGCATAACTCCGCATGGGCGTGTTATATTACGAACTTTGGGCGATTCGGGTCATATGCCCCCAGAAGCAGTTACATATAGATAATTTCGAAAAATAATTAAAAATATACATATGAAAACTTTCATAATTTTTTTTCCTTATATATATATTATATATTTCCATAACCATGTATTAAGATGTATTATATTTTTAAATAGATTTTTTTATAAGCTTGTCTTTTTTTTAACTAACATCAAGTGACTTTAGGCAAACTTCATCTTGCCCCCTAACATGTAAAAGTTCACTTGTATGGGACAAAATGCGGAAATAGGTATTAATATATACATATAAGCTTGGCTTAGTTTTCTTTTTATATTTTTACTAGCACTTGTTAGCGTGATTTGTGGAATACTTCATCTTGCCCTATATAGAGCAATAAATGTATTTAAATGGAGCAAAACTGTATTTAAATCGAGCATAAGCTTTATTTAAATGGGACAACAACTATTTAATTGGAACAATAACGATTTAAATGGAGCAACAATTGTATTTAAATGGAGTAAACACTGTATTTAAATGGACCATAAACTGTATTTAAATAGAGCAACAACTGTATTTCAATCGAGCATAAGCTTTATTTAAATAGGGCAACAACTGTATTTAAATACAGCAATAATTATTTAAATGGAGCAACAATTGTATTTAAATGGAGTAAACGCTGTATTTAAATGGAGCATAAACTGTATTTAAATCGTGCAACAACATTATTTAAATCGAGCATGTGGCAACAACTGTATTTAACTGGAGCAATAATTATTTAAATGGAGCAACAACTGTATTTAATTGGAACAATATTTAAATGGAGCAACAATTGTATTTAAATGGAGTAAACGCTGTATTTAAATCGAGCATAAGCTTTATTTAAATAGAGCAACAACTGTATTTAAATCGAGCATACGCTTTATTTAAATAGGGCAACAACTGTATTTAAATAGAGCAATAACTATTTAAAAGGTGCAACAACTGTATTTAATTGGAACAACAACTATTTAAATTAAGTAAATGCTGTATTTAAATGGAGCATAAAGTGTATTTAAATCGTGCAACTGTATTTAAATGGAGCAAAATCTATTATACACTGTAAGGAAATATCTCAAATTGATGGTATTAAAATAAATTATAAGTACTAAAATATAATTTCAAATATTTAATTTGTATTTTAAACATTTACAATAATTTTAAAAATTAACTCTTACAATAATTTTATGTATAACCTTCGTTTAAATTTTAACAATAAGAGTTTGGTAAAAAAGCACACTCACTTAGTTCATAATAATTGAAATTAATGTATAATTGTGTTTAAAACTTATATTTTATTGGCAGTGACATTTATGTTGAACATAATTTAATTACGAATGAAATTGTATAAATATTTTAAATATAACTTTTTTAGTTAGTTAATTAATTAATTAGTTAATATATTTTTATTGTTATCTAAACCTGACCATTTGTTTGGCATCAAAATAATTCTTAATATATTCTTGAACCTTTACAGCGTCAGTAATCTACGAGATTCATATCAGGTATTTTCGTATTAAAAATAATAATACTGTCATCATTGAAAACTTATCAAATATATGCCGTATCTACACACAACTATATTTAAAGCAAAACTATATTTAAATGGAGCAACAACTGTATTTAATTTTTTTTAAACTATTAAAAGGAATTGCAACTATTTTTAATTAATGCTACAACTTTATTTAAAGCAAAACTATATTTAAATGGAGCAACAGCTTTATTTAAATAGAGCAACAACTGAATTTTAATTTATTTGAAACTATAGGAACTGCAACTGTATTTAAATAGAGCTACAACTGTATTTACTAAATAAGAGCTGTCTTTAAATAATGCGTGTAGACAAGGCATTCGTCATTTGGTGGTAGAAAAAATAAATATCCGTAGTTATATTAAAATTTAGGTTGGACCCAAAAATATAACTTTTTTTTAAATTTCTTTTCTTTTGATAATTTTTATCACAGAATAGCAATTTTTATTACGCCTATTAAGCTTGTATATATTGCAAGCTTCGCTGTATTTTTAACATAAAACAAATTCACTCTATAAACTCGATGAGATGATATTTTTGTGTCAAAATTACCAATTTTGAAAAATTGACAAATATATATTTGTTTAAATTTATTTACTTAATCTTTATTATTGTTGTTTGTCGTAAAATTATCTCAATATCAATACATTCTAATACTGCGGCGCCCACGGAACTCCGTCGCGTAACCATCGACATCACTGTTGACCACTTGTTCAGTTTTGGATCATATTTTTCGATCGAATTTAAACTCGAAGACCCATCATTGCCTCCAATAGCATAAATTCCCCCATCAATTGCCACTACTTCGTGCGTAGATCTGTAAAATTGTTTAAATTGTGTGTGAAATGGGTGTAATACTTCATCTTGCCCCATGTATAGAGCAATAACTGTATTTAAATGGAGCAAAAACTGTATTTAAATGAAGTAACAATTGTATTTAAATAGAGCTACAACTGTATTTAAATATAACTACATTTGTATTTGAATCAAGTTGTAATTGTATTTAAATAAAACTATGAGCTACTGCTGTATTTAAATCGAGCTATTTTGTTATAAATTGTGGGTAATACTTCATCTGGCCCCATGTATAGAGCAATAACTGTATTTAAATGGAGCAAAACTGTATTTAAATGAAATAACAATTGTATTTAAATTGAGTATAAACTGTATTTAAATGGAGCAACACCTGTATTTAAATCGAGAAGAACTGTATTTAAATGGAACAAAAACTATATTTAAATGGAGTAAAACTGTATCTAAATGGAGTAACATCTGTATTTAAATCGAGCAACAACTATTTAAATTAACCAAAATTATATTTAAATGGAGCAATAACTGTATTGAAATGGTGCAACAACTGTATTTAAATGAAGTAACAGTGGTAATTAAATAGAGCACAAACAATATTTAAATGGAGCAACACCTGTATTTAAATCAAGAAGAACTGTATTTTAAATGGAACAAAAACTATATTTAAATGGAGTAAAATTGTATCTAAATGGAGTAACATCTGTATTCAAATCGAGCAACAACTATTTAAATCGACCAAAATTATATTTAAACAGAACAACAACTGTATTTAAATGCAATAACTGTATTTAAATAGTGCAACAACTGTATTTACATGGACCAAAAATTATATTTAAATGGAGCTATAACTATTTAAATAGTGCATAACTGTATTTAAATGGAGCAACAATTGTAATTAAATAGTACAAAAATTATATTTAAATGGAGGATAAATTGTATTTAAATGGATCAACAACTGCATTTAAATTTATTTGTAACTATTAAAAAAACTAAAACTGTATTTAAATAGAGCTACAACTGTATTTAAATAGAGTTACAGTTGTATTTAAATATAGCTACATTTGTATTTGAATCAAGTTGTAATTGTATTTAAATAAAACTATGATCTACCGCTGTACTGCTACAACTGTATTTAAATGGAGCATCAACTGTAATTAAATGAAACAAAAATTATATTTAAATGGAGGATAAACTGTATTTAAATGGAGCAACAATTGTATTTAAATGTATATGTAACTATTCAAAAAACTGGAACTGTATTTAAATAGAGCTACTACTGTATTTAAATAGAGCTACTACTGTAATTAAATAGAGCTACTACTGTATTTAAATAGAGTTACAGTTGTATTTAAATATAGCTACATTTGTATTTGAATCAAGTTGTAATTGTATTTAAATAAAACTATGAGCTACCGCTGTATTTAAATAGAGCTACTACTGTATTTAAATAAAGTTACAGTTGTATTTAAATATAGCTACATTTGTATTTGTGTCAAGTTGTAATTGTATTTAAATAAAACAATGAGCTACCGCTGTATTTAAATAGAGCTGTAACTGTATTTATTTGTGGTCTGTTGTAGAGTTTCTGTTTTGTTCAAAATTCACTTATATGATTTCGACTAAGCGGAGCTTACTTAAACCGCTTACCTTCTACTATTCATAGCAGTGATTGGCTCCCAGGCGTTTCTCCTTACATTGAATCTTTCCCCACTGGACATACACATAGTTCCATCATTGCCCCCAATACAATACAAGTTGCCATCTAACGCAGCCACCCCACAACTGCTTCTCCTTGACGACATACTAGGCACCGGTTGCCAGTGGCCTTGCCGGGGGTCGAACCTAATACCAAAATACACCAAAAAAATACATTAAACTTATACAAAACTAAATAGATGCACACACCTTTCTACAGATGCTTGATAATTCGTGGAATCGAAGCCTCCTAACGCGTACACACAATTTTCTAGAAGCAAATATACTGTAATTGTATTTCAACTATGCGGCACACATGTAAACCGCTCTATAAACAATACAATTACCTACGACAGCAGTTCTACAATATCGGCGTCTCGTATGCATTGCAGGACATGAACACCATACCCCAGTTAGTGGATCGAATCGCTCCATACTTCCTAGACAACTAGCGCCATCGTACCCCCCACAAACGTAGATTAAACCATCAAAAGAAGAAATACCTAAGCAAGATCTTTTAGTTCCCATTGGTGTAACTGAAGACCACGTGTTATTTAATGGATTATAACATTCTACTGTGGCTAAATCTGAAGCTCCATCATAACTGGAAACAAGGTGGATTTAGTGCGCTGCTTTTAAGATGCGCAGGTAACATAGATGGAGCGTACACGTTCGGCAATGCTCGGACTTACCCGCCGACAACGTATAGCATCCTTCGTAACCCAGTCACCCCACTTCTAGATCTTCGCCATAGCATTGGAGCTATTGGGGTCCATAGGTCGGTTCGGGGGTTATAACATTCACATTCTGAGTGTATTGCAAATAAGGAGCCACCACCTAGAACCCAATTTGACATTTGATTCCTTTTAAGGAAGTCTTACGACATTATTTACCAACTGCAAATAGATAAGGTTCTGCCCCTGACGGTTTGCGTTCAGTGGTTCTAGGGGTTGAGAGAGCACATCGACGCTCAGGGGCCAAATGGTAGCGCATTGCTTCTAGAAGGAGTTCTCTACATTGGCTGTTTTCTCGCACTAGGCGTTCGCAGTCTACACGAGTCATTAGGAAGTCTCGGTTTACTAATGGAAGTCGAACGTGTACCATTAACTAAAATATGATTTTAAAATGAAGTTATTGTTAAGTTTATAATAATTAGAATATTACTTGAGATATATATTGTTGTCTTTCTTTTAAATCATGTTTTATCCAATTTAAAACTGCGACGAAGACATCTTCCTCTGAACAGATGTTCAATTGACTATTCGAGACTAAATCTTCGACCTAGAAGAAAATCGCTAGATTAATTCTCCAATATCACGGTGTACGAAGTAGCAATCTCGGATTAAAATAACTCCCAAAAAGTTGATTAAGCTCCAAAAAGAAAACCTACCGATCAATCTTTATAAAAAAAATATCAGTGAATGCGTAATTGCTTAAATAATGCCTGGTTAAAATGGTTTTTATTTTGAACATGCAGTTTTTTTGTTATTATTATAAATGTAGTTTAGTGTGTTATAAATATATATATATATATATATATATATATATATATATATATATATATATATATATATATATATATATATATATATGTTTTGTTGCAATGTACAACATTTATTTTTATTTCCTACATTATGTTTTCCTTAATGCTGTAAGGGTGAAATATCTATACGAGCAACCAGACTATCGTCCTTAAAGGATATTGATCGCAGAGTGAAAGTCGTATTTTTTTATGATCCTACAGAGGTTTCTGGGGCAAAAGTTAAATAAATATATTTATCCCCTCGTAAACTAAGGGTTGATTTAAGTAAACAGCCGAAAGAGACCTTTGGTTATTAAACCTTTATAATAATAAATTATATTTATATATGTATATATTCCTTACCTCTTGCATTGGTAAAAGTAGGAATTCCTCAGTGTTAACAACTTGTTGGAAATTTTGTAGGGCAAAACAGTGTGACCTTGAATGTAATTCCTTACAGGAATGCGTGTCTGAAACATAAATAATATAATACGCATATGGAAAGTCGAAATGAAACAACATTTATATTACAGAAGATACGAATTATTTAAATTTCGCGCCTTATAGGCCATAGTCATATGTTCTTTATAATATGCATGTGGCCTTTTAGCTCGCCGAAGTACCGAAGAAGCTAAAGCATTCTGTGTGTCTGTAGCATTATCGGATCAAAAAATGTCATTAACAAAAAGTTTTAGTCTCGTCGCCCTGAATCCAAATATATATATAACTTATATATTAGTCGTCTTTCGTTCGTAAGTCCCTACGTAAGCGTTCTATACAACTTTGAAAGTACTGGAGCGATTTGAACCAAATTTGGTACACATATTACTTGACATCCCATTTGAACCCATTCGCAGTTTTAATCCAATCGCCCATATACTTCCCGAGTTATAGGCCCCCAAAATTTAGAACCCCCCTTAATACTAACCTTATAAAAATAATTAAAACACTAAATAATTCTACTAATAATTCTAAGATATTTTATGCCTACAAGATTTTTTCATATTGTTAACTCAAAGCTCGAAAAAAATAAATTAAATATAAGCTGTACGCGTTTGTGCGTTTTACGCGTACCAAATCTTGTTATTCATTTATCTTCGAAAGGTTTGTGTTACAAGTAGTGATGGGAAGAATCGAATACTTTTAATTATATATATATTTTTTTTTAATTTAAGTCAAAAATGTGGTATTTTTTGAAATATGGCGATAATATCACTTGTAATATAGTAACAGATGTTGTCAGTTCTTCAACCCCTAAGAACGAGTACTAGACACTATATTGTGACTAATGACAGCTATTCAACCCCTATTTCCAAGCTGTGACTCCCTCGTAAATCAATATCGTATGTCGTTGACCCTAACGCATTATTCTATGAAGCCATGCAAATATTTATAATGTCCTTATTGCTAGGACAAAGCCAAAAAGGGATTATAAATTTGTTGACATTTTATTTTATTATCCTAACATAAATATTCTTCTTTTTTTTCACATAAGAAATCGATTTTGACTATTTTCGTGTGTCTGTTTGTCTGTGGTACTGTCTGTATGTCTGTGTGATTAAATTTGATGAATTTAAGGTTTGTATATCTTGGGAAAGAATACTTATAGTAAAAAGAATTTTTCAACCACAAAGTGTGTATTTACTCGTGTATATCTCGAATAGGGCACGAGTTAGAGAAATAGTGACCCTAATAAAAGTGAAAGACATTTAAATTACCAACAACTTTTATTTGAAAGTTTTGTTGTAAAAATGTACCATTTACTAATAAATCGTCTATAAATACTAATATTGTTTATATTAATAGTAAAATACATTTAAAACAAATTAAAGTAATAATTAAGTATAGGAAAGGCCACTCCAGATTTCATATAGTGTAATTGTTTAGTTGTGGGTTTCTCCGGGTACTCCGGTTGCCCTGTCTAGGAACATACTATACGATGGTAGAGTAAGTTTCTTCGTCAAAGAGAACTTATTTGTAAAAAGGATATTTCAACCACAAAGTGTTTACTCGTGTATAACTCGAATAGGGCACGAGTTAGAGAAAAAGTGTATTCTATAAAAGTGAAAGATATTTAAATTTTCAACAACTTTTATTTGAAAGTTTTATTGTAAAAATGTACCATTTACTAATAAATCGTCTATAATTACTAATATTGTTTATAGTAATTTTAAAATAGATTTAAAACAAATTATAGTAATAATTAAGTATTGTGTAATTGTGTATTTGTGGGTTTGTTTAATTGTGTTTATTCACCACAAAACGCCTTATTGCGGGTTCGGTTGAATATTAAATTGGTTTATAACACGAATGACAATTTTCTAAGTATAATAATAATTCATGCAATTTACGTTGAAGCGTTTATTCAAGGTTCAACGGTTTATAATTTAAGTTCACGACCTTTTTATTCTAATTTTTGGTCAATTACGGCGTGATATCATCTTTGATACCTACGCGAATTTATTTATCCATTACTTCACAAAAGCATACTCTGTGTCGGAGAATATATCTTCTCCTAGAGTAGACTAGGTCAAAGAAAACAATCTACCCTATTTATATGTAAACACGAGTATTAAAAAATGTACCTGCAAAACTTCGAATCCCTAGACAGTTGCTAGGATGTAGTTGCTTCATTAAAAATTTACAGCAGGCTTCCCGAACTCCCTCAATTTGCAGCAAACCGCTTGCGGGTAGTAATACCTAAAATCAATCATGATTTCTCTTTATTTATTGTTTTTACTGTCACATACTCAGAAACAATAATATTACTGTGAAGTACTAGTTAGTTTAGTATATATTAGTAGTGAGAAGACTCGCGTACTCGGTATTCGAGTACTTTCAAGGATCGAGTACTCGGTATTCGAGTACTTTCAAGTATCGAGTACTCGGTATTCGAGTACTTTCAAGTATCGAGTACTCGGTACTCGAGTACTTTCAAGGATCGAGTACTCGGTACTCGAGTACTTTCAAGAATCGAGTACTCGGTATTTGAGTACTTTAGTACAATATGCACGAGTATTCGAGTACAGCGACTACTTGCAAGAATCGAGTACATATCGATTCTTGGTACTCGAGTACCCCATTTCTAATGATAACTACGAATACATAATTTATATTGAGTACCTGTACGTTGTCTTCAGTGATTAACACCTGCCCAGTGTATGAGTACTCTACGAGTAACTCTAGAGCCGCTGGATCGACTTCGTGCAACTGAACTAAAGGGCTATCATGTTCTTTCATATCACCTAAAGTACCGCATTAAAAATAAAACTAATAACTTATTTTTATTATATATAAATATAACTTTAATAATGAGCGTGCTACTTAAGTAAGACTTACCATTAAACATAGCAAAGAAGTATGGACTAACTGAGGCTAAGACTACCCTATGTGCATGAATACATTCCAGGCCAACTGTTAACGTAATGTCACATAACTAAAAGAAATTTTTAATTAAATATTTAATTCTAAATTGTTTTATTATATCATGCCTAATTTTAATAAATATCTATCACTATTTATGTAAAATTAAATAATTCAAGACTCTTCAGTAGTGACTAATGTTGTTACGTCACTACTAAAAACGTGTGTCTTATAAACGTATCCTAAAATGCATTTGTTAAACCTAATACATTCAGTTCCTGTGCTGATAGTGTATACACAGTAGTTATCCCGGCAGTGACCTTGGCGTGGCGGCGAGCGACGGCTCGCTAGCCACCAACTGATCACCAAACGTTGGGCACCCGTACACTGTGAGCTTATAAATGAATTCTCAGCGCTTCATTGCTGTTAGGATACGCCCATATATTTCTACAATCTACGTACGTTTTGTAGGTAAAATAAACGTGAATACCTGTTTATTTTGCCGCATTTTATATATATTTGTAAGGGCTGTTTCACAGTGGTTTATACTCTTATGCATTTGGCCCTTTTGCGAGAAAATTGGTGACTCACTTTCTTCTGTTGTTGGAGTCTGGGTTGATGCCTCCAAAACGACATTTAGGGGTTGCGTGGAATCACAACTCATATCTAAATATATAAATGTACCCCTAATATTAGTACTCGGCGGTACTCGGGTATCCAAATACATTAAATAATACTTTGTGAAGGAATAATCCAATAAGGATTCCATTACAAGGGCAATGCCCTGTAAATAATGCGATTAAGGACGTAAAAGGATAATTCATTCAAAGTGAAAGTTAAATATAGGTTTGTATACTCGATCGTATCAGACTTCCCCACATAAATTAGTTTTTCCCACAACATGTCGATAAAAATAAAGGTAACCCTTATCTTTTGAATACATTATTCACATGTTTATTTATAGTTCTACACTGTTCAAAATTTATTATATGGTGTAAAAGACTACCGAGTAGAAAACATATATATTTATGATATTTACGTAAGCTTTAGAATTTTATTTTAACGGTTATATATATATGTTTGGTTCATTTCTGAATTATTTGACTTATGTATGTGTATGTGTGGAACGCTCGTCAGCCAAAACTGCCGAAGGCACAATTAAAAGTAACATTCTTACTATTTTTTGAATATCTCGTAAACGGTATAAGTTACAGAAAAAATTATTCTTATATAAGTTGAAGATATTAAAATTTCCAACAACTTTTATCAAAAAAGTTTTTTCAGGAAATGTACCATTTACTGAAAAAGACTACTTAAAAAAAAACTTTTTTCCTATTTTTAATATTTTTGTTGATTTCGTAGAAGTGCATTGCCAGTTGGTTTAATTCGAATCCTAGTACATGAAATATACTCAATATTTAATATAAATTCATGAAAAACTATTGCAATATTACGTATTGTATTGTACTAAAAGCAAATATACCAAATGCATTGTTACATTTATTTAGAACGGAAGTTAGTTATAGTTACATTTCCGGACCCTATATATGTTATTATTACACTTTATTTTAAACAATTTCATGTTTTACCGTAAAAGAAAAACTACGTAAAATTAATTATAAAAATATTTTTAGCGATTTTTATTTAATTTTAATTTAAATTAACAAAGATGATTTAAGTGTCTGTTATTGGTATTTTTTTTACTATTCGGGTGTATATGTTGCTGGTACAGCATGTCATAAGGAATAAACAAGCTCAATATAGGTAAAACAGTGATTAAATTAATTTGTATATTAAATTAATTTAGACTATTTGCCCAAATTTAAATTATAAATATATATATATATATATATATATAATTTTTTACATTTAAAATACAAGAATTATTGTTTAAAAGAGGCGGCATTTTGGTTAAAGCTACTCTTGGGGTCTAAACAACCCCATTTTACGAAGTCTATATATTTAATAATATAAGGAATATTTCTTAATTAATGAATAAAAAAATAGGAAACTCAGTTATTAGTTTAAAAATATTTTCGTCAACAAATTAAATATTTGACTGGAATTTGTAAGAAACAAAAATCCTATTTTATTATTCTTCAGTTTAAAACAGCCTATTGTTTAAATATGTATTTATATACAACGTAAATTGGGGTTTATTGAACCCCAACGTAACCAATTATCACCAAAAATTAATTGTAAGCGTATTTTTTACAAATTTTAACGTAGAAAATAATTTATATTAGCTCATATATGTAATTATTACTAATTTAATTTAAATAATTATAATTGCCAACTTCATAATTATTTTTGAAAACTATTTGCGTAAATTATTTTATTATGTACTTGATTATATCTTAATCCCCATTTCAAATCGTGCGCTCACTTTAAAATCGCGCTAAACTAAACCACGTCTACGACCACCAAATAAAAACAATCCAACTTACTGCCAAATCCAATATAAAACACACTACAACCAAATAATCTGTGAACGCAACTGGTAGTCGAAAAAACACGTTTATTCAACACTTCATACACACCATACCCATTCAACTATGTGGTTCACTGGGCTTAGAACACAGCGTTAATCATTTTATTACGAATGCCTGAGGTCCAGATCACCCGAACATCACCGACGTCGCCCGAGTTGCCTACCCGGCCAGGCGTAAATGGCAGCACTATGCAACGGCTCACATTGATTTTTCAACCACAGAATTCTCGCGTGTAGAAGCGATTTTAACATCAACGAAATTATATTCGCGTTCTAGACGCGTGAGCACGTTCATTTATGTATGGTAATTTGGGTTTTGGGCACGGCATTAAATCAGTTCGTATTTTTAACCTTAGATTTTAACGGTATAGCATTTTATTTTTAAATGTTTTAATGGTTTTATGAGCTATTCAGGAGTGAGCACGTTTATTAATGGAGAATTTAATATTTATATTAAGTAAATTAATAATGTTAGGTTATATTTCATAAATGATAGGCTTGTTTGATAAAATATTAAATCCAAATACATTTTATTATACTCTTTGGCCAATTTACAATAAGTTATACAAAAATAACTATATATATAAACATTATTACATACATTTCGTATATTATCGTATACAAATCTTCAAATTTATCGTTTTTCAAATTGGAACCTGAACGTTTTGGCCGGTAAGGCCAGTGAACCAACCGGAACCTTATAGCATTCATTTTGAACTGGCAAGATCGTAAAATTTTGCATTAGGCCCGAAATAACTCCAAATGTGATGAGTTGCACCATTTTGTACCCCATACAACTGCGTTTACCCCCTCCAAACGGCAAAAAATGCTCCGGTTTCACAAGGCGGCCATTTTGTAGGAATCGTTCCGGTTGAAATTTCTTCGGTTCCTTCCATAGTTTATCTGACATACTTAATTCATAATTGTTTAAGAAAATCAATGTGTCTTTTTCAACTTTGAACCCTAAAACCCAAAAAAACAAATAGATTATTGCGAAGCAATAAATGTTTATTAAAACTTTACCTGCAACAGAAGTTTCCTGGCTGGAAACTCGTGGCACAATTGGCGAAGCTATAAGCCTAATTGCCTCCAAAATAACGGCTTCCGTATATGGCAAATTGGTCCTATCAGAAATGGCCACTTGCCTATTACTACCTTCAGTACATTGGTCAACTTCTTCCTGGATCTTCTTCTGTACTTCTTCCTCCTGGACTAAATACCCTAGGATCTTCATTAAGAAGTTCCCAACAGCTGCATGCCCCCCAATTATATCTTCTAACGCAAACAAAGCAGTATCCCAATTCATTTCCGGTGTTGCTTCAGTCTTCACATGATAAATCAAACTTTCCACATAATCATCTGGCTTAGTGTTTGAAGTCCAGGAAGTAAATCGATCTTCAATGATGCGTTCTTCAATAAACTTACGAATTTTATGCGTCAACTGGTTCATCTTGTTCAACCTGTTTCGATGCAGTGGCAACAAAAATGGTAGGAAATCTGCAGCGTAGCCCTGGTTAACTTCGAAGAAAATCTCATCAAAGTCTGCAATCATTGTCTGGAATTGTGGATCTTCAACTGGGAAGCTCTTCGAGCAGAAATGACTTGTGAAGATGTTTGCACAAGTTTGAAGAATTAGGGGTTTGATTTCTAAGGTTTGATTCGGTTGGATACGGGTGATGATTTCGTTGACTTCTGTCGATATGATGGAGTCTAAGTTGTTGAATTTTACGGAAAATGAACGGGGGAAAGTGTGTGAACGGAGCATTTCTCTACGGGCTTTGTGCAAATCGGAGAAATCGCAGAACGCCAACGCTGGAATTAAAAGAAACATGATTGGTTAAGGGGTTTGAAGAACTGTCCATATCTGGAAGTTGTTTTGATGTTGTTTTAAGCTGTTTTGAAGTTGTTTTGGGTAATATATAATTGAAAGAAAAGAGAATTGAAGCTTCAGAAGTTATTATTATGCACTTATTAGTATTTATGGTGGACAAAACAATGTTTTTCTCATAACCACAACGTCATTTAACATATACGTTGTATACTGTGTGGTGGAGAATCTTTTGCATACAAGAATCGCAGAAGGCTAACGCTGGAAACAAAAGAAACTGGCTTGGTTAAGGGGTTTGAAGAATTCTCCATATCTGGAAGTTGTTTTGATATTGTTTTAAGATGTTTTGAAGTTGTTTTGGGCAATATATAATTGAAAGAAAAGAGAATTGAAGCTTCAGAAGTTATTGTTATGTACTTATTAGTATTTATGGTGGACAAAACAATGTTTTTCTCATAACCACAACGTCATTTAACATATACGTTGTATACTGTGTGGTGGAGAACCTTTTGCATACAAGAATAGCAGAAGGCTAACGCTGGAAACAAAAGAAACTGGCTTGGTTAAGGGGTTTGAAGAATTGCCCATATTTGAAAGTTGTTTTGATGTTGTTTTAAGCTGTTTTGAAGTTGTTTTGGGTAATATATAATTGAAAGAAAAGAGAATTGAAGCTTCAGAAGTTATTATTATGCACTTATTAGTATTTATGGTGGACAAAACAATGTTTTTCTCATAACCACAACGTCATTTAACATATACGTTGTATACTGTGTGGTGGAGAACCTTTTGCATACAAGAATAGCAGAAGGCTAACGCTGGAAACAAAAGAAACTGGCTTGGTTAAGGGGTTTGAAGAATTGCCCATATTTGAAAGTTTTTTTGATGTTGTTTTAAGCTGTTTTGAAGTTGTTTTGAGTAATATATAATTGAAACAAAAGAGAATTGAAGCTTCAGAAGTTATTGTTATGCACTTATTAGTTTTTATGACCACAAGAATCACAATTTAAGTTTAATGATTCTTTCTGAAGATAGTCAGATTCGATTCAGGGATGAGGGAGTAAAAATGAGTAACTTACAATTTTCTTTATCCCCCGCGAACAACTGGTGGTACCTCTCGAAGTTGGGCCGGCTATCAAAATGATGTCCCTTAGCAATGAGTACTTCCCTTATGTTTTCTTGTCCGTTGACAACCAACGCATTAACACTCCCCAACTTTAACTTAATGATGCTTCCATATTTCTCCGCCAGTGCCGAAAAGGCCTGGTATGGAACTTCATACCCGCCCAGGACGTGCAAATTCCCGATAACCGGGTATGCTTTTGGGCCAGGCGCTTCTGGCAACTCAAAATGTCCACATGTTTTACTAGTTTCACTGTTATTTCTATCTTTTTTGATGAGCAATATTATGATTATTATGCAGACGATTAGGATAACTGTGATTGGGCTTGCGAAGAACATGTTGGATATGATGGGTGGTTTTTAGGGGATGTTTGAGTTCCAGTTGGGAGGAGTGGTTGCTTGGTGGACGGATCTGTGCGTCTGAAGTTAACGACAGTCTAACCGGCCTTATATACGATAGTTGATGCGTTGAATATGTAGTTTGTTTTTGAATTTGTTTGAATACAAAATTTGTCGATTTTTTTGGTTTTAAATCAGATCGGTTTGCTTTATAGTTGACCTGGTCAAATTATCGAGACTTGGTTCAACGAAATTACAAGATTTTTTAATCACAGATTTGCTCTAAAGCATTCGTTTGTGTGTCTGTACACTGTCGGATCAAAAAATATCCATAACAAAAAGTATACGTCGCTTGTAAGAACTAATTTGTAATGGAGGAGTTATAAAAATCAACGATTTAAAAGAAATATTAAAATAAATGATATTACAATAATGTCTTTTAATTATAAATCATAACTCAAGCAGAATTTAGTAAAAAGTTATAGATTTATGGATAGTACTATCATGAAAAGGAATATTCTACTAATTGGTCTTTGATATAGAAATTAGAAAAGACTAAAAATGATCTTCTTAAACCATAACATTTTTATTACTGAGGATTCGCGATTTTATTTGCTAAGGGTGGAAAATTTGTATACTTTAGTTAATTATAGTAAAGTAATGCAGGTTTACGTTAAACTGTCAAATGACAGCTCAAAAAACCAAACAGCAATGGAGTAATACACGTGCGCCAACGTCTAGACTTAAAATAACCCTAGTTACTACTTGCTAAACTACATTATTTTAATTAACGGCTTTAAAAATATAAAAGTAATTAAAAAAGACTCTCAATTGTGTATTTTTTATTATAATATTGTTTTTGTCCCATTTTGTATAGTTAAGTATCCATTAAGTGTAGGTTTTTGTTAGTTTATGTTTAAGGGTGGTTTAAGTCAGTGAGCAGATCTTAGGATTAAGTGTGTCTAAATTTAAGCCGTTATGCAATGAAAATAATGTCCCCAAAATGGCTGTCCCTATGTTGGGACGTCCTTGAGTCGGAAATCCACACGATTTTATTACATTTATTTGACAAATCGAATCAAATTTGACCTTAAAATGACATCGTCTGCCAAAATCTATTGAATAATAAACTTTGATTACGTTTAAAGTATCACCAAATATACTAAGACTCGACATACGTATATAAGTAGAGCAAATCTTATATCAAATAATTTCAAACTCGAGATATTAACGGATATACACGTTGGGAGCATCTTGAACCTAAATCGAATCGTATTCAGGGGTCCTATTTTTTATTTTCTTAATAAGAAAGTATTTAATGAATATGTGCGGTTACGACTCTGATAATATCATAACCTAGACAACATAAGACCTTGAGAATGTTCTTATTGGTTTCTAAAGAAACGTTGGGTATTCTAGGAATAATCCTAGATCATCTGTATTGATGTATATAGGTATCCGCAATTGTTATTCAAAATCAATCGGATAGCTTATCGAATAAAATTGACAGAAAAAATAAAATGCACTCTTTGTTATAATAACATTTGTATCCTGTGACATTGCAGTAGGCGGTGACGGCATTACAGAACTAAGATCTATGTAGATCATTGGATCATTCCGTATACAAATAAAACATACGTTTTTCTAGGACAAATCTAATCGAACTGAAATTAATCATTTTGTCTTTAAAGCTTACTTACTTATTTCATCAAAAATGCGCTCAGTCGTATTATTTAAATTTAACAAAATCATTTTCAAACGCTAAATATTTAGACAAAATGAAGCAATTAACTTGGACTGGGACGAAATTTAAAAGGATACACATTTTGAGCAATCAAATGTCGAAAAAGCTACAGAATTCGGTCGTCTGTCTGTAGCATTCCTGGATCAAAATTTTCCTAAACAAAAAGTATTTGTCTCGCTTTGAATACAAAAATATATATATAACTTGTAATACAAATTTGTGCTCTCTACTCCTCTGAAGGTACCAAAGCGATTTGAATCAAATTTGGTACACATATTACTTGGTATCCTATTTGAATCCACTCGCAGTTTAAATCTAATCGCCCGTGTAGTTTCCGAGTTATAGGGCCCCAAATTTTAAAGCCCCCCTTAATACTATTCTTATAAAAATAATTTAAATACCCAAAAATTCTACTAATAATTCTAAGATATTTTATATCTACAAGATTTTTTCATATTGTTAACCCAAGGGCTGTAAAAAATTATTAAATATTTTGAATTTCAAAATATTCACCCCTTAATACTAACCTTATAAAAATAATTTAAATACTCAAAAATTCTACTAAAAATTCTAAGATATTTTATGTCTACAAGATTTTTTCATATTGTTAACTCAATGGCTGTAAAAAATTATTCAATATTTTTAATTTTAAAGTATGCACCCCTTAATACCAATCTTATAAAAATAATTTAAGTATTAAAAAATTCTACTAATAATTCTAAGATATTTTATATCTACAAGATTTTTTCATATTGTTAACCTAAGGGTTGTAAAAAATTATTAAATATTTTTAATTTTAAAGTATGCACCCCTTAATACTAACCTTATAAAAATAATTTAAATACCCAAAAATTCTACTAATAATTCTAAGATATTTTATGTCTACAACATATTTTCATATTGTTAACCCAAGGGTTGTAAAAAATTATTAAATATTTTTAATTTTAAAGTATGCACCCCTTAATACTAACCTTATAAAAATAATTTAAATACTCAAAAATTTTACTAATGATTCTAAGATATTTTATATCTACAAGATTTTTTCATATTGTTAACCCAAGGGTTGTAAAAAATTATTAAATATTTTTAATTTTAAAGTAGGCACCCCTTAATACTAACCTTATAAAAATAATTTAAATACTCAAAAATTCTACTAATAATTCTATGATATTTTATGTCTACAAGATTTTTCCATATTGTTAACCCAAACGCTATAAAAAATTATTAAATATTTTGAATTTTAAAATATGCACCCCTTAATACTAACCTTATAAAAATAATTTAAATACTCAAAAATTCTACTAATGATTCTAAGATATTTTATATCTACAAGATTTTTTCATATTGTTAACCCAAGGGTTGTAAAAAATTATTAAATATTTTTAATTTTAAAGTATGCACCCCTTAATACTAACCTTATAAAAATAATTTAAATACCCAAAAATGCTACTAATAATTCTAAGATATTTTATATCAACAAGATTTTTTCGTATTGTTGACTCAAGGGCTGTAAAAAATGATTAAATATTATAATTTTGCGATTTTAATTATGAGAACAAGATTATTATAAATGAGTGGAAAATTATGAAATTATATGTAGTATAATTTAATAATTTTCCATAAGCAAGTAATATTCGCATTTATGTGGTCATTTGATACATTACTGTATAATTATAATTTTTTCGCAAGTTCAAATGAAGGGCTAACGGCATAAATAATGATTATTTAATCTCTAAGTAAACAAAACCATGTTTACTAATTATATTACATCATTTTCCTGTTTCCTATTGTTGAAAATTGTATATTTTGCGATGTTTTATTCAAATTTCAGTGCATTTTGATGCATTGGTCCACACAGAAATAATGTTTTGTGTATATTTTTGACAGTCTTAGAATTAATTTCTCATTTCGTGGCCGAAATAAATCCAGCGGATATATGTATATATATATATTTATTCTACGAATAAACACCACGAAATTATTCATTAGTTCCAAGAACCCAAGCTGACAAAATTATTTTACCACAATAAAAAAAAAAAAAAAAAAAAAAACAGTATCTAAACCTGGGAAGATTTTAATGTTTCTATGTCCAATTTTTAAATATAATTAAGTGTAATATTCGTTAACCGTGATGTAAGTGGCGTATAAATGCGAGGTCGCCCCCAGAATTAATGGATTTATTAGAAGATGGATATCTCGTGGCCATATTCATGAAAATTTGCACTAGACAATGTCAACGAAAATGGTAAGGTAACTCAAGATCATTGCCTTCAAATCAATTGTGTGGGTGACACAACATACAAACATACACAGATACACACATTTAAGCTCGTAATGCACTAAATCCATTAATGAGGCTCCATTAAAAACATATTAATTATTTAAACTTTAAATATTATTTCCTTAAAAACCAATAAAATTTGCAACTTTTCCTTTCTAGGATTAATAAACTGAACTATTGTTTATTTAAAAATAATTTGTTGTAAAATAATTCTGTTTAGTTTTACGGCTCTTTTGCGCCATTAGTAAGAAAAGGGTTAGATCTATTTACTACGCGTTTACTGTGGCAGTAATAAATGCAAATGTGACTAAATATGGAAATGCAATGGAGAATAACAACAACTTCAGTTGTTTTGTGCCTTTTGTGATTTTCTAAATAAACAACTCTGAATAACAACAGCGGAATAGAAATATGCGGTTTTATTGTAACTAAAATGATAGCTAGCGCCAGTGCTGCCAGCCAAATCCCAATAAATACAATACTAAAAGCGTTATCAATTCATTATTGCAACATATGCAAATTATTGTTAATATACGAGTCTTTAAAAAGTGGTTTATGTTGTCTTGAATATTTGTCAACATTTCTTCTGCATTTAATACAAAATAAATGCAATTTCTGTCTTTACGTATATAATTCTAAACCATTGACATTATACTCACAGTGCCCACTGAACCAATCTACCCAATTATGATCCCACGATTTATTTATTCCTGCCCCAATAATGCCATTAGTGTTTAGTTATTATAAAACAAAAGAATAGTAAAATTGTAATTTTCATTGGTAAGTCCCTTAAACGGTTAGACTATGAATGGTGGATTTAAAATACATAAAAATGAATTAAATTTGAATATAGCAGGTTTATTACGCAATACTTCCTTGTGTATCAACCGATTTGTAATAATATACAATTTATACCTTCAATGTTGTATCCGTGGCAGTGAGAATACGTTTAGTACACGTGCCATATCAAAAACATTGAGTTATATATACCGAAACCAAAACAAAATGAACACCGAAAACGTAAATAACATTTTTTTGTATAATAATAAACAAAACCAGTCGGATTAATTGAATACATTTAAGATTTGATGTAAAATAACTAAATCAACCATTTAAAAATAACTGGGCTTTAAACTAAACCGGAGAAAACCGTTATTTATGCTTGAAGGAAAACCGGAATTGCAACGAAACATCGGTTTATTTCGGTTAGATACATTTTTTCTTAATTTAAAACTGGAACTGAACAGTTTTATACTTTTTTTATTGAACCAAAACGAATCAAATTACGTTTTGAAACCCTGAAAAATAGACCAATTATATTCGAATTGCATAAAATTGACATTGATACTGTTGTATACTACAGAATAGTTCAAATAAGTAACACACAAACATGTAAATACTTGTAACAATTGTATATACAATTACTTGTATTGGGGTTACAATTGGAGTTCATCTCCATCAATTTTAAATTCACGACAACTGATTTGTAAATTAAGAACAACAACAGTTCAACTTTTAAAACAGCAACACGCAATAGAATAGTTTTCAAGATTTAAAAGTGTCAATTAAAGATGATCCTCGATCAGAAAATCAACGATCTGGTGCGTGCAAATCGCCGATTAACTGTCAGAGAAATCAGCAAAAAGAGACCAGAGTTGTGGCGAGACCACTCATGGTTCTTGCACCACGACAATGCGCGCGCACACTAAACGTTGTCAATTCGTTAGTTTTGTGCCAAAAAAACAGATTACTGTCCTGCCTTAGTCTCCTTACTCGCCTGACTAGGCTCCTTGCGACTTTTTCTTATTTTCGAAATTAAAATTAGCTCTGAAAGGACTATTAATGACATCAAAACAACATCACACCTAAGCTCGTTGCACTTAAATAACAATATAACGAAAACTAAACGAAATATCAACAATGCAAGAACATGTGGTTACAGATCAGGTTATGCGCAACGCAATACACTGTAAAAGTAATAATAAAGTTCGGTTATGTTCGGAACAGACCTCATATATTATATATATACATATATAAGATACGTGTATTTATTTTATTATCAAATATATTTCAATACGTATACAATTTTTTTTTTATATAAATACAATTAGGTTTTACATGGTAAAACTTATAACAATTAATAATAATATTATATGTATTGTTTGTACAGACTCTATTTAATCAGTTAGTTGCCTTAAAACATATTTTTTAGAGGTTGTGGCCATTTATAAAAAATATACTAATTATTATCTAAATATTTGATTTTCCTAGATTTTAACTGGTTTAACTATACATCAATTAGAGCTAAATTTTAAAATTAAATTTAGAAGTAATTCATACAACCCACTTAACACTGGTGTAAGAAAGAAAATATATTTATTAAATTTATCGGTTCTTCTTATTCCAAATATATATTTTTGGATTCATAGCGAGAATATTACACACATTCGATTGAATACTATAGCTCTTCGTACTAGAGCGTCCAAAATGCAGTATTAACGATATTAGAAAAACTGTTCGGGCCAAAATGGATCCAGTTAAACGCAGTCAAAATAATTACATTATATTGAGATCTAATTAACCTATAATTTAAAACTAATTAAATCAACTACCCACAGTAATTTGATTTAACTTCTCCGATTTAATACTAAACCCAAAATTATCTACACCCGCCAAATCAAACCCTTTCTTCGACTTAAAAAAATCCTCAATCTCCCCCAACGTCTTATCTTTGGTTTCCGGCAAAACGAATTTCGTATAAAATATTGTAAAAACAGAAGCACCAGCAAAAATAAATAAAGCTCCACTAAAATCCAAATACGCTACAATATTCACATGAATTTTCACACACGCAAAAACAGCAAATTGGGCAATACAGACTACAAGTCCAGACATGATTCCACGGACTTCCAACGGGAATAATTCTCCAACCATAATCCAAGGAATTGGTAGCATACCAACCATTGAGAAAAACACGTTTAATAGCATAAATACCACTGGTAAAAATGGTAATTCTTTTGGTACTTCATTAATTTCATAGTACTTCATGTAAAAGGCTACTATTAGCATTGAGACAGCCATTCCAGTTGCAGAAATCAAGCATAGTTGTTTTCGAGCGTATTTCTTGATTAGGAAAGCAGCAATAATCGACATGAAGAAACGGATAAAGCCGACTATTATCGAAGCGACGTATTCGTTGAGTTGATTATTGGAGACTTTAAAGAAACTTACAGCGTAATACAGTATGGTGTAAATCCCTGAAATTTCTTGACAAAGGAAAAATGCAACTAGGATAAAAAATGGTTTTAGGGTTTGTGCACTGAAATATAGTTTAGTTTTGGATTCGGTGTTGTTTTTATTGGTGATGGTTGATAATAGTTCGTTGTATTCAAGTTGTGCGATGTTGTTGTTACGTCGAAACCATATCAAAGCGCTTAGGGTTTCGTTCTTCCGGTCTTTTCGTATTAACCAAGCGGGAGATTCAGGAACTAGTTGTATGCCGATTAGAGTTATAATGCCAAATGTGACTGAGCCATAGGCTATTAACTGCCAAGGGAGCATATACCCAAGGCAGTACGTTAGTAAAATGCCGAATGAGGCACTAATTGGCCCTAAGGCTTGCAGGATTCCTCGGTTTAGCGGCGTTGATATTTCGGTGACGTACGTATAACAAGCGGTCGACATTCCTGGAATTAAAACCCGATATTATAGACGCTCTTGGTTTGGATCCGTGTGACTTACCGGCTGCAATGCCAGTGATTATTCTTCCAGCGTATAACCAATTGATATCTGGAGACATCGCAATGATAATCCAACCGATAATAAATGGGATACTGGATAGTTGCATAGATTTTCGTCGTCCGATAACTTCAGCGAATATTCCTGAGAGGATAGAACCAATTGGATTTGAGACTGCGCCCAAACTTGCTGAAACATCATTAGAAATGTTTGTAAGAATACGGGGATCGAACTCACGACCTCCAGGGTGGAAGACTCTTAACCACTGCGCCATAGCGACTGCTAATAATAGTTTATACTGAAACTATTCTAAGTTCAGTCTGCTTTGAAATTGACAAAACCGAATCAAACGAATGATATGTTAAAAAGGTTTTGTGATAAATCTTCCATTAGTCTAATGATTTGAAGTGTATTTAGTGTGTTGTGTACTTTACACAGAGTGGCTGATCTGCTATATTATATTGATATTGTATGCGTCAATGAGAAATATAAATAATTTAGTTAGTTAATAAAATTAAGTTTTAGTTATTCTAATTTGAGGTTTTATGTTAAAATGACCGACCAAAGAACAAATATACATAAAAGTGCAACCCCGTGTGAGCGTCAAAAACAGTATTTCAATGTGCATTAGTGACATACGAGTTACGGAAACATAGTTTGAATTAGTAAATCTAGTTTATACACTGATATAAAACAATCACTACCCTTCTGAAGTTCAGTCTGCTTTGAAATAGACAAAACCGAATCAAACGAATGAAATTGTCAATAAAGTTTTTGTGATAAATCTTCCATTAGTCTAATGATTTGAAGTGTATTTAGTGTGTTGTGTACTTTACACAGAGTGGCTGATCTGCTATATTATATTGATATTGTATGCGTCAATGAGAAATATAAATAATTTAGTTAGTTAATAAAATGAAGTTGTATTTATTCTAATTTGCAGTTTGTGAATGTCGCTATTTTAAGCATTTATGTTAAAATGAGCAAAGAACAAATATAAATAAAAGTGCTACCACACGTGAGAGCGTCAAGAACAGTATATCAATTAGTGCATTAGTGACGTACGAGTTACGGAAACATTGTTTGTATTAGTAAAACTTAAGTTTAAGGGTACTAACATATGTTATTATTCAATTAATAAGTGTACATATTATTGCCAAATTTGCATATATTTTTAAGCAAATACGTGTGACGTATTTTCTGTATACCATATGGGCACATGGTGCCCATGGGTGGCTAGTAACAAACAGATCGAGTATCGCAATGAATTAAACTAGCAAAAACAAAAATGATTCTTCAAAGTTCCTTGAATCTCGGTTCTGTAACCGATACTTTCACTCATTGGCAGATATAATTTACGGTTTGTAACGCGACACTGAGACCTATAGTCAATGTCAGTGTTTAAGGATTTTCGTTAAGGCTATTGACGTTAGTTCGCCACTATTATTGACCTTGAAACTAGCACACAGGTTTAATTGTTACTAATTAATAGATTCAAAGTCAAGGCAATTCATGTAATATTTAAATGTTTATACAATAATTGTAAAATTACCTATCCATGAGGCTTGTTCGATGTCGATGCGAAATGTGGACGATGCCATCAGCTGCGGTAGCAATATGGCGGAGTACCCTTGGCATATTCCGATGGAAATGGAAACAGAATGGGCGCAAATGGCCGCTATTGCCTGAAACGAAATGCATATAATGTTAATGTATATTCTGATGATTTAATAATGGAAAGATGGCAATCATTCTAGGTGGATTATTGGTCATTGGGTTTGGTTCTATGTTCGACGGATGACCTTGGGGAAACTTAGTTCCTGTTAAATTTAAAGAAATAACGTTATTGTAAGTGTGAACATCCTTATGCGTCACTACGTTTATTAAATAAAATTCATTTAGCGAGAAACGACTCACTACAATAGTCTAATATGTGATTTAGAGATTTTAGACTATTTTTTTTCCATACGTAATGTGAATAAGGACTTCGATAATTTAACAAAGTATTCGTTTGAGGGTCTGAATTAATTTTGACAATTTTCTAAATTATGTCTATGTGTGTGTGAACGCACTACTTCTAACACTGTTGAATTTTAAATAAAATATTTTTTCCCATACGTAAAGTGATCATAAAAATAAGAACGTCGATATTTTTATTAAAATATTCGTTTTGAGGGTTTTTGAATTAATTTTGACAATTTTCTAAATGATGTCTATGCGTGTGTGTGTGTCTGTGTGTGTGTGTGTGAACACTCTACGGCTTTTACTGTTGAACATAAAACTATAATGTTTGAATTTAAAATGGTACATTTAAAAAAAGGAAACTATCTAAACAAAACTTGCTATAAATATAAATCTGTAACTTTTATAAGATTCACTCGTACTTTTTACGATATGAGAACCAAAATAAGAGTAAACAAGCAATTCCAGCTGTAATACCCGTTTTAAAATAGGAGGTTTTGTTTTTTGAAATACACAAATCTGAAATTCAACAGTGTTAAAAGTAGTGCGTTCACACACACACACAAACATACACACACACACACACACACACACATACACACACACACACAATAAAATAAAATCATGCGGTTGTTTTTCGAGATAAACAAATCTGAAATTCAACAGTGTTAGAAGTAGTGCGTTCACAAACACACACACATACACACACACACACGCACACACACACACACACACACAATAAAATAAAATCATGCGATTGTTTTTCGAGATAAACAAATCTGAAATTCAATAGTGTTAAAAGCAGTGCGTTCCCACACACACACATTCACACACACACACACACACATACTCATACACACAGACAATAAAATAAAATCATGCGATATTTCTTTATTAAAAAATAAGAACAATTCAGATTGTTTTTCTATGGAAATATTTAAATTGTTGTAAGACTTTTAAAAAACGCGGTTATAAAACGGTTATTAACATATATTATTATATATTTATTGTGTATTATTTAGATATAAATATAAATTATTACATTTTTAATATATTTATTGTATTTTATATTATATTATCAGATAATTGCGTCCTTTTTTCAACTTTGTATTATAATGTAAAATTGTTGTTATTAAAATTGGAACATATACTTATCATAATAATTAGAAACAATTTTATTACGTAAGCAAATAAAATACAATACATTTATCAAACAAATTGGTTGAAAGTACGACTACTTTATATTATTATATGCACATATTAAAAAAGTTTATAATATTTACCAAATAAAACACAATTAAATGTATTTTTAAATACTTTTTAATAAATATATTTCATAATAAATACACCGAAGAAGCTAAAGCATTCGATTGTGTGTCTGTCAAAAAATGTCATTAACAAAAAGTGTTTGTCTCGTCGCTCTGAATGTCTGAATCCAAATATATATATATATAACTTGGATGTTAGTCGTCGTCCCTACGTAAGCGTTATTTACTACTTTGAAGATACCAGAGCGATTCACACCAAATTTGGTACACATATTAATTGGCATCCTATTTGAACCCATACGCAGTTTAAACTCAATCGCCTGTATACTTCCAGAGTTATAGGGCCCTAAAATTTAGAACCCCTCTTAATACTACCCTTATAAAAATAATTTAAACACTTAAAAATTCTACTAAAAATTCTAAGATATTTTATGTCTACAAGGTTATTTCATATTGTTAACTCAATGGCCATAAAAAAATATTGAATGTTTAAATTTGAATTAATTGTATTCTAATCTAAACCGATCGGTTATTAAAACCGATCTGGACTTTATTATTCACTTTGTTAAAGATAAATAACAATAATATTGTCTTAAGTCAAGGTCTTATGCAGTATCAGTAACTATAAGTAAATAAAACATACATTTTTTTGTCGATTATATCTATAAAATATTTCTGGTTTATTTAGTGTGAATAGGAAGTATCTGGGTTTTTTTTTTGGTGTAGTTGAATGAAATTTAAAACCTGCTAGGATATCCGTATTGTTAATCGATTATACGTATTCAGGATAAAAAGTCAATTGTATCAATTACAAATATTATTTTCAATAAGCAAACACGCAGTCGATTTATTTGTGATAATCGTTATTAAATTATATACGTCCTTTTTGCATGTTTGGAATTTCCATACAAGAAAGTAAAATATTGCTAATTTTGAATGTGTAATAATTTTTTATTAGGTTGAAAAATGGCGAAATACTTTCACTTACTTTTAAAAAACCCACTATTAAAATAAGTGTTTTAAAATAATCTACCAAAATTACATAAAAAGTACAATTAAACGATTCGAAATCATAAATTAAATATTACAACAGTTCGAGTGTGTTTATAAAAATGTCATAATCATATTTTTGCATCAATGATTTCATTGGTCAATTTTACTACTTAAGTCACGCTAAAATCACATATAAGGCAGGCGAAACTTTCCGTGTCAAGTATGTTTAGAACCACTGCTATTAAAACTTGCCTAGGACATCAAGAATCTTATATAATGGAATATTTTTCAAATTATATGGACTATGCGATAATTTTGCACGATTTTGTATAATTATATCTTTTTTTTTGTGCAAGTTCAAATGAAGGGCTAACGGCATACATAATTAGCCTTTAATCTCGAAGCAATCAAAAAGCATGTCTATCATTATCAGTACCCTGATTATATAAATTACATCATTTTGTTTTTTATTTTGCATTGTTGCCATTTTTTGCAATATTTTTTCTATTCTAGAGAAATTATATTTGTTTATATTACCATAAAAAATGCAATAAGTATATATTTATTATAAAATTATGCAAAATTTGGCCATAATTATAACTAGGTTAACCCGTGGGCACCACGTGCCCATATTTTATACAGAATTCTGTCTAATTGAACAATTGGATGGGCGAATTTTCTTCTAATATATAAATGAGACATTTCCCTTACATGGTTTTCCCCAATGAGCACGGATTTGTATCTTCTCCGTAGAGTATCGTCCTTAGTCAAAATTGTACATACTACGACAAGCTGGCAGCATTGAGGAGTGCATCAATAAAATAATTTGACTCTTGTAATTTATAAATGAGACATTTCCCTTACACGGTTTTCCCTACTGAGCACGAATTTGTATTTTCTTCGTAGAGTATCGTCGAGAAATGAGTAATTAGTCAAAAAGCTGGCAGCATTGAGGCGTGCATCAATTATTAGTATGTTGCATCGTTTATTTTTGATATTTTGCCAATAGATAACTACGTGTAAATACGTCAATAATTTAAAAATAAATCGTGTTGTTTTGAATTATTGCCCAATCTGTTAATCATATACACAAATTGTCATTGTCCGAAATATAAACAATATTAAATTTAATTTATTGTAAAATTCAATAATTTATTGAAATTCATACAATTATGTAATTAATTTAAACATATAAATACATTTTAAATGGTGTTTATCTATAAACTATTTTTATACTACCAAAGTCCGGTAACGCAAGCAAACACACCGGGAACTAATGGGTCAGTGGCCGGCAAAAGAATTGCAAATTCGCGGGATAGAAAAAATAAAAATAAATATTATTTCTTTTAACGTAGGGTAAAGTATGAAGTTTTTCTGAATTGGAATTGTCTATTTTCGAGTTTTTAATTATTGTTTATGTAAAATTACCGGAAGTAATACAATAAAAATTGTAACAATTTGTTAAATCATATTTGTAAACATTTATATTTTATTTTTTTAACCTTCAATAACGAATTAAACTATATTTGTTATGTTTTATTTATAGTTTTAAATATTATTACGTATAAACAATACTTTCTAGAACGTATCACAAAAGTTCCTCTTGAATTAGACCTTAAAATATCTAAACATGGCATATTTTATTTGCACAAATAAAAATTTAATATACGTAGGCAGAGTTTACACATTTTTGCAATATTTTACGATTTTATAAATTTTTCACTTTTATTACAAGCAATTTAAAAATTAGATCAAGATCTCACAGACCCCGACACATTTTCTTAACCGTCAATGATTGTAGTAGATTTTAATCGATTCGCTACGATTAGAATGGTTTATTTTTTACAACAAATTCTATTATAAAACAAGCATTGCAACCAGTGAGTCAAGCTCACCAGTAATCTAACCCAAATAGAAGAAAGCATTATATTTATACATTTTATTACTCGGGCAAGGAGAAAGTTTTCAATTCTTAGTTTAGTCCATTTTATTACTCGTCTTTTTGTCTACATTAGGAAAAAAAATCGTAATAAAATAAATGAAACTTTCCGAGATAACGGGGAGGGTATGTCTAGGTCACCACTAAACGGGCGAAGTCGTATCTCACCAACGGGTCATCTAAATCTAATTTCAATACAAGATTCTGAAAGTGTATGAAATTCTCTAGAGCTTAAATCAACATTTGGTTTAAATAGTTAATATTTAACAAAATGGCGGCCATGTAAAGAAAAAAGTATTTTTTTCGAGTTTTGTTTTCACTTTAGGGCGTTATAAGTAATAGTTATATATAAAAATGTTTGTATATTGTTGATTTAAGTTATAGAAAATAGTGTTGACTTTCATTTAAAATAAAGAACAAGCAAATCGGTTGAGTAGTTTCTGAGATAATAGTACCATGTTGAAAAAATAGTTTTGAGAAAAACGCGTTTACTGATTTACAACATATATATACTGGATAATTAAATTACGTGTATTCCGTTATTTAAGACGATTATTACAAAACGGCTTTAAAGGTATAAACTATACACTTTAAACTATCGCAAAATGCAAAAAAAGCGTTATATAATTGAAATGGAAACATTTGAGATTCTTATTAATCTATAATGAAATATCACACAATGAGTGAGAAATATTCTTTTTCGTTTCACAGCGATTTTTGATAATATATCTAATTTTATTTGTTTACAAATAAAAAAATCTACAATTATTGTAATACTATTTTAAATATAGTCATTTTCGACTTTTTCGTTTTGTCGTAAATCATGGAACCGTGACGTTATTGTCAAAATAGTTATATTTCGCAGAATAATTTAGTTGTGTACGAATATGATTAAAAATTAGTTTAATTATTAACTCGTTGGCCATGACAATGGCTTGAAATCACCGTTTTTTTAAATGTTTCTAGTGTCATTTAAAAATAACTTTACAATTTGGCAAATATATATTTTGAACGATGCGCAGAATATCTAAAAATAAGTATTGGTTGCTTAAACTTTCTATCGTGTATTACGCATTATTTTTTTATCATATATCTCGTAAGCGTGAGTCCTCACGGAGTCTTAACCCCAAGGATAATTTGCAGATTATATCAAATTGCTTACTAATCGTGAGCACTATGTATGCTACCTTCGATAATTGGGAAAATAATTACTCATTTAGCAATAAAATCGTGCCAATATCATATAGGGTCCTCACGGAGTCTTAACACCAGGGATGATTTGCAAATTATATCAAATTGCTTACTAATCGTAATTATTATCAATCCGGGAAAACAGGTGAACACTGTGTGTGCTACCTACGATAATTGGAATGATAATTACTCATTTAGCTTTATTCAACGTGTGCCCATATCATATAGAGTGCTCACGGAGTCTTAGCGCCAGGGATGATTTCCAAATTATATCAAATTGCTTACTAATCGTGATATTTATCAATCTGAGAAAACCAGGAGAGCACTGTGTGTGCTACCTGCAATAATTGGGATAATAAATTACTCAATTAGCAATAAAATCGTGCCCATATCATATAGAGTCCTCACGGAGTCTTAGCGCCAGTGATGATTTGCAGATTATATCAAATTGCTTACTAATTCGCGATCTTTATCAATCTGGGAAAACCAGGAGAGCAGTGTGTGTGCTACTTGCGATAATTGGGATGATTTAGCAGCAAAATCGTGTTTAAATGTTTCTAGAATGAAGTTCGTGTTTCTAGTGACGCTATCCTTGACATTGGCAGTAATTTTCTTTCAAATGTACAGATCGCTTTCATCTTATTACAACATTAGGCGCATACAATGATATTTCCATTGCCAAGGTCGATATTTAAATATGTAATTGAAAAAATATACAATCAACGATTACTATTTTTATTATAGTTATTTGATATATGACATTATTATGCTTCGCATACTGAACTCTTAAATACTGAAGGTCGGCGATGCTCTTCAACCACCGGAATCTAATCGGCAACGTTTTAACTAAGATCTTTAGTATTTTTGAATTTAAATTAATTCCTGGAGCGTAATAGTTATATTATATTATAATTAGCGGGATTTGTTACTTTTGGGCTCTAAAGGGTTTAATATACTTACAGTTCGTGATTCGCCATAGTTCCAAATTTTCTGTATTTTCTTAAACGTGTCTAACATGTTTATTTATGCTGGAAAAGAAAAACAAATTATATAAATTGTCAAAAATAATTCACGAATTTATTTCTCCTAAAAAGATTAGAAGAAATCATATTTATTTAAATAATAATACGCATAGGTACAGGCACCAATGTCTTCATCTTGTCATATATACATTTTTAACCACAGAAAAGTGAACAAAATTATAGGCACTCTTTTTTGTTTTCTTTGTTCTTTTTTTGTTTTTTTTTTTTGTTTTTAGAATCACAATTTAAGGAAACTTTGAAAATATGAAATTGTAGAACTTTCTGAAATTTACAATGTCTAAGGGCAGTATTAAGGGGAGCTCTAAATTTTGAGGCCTTTTGTACAGATTGTATTTAAAATTTTGAACCCAAAAATTATATATATATATATACCTAATGACTACAATGTTACAGACACACAACCCAACACTATAACTGTTTGTACAATCGTACAACGATCTAAAAACTATAATTATTTAACGTTATGCGTTTATGACTAAGTAATAATCTGTAAAATTCAAATTAATCTTTGACAAATTTCTATCTTTATTCATAAATCAAGTTAGTAATAATTTACAAACATGTAAATGATATTATAATCTAAAAAATTCTTGAAAACCATTCATTTTTTGCTTAAATATATACTTATTCTGATATACATCGCAAACAAGTACTGTATTTATGTCATCTATGAATTTACGACAACATTATATTATAAATAAAATATTAATTTTAATGAATATATTCAGTTATAATTATTTATTTCAATGTGTATACAAGCTGGAGGTATTGGTGCTTACATAAATGTATGTTTATACTATAAACTTAAATTTAAGTAAGCACTAATGCTTCCAGCGTGCATATTCATAGAGATGCATTCGTCTAACTCTTGCTAGAGCTGTAAACAGTACCAGGACTGCTCGCATTTTTTACTATTTGTTGAATATCTCAGAAACTGCATGAGTTAGAGAAAAAGTATCAATTATAAAAGTTAAAGATATTTAAATTTCAAGCATATTTTGTCGTAAAAGTTTTTACCAAAAATGTACCATTAACTAATAAATCACTATTGAAAATGATTGTCTTATATACTTAATACTGCCCTTATAAAAATAATGAATACATTAAAAAATTCTACTAAAAATTCTAAGATATTTTATATCTACAAGATTTTTTCATATTGTTAACCTAAAGCCCGAGAAAAATTATTAAATATTATAATTTTGTATTATATATTGAGAGATCTAATTATCGCATGCATATTTCAGTTAGTAGTGATTCAAGTAATTTACACAACAATTTATATTTAAATAGTACTTACAGTTTATAATAAATATTATCACAGATTTGGAATGTAAACAAATAAAAACAATTATTTTCCCCGCAAATAAGCAATTTTGACACTATTTCACATTTTGATCCGAATTTTCAATGGTACGAGTGTAGTACACCCGAAATTTCGTGTTAAGTAGTGGCACGGACTGCAGTCTTCAGTGCACTAACAGTTAGCAGTGCCGGTAAATGAAATACAACATACTATTAATATTTAACCATGTGCGCTGTGACTGACACTATCGAAGTAGGGGACATTTTCTTTTCTAATTGTTAGCAACCATTTTCTTTGATCAGCCATGATGGCTAGTATCCTGCTAATTCACTTTTGAGGGGCACTGACCCCAATGCCTTCGCGTTAAGAAACAAATATTTAGTGCATAATTTAATATTCAATATTATAATATTTAATAATTTTTTATGGCGATTAGGTTAACAAAATGTAAAAATCTTGTAGATATAAACTATCTTAGAATTAATCGTAGAATTTTTGGGTGTATAAATTATTTTTATAGGGGCAGTATTAAGGGGATGTAAGGGGAAGTTTAAGGGGAAGTAATAATATTTAATAATTTTTTTCGGACTTTGGATTAACAATATGAAAAAATCTTGCAAACATAAAATATCTTAGAATTTTTAGTAGTAATTTTGAGTGTTTTAATTATTTTTATAAGGGGGGCTTTAAATTTCGGGGCCCTATAACTCGGGAAGTATACGAGCGATTGGATTTAAACTATGTACGGATACTAATAGGATGATAAGTAATATGTGTACCAAATTTGGTGTGAATCGGTCCAGTACCTTCAAAGTAGTCCTGGACACTTACGTAAGGACTTACGAGCGAATTGACGACTAACACTTAAGTTTTATATATTTTTGGATTCAGGGCGACGAGACAAACACTTTTCGTTAAGCAAATTTTTTGATTCGAGTTTGCTACAGACACACAGAATGCTTTAGCTATTTCAATACTTCGTATTGTCTACTTTACTGGATGCATTAGTGCACTAATGCTTGTTTTATATGTATATATCGATATAATTGTGAAATTGGTTAAAAATGGCGGAAGATGATGTTAATTAATATATAAATTATTTATATTTACACATTGTTTTAGCTGAGGAGAAAGTTATCGCTTTAGCAACAATTTATATACAATAACAATATTATTTATATATTGATTCTTTGTTGACAATAACGTAGATAATTATAAGTAACCTTGCCTAGGAACTAAGGCGTACATTTAAAACTAACCTGAACTCTTTCCGGTTCATGTTAGCGGAATTACAAATTAGTTCCTGAATATTATTGTAAAAATTCACCGTAGTGAACCTTCGAAAAAGTCAGTAACCACTTAGAAAATCGCCTTGGACTTGCCACGGTAAATGTACATTTATTATTTTATTGGATGTTGTTATTAAGAGCAAGGTGCCTGCAAAATAAATAATCATATCACATTTAATAATATACAAACACTGGCAAGCTTAGGTACAACGCACCTGTGCGTACAACTCGCCATATGCGATGGGAGCTTCGGGTTTTAAAAATAACAAATATTTAATAATTTTTTATGGCTTTTAGCTAAACAATATGAAAAAATCTTATAGATAGAAAATAACTTAGAATTATTAGGAGAATTTTTGGGTGCTTTAATTATTTTTCTAAGGGTCGTATTAAGGGGGGCTCAAAATTCAAAGTTATAATATTTAATATTTTTTTACGGCCTTTGGGTTAACAATATGGAAAATTCTTATAAACATAAAATATCTTAAAATTCGTAGTAGAATTTTTAAGTGTTTCAGTTATTTTTATAAGGTTAGTATTAAGGGGGGTTCTAAATTTTGGGGCCCTATAACTCGGGAAGTATACAACCGATTGGGTTTATACTACGTAAGGATACAAATAGGATGTTAAATAATATGTATACAAAATTTGGTTCAAATCGCTTTGGTACCTTCAGAGGAGTAGGGGTACACATTTGGTCCAGTTATATATATATATATATATTTGGATTCAGGATTGTTAAAGAAATATAAGTTATAAATATATTTTTGGAATTAGGGCAACAAAACAAAACAAATTTTTTTAATTATTAAATAATTTATGTGGTTAAATATTCCATAAATATAATTTTTTAAACGATTACATTATTGAGAACTCTCCAGTGGGGAAAGGGGAGCAGGGGCAGCAAAATGCAATTCTTGTTAAAAATATATCAAAATATACATCTGGAGTGGCCTTTACTCGACTTACTTATAATTAGTTTTTACTATTTATGTGATTTTTAAGTAAATTATACATTTTTCCAAAACTAAAGTTGCTAGAAATTTTATTATAACATTAAAATTAATACAATTCATGTCCTTTTCGAGATATGCATTAATTGGTACGAGTAAACAAGCACTTCCGGTTGAAATATATTTTACAAAAATTGTTTTATACAGTTACAATACAGAGATTTTTTATTCGCCGAATAACTCTTTTAATAATTGTATTTTTGTAAAATTACAATGTATAAAAGTTGTTTAATTTATTATTTTTTACATTTTTTGTATTTTGTCTGTTATGTTTATAATTTTTCTATGAATTAAGGGGCTGTCAAAAAACGATATTTTCTTTTAAATATTACGTAAAACCCTTTCTGTGCCAAATGTCCATATTTACTATAACAAATCTATAAATGTTACGTAAATAATTTTAATCACACACAGTCATTAGGAAAGTTGTCAAAATGTATATAAATAAATAAAATTGTGATTAATGTACTCTTTTTTATGCGTACGTATAAGAAATAAATAATTTTTCTATTGTCTATTTTGAAGGTAAAGCAAATAAATAATTCTTCAACAATTTCCAATTTTTTCGATTGAATTTTTGTAAATTCAATGTAAAATGAATCATTGATGTTTGAATGACGTGTTTAGTAACAAAAATTAGTAATAACTTATCGATATTTATAGTAACAATTAGTATTATTTACTATTGATTTCCTTTTCATAAATTCACGAATTTTTCCTATTTTCAATATCATTATTAAATGGAATTGTAACAAAGAATTGTATTTCCTTGAATTTAATTCTAACTGTACAACAAAACCCGTAAAGGTACAAGCACCAATAAATTCAGCTGGACGTGTAATCAATTTTGTGGTGACCTTGAAAGTAAAAAAAGCCTCCAAGTCTTTAGGAAAATAACAAAAAATCAAAATAATTATAAATTCGATAAATTAATTATACGGCGAGCTGACGGCATTGGTGCTTGTTTATTATAGGTGTTATTTTTAAAGATCAAGCAAATTATATGCAATAACATTGACCCCGTTAAGACTGTATTAAAAAAAAAAGCAATATATTTTGCATTTTTCGCCCACCAAAAGTCACACCTTTTTCTTTGGTTCATTTCTTGAACCAATATTAATTTTTTTTTTGCTAAACAATGAAACAAAGATGGATAAAACCACAATTATATTTTTAATTTTACACTTATTATTCAAACATGATTCAACCGGATTTAAATGTTTTCTTTATTTACATATTTAATATCAATTATATTAACATTCCTCTCTATTGTGTTACGGGAATAATATTTGTGGTTAGAAAACATCGCTTTCCCGAGGTCCTGGCTTCGCATCCGTGATGTGCAATCATTCAAACCATGACTATAGTGTCTAATGGTTTAAATACGCATGCGCGTAGACCTTACGCAGAGCGGACACGCTCGGGTATCATCGGGAAAGCATTTATTATCTACTCAATTCTAGTAATATTATATATATATATATATATATATATATATATATATATATATATATATAAAGTGGATTATGATATGGGCACACGTTACCCACGACTTAACCTAATATAAAGATAATAATAACTTATGGTTGACGCCTACAACAGAACCAATTTCTTTTATATTGCAAAAATATTTGGGTCAACGAAATAATATATATTTTTTTGTATTGTCACAACTTTGTCAGGTTGTAGGTGTAACCATAATAACAATAATTTTGATGAAATCCACCTTAAATATTGAATAATTGTATAAATATGTAAAACGTATTATTCGAAGTTTCACAAGTAATAATATATATATGTATTTTTAACTCGTGCGTTTAAAAGTAAATAAGAAATATGTTTTTCTGAATTATTGTAATAAACAAACTATACAATTTATGTATTTTAATTAATTTTGTTATCTTTTAATTAATATACTATCACAACAGGAAACAAAAAAAAATATTTATTATTACTTAAGTCCGTCTTACACTAAGAAGAGGATTTATTATATAATTAAATAAATCCTATATTTTATACAGCTAAATCAATATAGTTATATTAAATAAATGCCCCAGATAAACTTTCTTCAATATAAATAAATCCTATTACTGTTTAAGCTACATAAATGCATTTACTGTTAACAAATTGCACTTGCGTAAAATAAAATATCAAAATTTGCTGTATTTAATTGCATATTTATTACTTTTAAATAAAATTACCTTATAATAAAAATTTGCTGTATTTAATTGCATATTTATTACTTTTAAATATATTTACATTTAAATAAAAATAAGGTTTATCAAAAAATTGCTGTATTTAGTTGCAAATTTATTACTTTTAAATAAAATTACCTTATAATAAAAATACTCTATATGAAAATTTGCTGTATTTAAATGCATATTTATTACTTTTAAATAAAATTACCTTATAATAAAAAAAACCTATATAAAAATTTGCTGTATTTAATTGCTAATTTAGTAGTTTTAAATAAATTTACCTTATAATAAAAATAAGCTATATCAAAAGTTGCTGTATTTAATTACAAATTTATTACTATTAAATAAATTTACCTTATAATAAAAACAAGCTATATCAAAATTTGCTGTATTTAATTGCAAAATTATTACTTTTAAATAAATTTACCTTATAATAAAAATAAGTTATATAAAAAATTTGCTGTATTTAATTGCAAATATATTACTTTGAAATAAATTTACATTATAATAAAAATTAGCTATATGAAAATTTGCTGTATTTAAATGCAAATTTATTACTATTAAATAAATTTACCTTATAATAAAAATACCCTATATCAAAATTTGCTGTACTTTTAAATACATTTACCTTATAATAAAAATAAGCTATATCAAAATTTGCTGTATTTAATTGCAAATTTATTACTACTAAATAAATTTACCTCAGAAACCTCAATTACAGTTGTAATAAATAGGCTATTATATTAATAATGAATAAATTGAAAATAAAAACTATTTAATAATTTTAGAATAGTTTATTTTAGATCACAGCAAGATTTACAGTTGGTTGAAAATAGTTCAAAAAAATACATACATATATATATATATATATATATATATATATATATATATATATATATATATATATATATATATATAAACATACAGAAGTTATTCATAAGAAATAGTACAATAAAACTAATTAAACTTTGAGTAATATAATAAATATTTCAAATTATCGATATTCATGATTGTCAAAAATCTCCACTTATTTTTAATCGTCCCAAAAATACTCAAAATTTAATTATTCATACTGTTAACTTCGAAGGTACATATAGATTAAAATTTGTGGTGCAAGACAACAATATATTTAATAGTATTGTGCTTATTATTTAGTAATAAGTTTAAATATCTGAATTATTATTAGTATAAGTCCGGGAAATCATCCATACAGGCCTTAGTTACGCATAGAGAGTTTAATATAAATTCGAAGCATTTCCCAAAAGAAAATACGGCGTAATAAAATATCACAATATACGAACTCAGTTGTAGTCTATAAGGGTGCATTTAAAAATTGAGTTTCTCCACGGCAAGTTATATAGCTATCTTTATCTATCGCACACGAATGACAACCATCCTGCTTGCACCTCAAGCTTGGTGGAAGGAGGACAGGTTGTCCATATTCGTGCGTTAGAGAAAGATAACCAATGTTTACACGAAAACTTGCCGTGAAACTTGTGATAATGGTTACCAGACAGAATTTAATATTCTATCTACTACGCGATTTTTTTTAAAACAGTTATTGAAATTACTAATCATATTTATTATAAAGACTGTAAAATACCATAATTAGTAGATAAAGTTAAGTTTGCACCGTAAACTATTAATATTTAATTCGTCGTACATAGGATTAAAAAAAATTGCACTCTGACTACGAAAATATATATATAACCAAAAATAACTTTAAAACTTATTAAAAAGTTTGCCGAACGGCTAGTGGCACTGGTGCCTGCACCTATGCTTTATCACAATATCCAACACTGATATATTTTAAAAATAATTATAATAATTCATATATATTAACTTTATTTATATATAAATAGTAAATAAATATGGCTGATTTTTATTTACTATATTTTGTAAATATATTTATATATATATAAGTATTTATTATATTATATATTTATTTTTTATATATATATATTTTACTAATTTACATAATCACATTATTTGGCATTTTTTAATTTCTACTTTATAATTAAATGTCCATATGTATTTTGATTTTTCAAAAATTTCGGTTACCTTCAAATCCGTTTCATGGACTAACCCTGAATTAAATAATACCAGAGGTGGCTCCAAGGAAATAACATACAATGTGTTATTTCGCTCTGTACGATTTGTCGTAAAATTTAAGATTATTTTTTGTTGAATTGTGCATTATGAATTCAATTCCACTAGGAATTGATTTCGTCCAGCACTGAGTGGACATTGCTTGCTTTATTATTCCAATTTTCTTTTAGAAAATTGTACATTGGTATTTTATCCGGCATTTTTGTAACACGCATTTTAGGACATTGTGTGTTATTTGCTCGTAGACTTGAAATATTTTTTAAAAATATTTATAATAAGCTCAGCGTTTAGATTACTACAAACTAGTATTATTTATTTATATTTTATTATATACTTTCATTGGTTTGGTTCGTTTATAGAGTTTTAATTGTATTAAGTGACACTTAAGCATTGAAAATCAACTTTAGTTAAATTGTTCTTTTGGCATATAATAATTCTATATAAGATAGTCGAATGGGCAGAATCTTAAGTGTCACTTAATTTAAACCCAGTTTTATTCGATTATAACGTATACTTATTAAAATTGATTGTTTTATCATGATTTTGATATTATTTTTGGTCATTTATTAACTACGAAATTATAATTGAAATCCAGCAGCTTTGCAAAATAATTATGATTACTACTATTTCTCAATTTAGATAAAATTAATTAATAATTTGATATTTTAAATTAAGTTTGAATGTTTTGATTACTTTGTCTATTACAGATAATATTTTATCGTTTTAATATTGCTGCAATAATTAATAAAAAATTTAACTGTAAGTCGAATTCATATTCAATTTTGGAACACAAAACCATGGAACTTTAGACCCCCAAAACCCACAAACAGGTGCAGTTGTACTAAAAAATTAGAACCTGAAACTAAAACCGTAATTTGCATTCGATTGGGACGCAAAACTATGGAACATTAGACCCCCAAAGAGGTGCACCTGTACTAAAAAATAAGAACCTGAAACGAAAACCGTGATTTGCATTCGATTGGGACACAAAACCATGGAACATTAGACCCCCAAACAGGTGCACCTGTACTAAAACATAAGAACCTGATACAAAAACCGTAATTTGCATTTAATTGGGACACAAAACCATGGAACAAAACCCCCAAACTAGAAAATAAGAACCTGAAATCAAAACCGTAATTTGCATTCGATTCAAGTGCTGGAAAAAACCTTAACTCTAGTTTAACATCGTTGTACTGGATCTGAATTCGACTTAACTAAACCATTTAAGAAATTGTGGAATTTTGTGAGGGGCATTCACAATATGGCATAATTTTCCCGTGAGAGCAAGTATCGACTTCATCAAAATCAATAAACAATATCACCATTCCAACTAGCGCGACTAAACTTCCAAATATGGCTAAACCTAACGCAGGTAATTTTCTCCTACAAAAGAGATTCCCCTCCTCCAGTTTCAGGTAGCTTAAAGCTGGTAGCACGTAGGCTAATGGAACTGCTGCTAACACCCCCTGAAATAAAATTTTGTTGACTAATCAAACAGAATTGTATTTCAACGAAGCGGAGCACATGTAAACCGCTCCATATGAATCACATTCAATTCCAACACAACTAGACAATGTGTTCCTATAGAATTGTATTTCAACGTAGCGGAACACATGTAAACTGCTCCATATGGATCACATTTACTTACGTTCAACTCCAACACAACTCCTAGACAATCTGTAGCCATGGAAATAAAGTAAGCCACAGAAACTATGACTAAGGTTATTAAATAATGTGTTCTTTCAGACATTGGTACATTTGGATCTTGTTTAATTAATGATTGCTCAACGACTTCTCTTGAGACAAAACACTCGATGGGGTATGTTAGTAGAATCGTTGCACTGAATAATATTCGACTAAAGTTCATTAGGTCGTCGTCCCAACAATAATTTTCGAGTAAATCGCCTAGAATAAAAAGATTTAAACTAACTGAAATGTAAACTTAAACGTTATTACCTTGAGAATAGGCAGTAAAAGTAGTATATCCTGCAATCCCAAACAGCATTGCTACAATTAGGCTAGTTAGGATGGAAGCATGTGTTACGAGATCCCAACGTTTCTGGGAGGTTTCTTGAATGGAACTGTATATCAAGAACGTGTTGTGGTGACACATGAAAGCTAAAATATCCATTAGTTTATATTTAAAGCTTTAGAGGAGTATTAAAAAGATTTACCAAACGCCATTATGCCAATTGCTGGTATAATATCCCAATTTATAAATCTCCAGGAGTCTGGATGAGGAGGACTATAAATAATACTAGTTACCTTTGAATCTTCAAATGAAAGAAGAATACTTACATAATTTCCTTCATACTGCCCATTCGTATAAAAATCGCCACTAAGATAAAAGCGATACAGACTAAACTTAAAAACGATATTTTTGCTAATTTCGCAATATCCCTATACAAACATAAGGGTACTGTTACTAATAATGTTGCTATTAATACTATTACTTCACGTTTGGCAAATATTGAGTCTTGGTCGATTCCAGTAATGCGGACGATTACTTTAGTTACAGTATCACCGACGACCACGTTGTAGGAAACCATTGCTAAAATACATCACATTCATTACTATTCTTCATTATCTTACCACTAGCAATGTTGAAAACTATGAAATATCATTCATTGTCTATGCCACTTTTCCGTTTGACTCTCCTTAAGCTAATGGTTCAATTTCAAATACATATAATAACTGTATTAATTAAATAAGGATGTTAAAATTGATCACATTCATTATTACTCTTGATAATCTTGCAACTAGCAATATTGAAAACTTTAAAATATCATGCATTGTCTATGCCACTTTTCCGTTTGACTCTCCTTAGGCTAATGGTTCAATTTCAAATACATATAATAACTGTATTAATTAAATAAGGATGTTAAAATTGATCACATTCATTATTACTCTCGATAATCTTGCAACTAGCAATATTGAAAACTTTAAAATATCATGCATTGTCTATGCCACTTTTCCGTTTGACTCTCCTTAGGCTAATGGTTCAATTTCAAATACATATAATAAATGTATTAATTAAATAAGGATGTTAAAATTGTTCACATTCATTATTACTCTCGATAATCTTGCAACTAGCAATATTGAAAACTTTAAAATATCATGCATTGTCTATGCCACTTTTCCGTTTGACTCTCCTTAGGCTAATGGTTCAATTTCAAATACATATAATAACTGTATTAATTAAATAAGGATGTTAAAATTGATCACATTCATTATTACTCTCGATAATCTTGCAACTAACAATGTTGAAAACTATGAAATATCATTCATTGTCTATGCCACTTTTACGTTTGACTCTCCTTAAGCTAATGAATCCAAATATCTATAACTGTAGGTTATTATTTCACCATTGATACATCACATTCATTATTACTCTCGATAATCTTGCCCCTAACAATGTTGAAAACTATGAAATATCATTCATTGTCTATGCCACTTTTGCGTTTGGCCACTCCTTAAGCTAATGAATCGAAATATCTATAACTGTAAGTTATTATTTAACCATTGATACATCACATTCATTATTACTCTCGATAATCTTGCCCCTAACAATGTTGAAAACTATGAAATATCATTCATTGTCTATGCCACTTTTGCGTTTGGCCACTCCTTAAGCTAATGAATCGAAATATCTATAACTGTAAGTTATTATTTAACCATTGATACATCACATTCATTATTACTCTCGATAATCTTACAACTAACAATATTGAAAACTGTGAAATATCATTCATTGTCTATGCCACTTTTGCGTTTGGCCACTCCTTAAGCTAATGAATCCAAATATCTATAACTGTAGGTTATTATTTATATTGATACATCACATTCATTATTACTCTCGATAATCTTACAACTGACAATATTGAAAACTATGAAATATCATGCATTGTCTATGCCTCTTTTACGTTTGACTCTCCCTTAAGCTAATGAATCCAAATAGCTATAACTAAGTTATTATTTAACCATTGATACATCACATTCATTATTACACTCGATAATCTTACAACTGACAATATTGAATACACTGGAATATCATGCATTGTCACCGCAATCTTACGTAATCTTTAATAGAAATATGTTTTACTTACCAATAAATGGGTAAATAAATTGTAAGATGCTTAATAAAATGTATCCAGGCTTTCCAAATGCCGCTTCCATGATGCCTTGGTAGGAAAATTTTCCACTTAGGTGCCCAGAACGTACCATTAATATTAGGGAGTAATCAGTGACATACGCCACTAAGATTAGTAGTAAAAGACCAAACCCGAAACCAGCTTCGTGCAAAGCAAACGGAATACCTTAATTATGATTAAAAGAAATGTAATTAAATATTTATTGGGATTTAAAAAAAAGAAGGGTCTTTCCAGTTTTGTACGTTGAATATATGTAGTTTAAACGCCTGTGCTATAGGCTAGACAGTTTACATTGAAGTTAAAATGGTTGCTTAGTGCATTTTATTGTTTGTTGTAATAAAATAAAAATTATAAACATATAATTAATAAATTACCAATTACTCCACTTCCAATAATCGAGTTAATAAAATTAAAGCTAGCCAATGGCAAACTATTAGTTTTTTCATCACTATCTTCATCAATAAGTTGCTTCATATCATCAAACGCAGATCCTTCAGATTCAATGCTATTACGCTATAAAAAATAAATTATTACATAAAACTAAATAATTATTAATAATTACTAACTTGGTCATTGATTTGTCCTTCTAAAATATAACTATTTTCACTAATTTTCTTATTAACACTTGCCATAATTTCACTTAATTTACAACTTAAACTTTCACAGATGTTACAATACTTGAAAAAAATACATGAATGAAGCACCCATACGTGATTTTTACACAAGTTTAGTTTCTATCTTTTTTTTTAGTAATAAATTAGAAAGAAATGAAATATGGAAGGTACTACCCTTCCACCGTAGGTGCAACAGTGTGAATACGTATTATATTGATTATATAATACCAAATTGCACTCCTAGAGGGGCCCATCCCTTAACTTAACTCAGTTTATTATTTAATTTATAACAAAACTACGTATTATCAACTTTATTACTAATTTATATTAGAATAATAGTTAGTTTATATAAAAAAGTAACAATAAATAGTTTAATATTGTCTTAATACAACTCTGATAAATGGGTAGCATGTAGGCGTATAGCATCGCTCGGGCGGTCGCGGTGACCGCCGACTGGGTTCGGCTGTGTCCGCTTGACGGGGTGTCATGCGTTGATTGGCTGAGGGCCATGCGTTGATTAGCTGAGGGCCATGCGTTGATTAGTTGAGGGTACGTTTCAAGCTCAAATGGAATTGCGGCCCGTTTTCTTATAAGTGCACCGATTTACGTCGTGTTTTCGCTATTTCCAATTAGTTTTTAATGCTGAAACCGTTGAAAGGGTCTAAACTTTAGTTATCTGTACGGATTCGCCGCTATTGTTATTAAAATAATTAATTTTAAATTGTTATAAGCAAAATAGTATTTGTATTAAATTATAAATAAATAATTTTTGCCTAATATTGTTTTATATAAAAGTTAAAAGTGTTTTGGGCAAATTTATTTTTTGGACAGTTGGCAACATTTATTAAAGTGTTTAATTTAAATAGCGGTTTAACTTCATAATGCAATGTTTATTGAATAATGTGATTGGAAATTAGATTAAGGCGAATTTGTTTAAATAGTTTAGGAATTTGTTTATAACAAATTTAGGAAAATGTAAAGAAAACTTCACAGTACAAGTTGAACTGTCATTTAATATTAAAAATGGCGGATAAAGGTGATTTTAGCGAAAGTCAAGCTAGTAAAGAACCTAATGCTGACTCGAATACTCAAACGAAAAGGTTAGTCTATTAAATCTACGCGTGTTTCAATCGAATTTAAATACTCTATGGCTTAAATCTATAAATTACATATTAACCTAGAAAATCTAAGCGGTACAGCATGACAGGAAATAATCAATACAAATAATAGAAATATGACTTAAATTAATAATTAAACCAATTGTATGCATAATTTATATTTAGGTTTATAATTTATTTATAATAAGCAAAATGGTCGAATATTAACCTAACATTGTGTTCTCGCACTTTTCCAAAGTGGTAAAAGTCGAAATCGACGGAAAAAGCATGTGGAAAACACGAATTCGGGTACAGAGATTGAAAAGACGCAGGTGGACGGACTTATTAATGATACCGATTTTAATTCGGGGTGTACACTGTCCATAAAGGACATTCGAATGGCTATGGAAGCGTTTAATTTTAACCAGAAGCCGGCCAAAACGCCGGAAGAGGCAATGAACAAACAGTACCAGTTTTGGAATACGCAACCGGTGCCCAAAATGGGTAAGTACCGCCCTCTTAACGATTGTTTTTAAGTTTTTCTACTGTGTTGTATATATTATTGCCTTTATGTTTGTGTTGTTTGTGATATTGTGTTAGTGATTACAGTGTTAGTGGATCACTTAGTTTAGTGATGTGTTCAGTGTTTTTAGTGATATATAAGAATTAACTTAGGAATTGGTAATAAGAGAAAGCTATGATAATAGCATTTGAAATTGTGATTTTAGTAGTATATCACTTAAGCTTTAGTGTTTTAGTGATATTTAGATTTGATTTAAGCATTAATGAATGATTTGGTAATCAGGGAAAGCTAAATCGGTGATTATTACATCGTTTTAGCTTTAGTGATCTTTTAAATAATGTTTTTAGTGCTTTTTAGAGTTGATTTAAATACTAACTTAGGAATTGTTAATTAGGGAAAACTATGATAATATAATTTGAAATAGTGATTTATTACATCGTTTTAGCTTTAGTGATCTTTTAAATAGTGTTTTTAGTGATATTTTGATTTGATTGATTGTTAATTGTGGAAAACTATGATAATTTTATTTGAAATAGTGATTTATTACATTAATTTAGCTTTAGTGATCATTAAAATAGTGTTTTTAGTGATATTTCGAATTGATTGAAGAATTTATTCTTAATTAGGGAGAACAATAATAATATTATTTGCAATAGTGATTTATTACGTCATTGTAGCTTTAGTGATCTTTTAAATATTGTTTTTAGTGATATTTCGAATTTATTGTTAATTAGGGAGAACTATAATAATATTATTTGAAATAGTGATTTATTACGTCATTGTAGCTTTAGTGATCTTTTAAATAGTGTTTTTAGTGATATTTTGATTTGATTGCTTGTTAATTGTGGAAAACTATGATAATTTTATTTGAAATAGTGATTTATTACATTATTTTAGCTTTAGTGATCATTAAAATAGTGTTTTTAGTGATATTTCGAATTGATTGAAGAATTTATTCTTAATTAGGGAGAACAATAATAATATTATTTGCAATAGTGATTTATTACGTCATTGTAGCTTTAGTGATCTTTTAAATATTGTTTTTAGTGATATTTCGAATTTATTGTTAATTAGGGAGAACTATAATAATATTATTTGAAATAGTGATTTATTACGTCATTGTAGCTTTAGTGATCTTTTAAATAGTGTTTTTAGTGATATTTCGAATTTATTTAAGAATTGTTATTTAGGGAGAGCTATGATAATATTATTTGAAATAGTGTTTTATTACAACATTTTAGCTTTAGTGATGTTTGAAATAGTGTTTTTAGTGATATTTAGTTTTGATTTAAGAATTAACTTAGGCATTGTTGATACAGGATAACATTTTTTGAATGATTAATTAATTATATTATTTTAGCTTTAGTAATCTATTTTAAATAGTGCTTTTAGTGATATTTCGATTTGATTTAAGAATTAACGTAGGCATTTTCAATAAGGGAAAGCAATTATATTATTTGAAATAGTGATTTATTATATCATTTCAGTTTTAGTGATCTTTAAAATAGTGTTTTAGTGATATTTAGAATTGTTAATGACAGTATTTTTAAATGATTATTTGTGGTATTAATAAAATATTACATAATTTTAACTCTTATACGAATGTATATAAGGAAATATAATCACGATAATTATCAAATAAGTGATTCTAACAGAAATACACGTTTTGACCGTTTTTTTTTCCAAAATAGTCTGTATAGGGTCAAGAAGAATAACTATTTTTGAAAACAAAATCTTAACCGGAAGTAAATGGTTTAGTGCATTTAGTGTTTATGTTTCTAGATGAAAAAATAACTGTAAATGAACCAATCGAATTAGATAAAGACATATCAGAAATACGGGCGGAACCTTACAGCTTACCAGACGGTTTTCGATGGGACACATTAAACTTGAACGAACCTCTAGTACTTAAAGAACTATATATGCTTCTCAACGAGAATTACGTCGAAGACGACGATTGTATGTTTCGATTCGACTATCCACCCGATTTTCTTAAATGGTACTTCAACAAACCCACATCAAACCCCATTTTGTTACCACAAACTATGTTTTAAGGGCCTTACAACCGCCCGGCTGGCGACGCGACTGGCACTGCGGTGTTCGAGTCATCAAATCGGGCCGATTAGTCGGATTCATTTCTGCGATTCCAGCGACTTTGCAAATCTACGGACGGCTACAAAAAATGGTGGAAATAAATTTTCTGTGCGTTCATAAGAAAATGCGCGCTAAGCGAGTTGCTCCCGTTTTAATCCGGGAGATCACTAGAAGGGTGCATCTCACCGGTATATTCCAGGCGGTTTACACTGCTGGCGTTGTATTACCCAAACCGGTTGGTACTTGTAGGTAAGATCTTTTTTTTGGTAAATCATTGAATAATTTCGATATTTTATGACGAAAATAAATTAAATTTATATTAATACGAATTCGGTCTTAAATATCTATATTAAACTTATTATTATTTAAGAAGGCAGCTAAAGCATTCGGTCGTGTGTCTGTAGCATTCTCGTATCAAAAAATGTGTAAATATAAATAATTTATATATTTTTAACCAATTTCACAATTTAATCGATATATAAAACAAGCATTAGTGCACTAATGTATCCAGTAAACTTATAGACAATACGAATACGAAGTACTGAAGAAGCTAAAGCATTTTGTGTGTCTGTAGCATTCTCGGATCAAAAAATGCACAATTATATCGATATGTACATATAAAACAAGCATTAGTGCACTAATGCATCCAGTAAACTTATAGACAATACGAATACAAAGTACTGAAGAAGCTAATGCAAAAAAATTAAATTAAAAATGTATTTCTTTCCGAAAATATTGAATAATTTCGATACTCTTTAACGAAAAACGTTTCTACATTTTTATTTAAAAATATTAATCGAATTCGGTTTATTACATTTATTTTAAAATTCCTAAAACAAAGTAGTGATTTATTTATGATTTTAATAGTTTTTCTACCAAAATAGTTCTAAAAAAATGTGTTATATTATATTATTATAGATATTGGCACCGATCTTTGAATCCAAAGAAATTAATCGAAGTAAAATTCTCGCATTTATCGCGAAACATGACTATGCAACGAACGCTAAAATTGTACAAATTGCCCGACCAGCCCAAGACCCCGGGCTTCAGGAAAATGACCGCCAACGACATACCCAAAGCCCATAAACTTTTGAAAGAGGTACGTACCCGTTTTTATCTCGATAATGTGTAAAAAATATATATATATATATATATAAATTTACAACATTAAATGTAAAATTACACTCATAAAGCATATAAATTTACTGGATTTTGTAAAAATAATTGATTCAATGTATAGAATACATGTTTTTCTTTACCAGGAATTCTATTTTAGTTGATTTCATGAATTTTGTTGTTTATTGTAATATATGTTACTTTTCCAGTATTTAGCAAAATTCAGCCTATCCCCGCTGTTTAGCGAGGACGACTTCCGGCACTGGTTCCTGCCGCAGAACGGCATCGTCGACAGTTTCATCGTCGTCAACCCAACGACCAGTGAAGTAACCGATTTCGTATCGTATTACACGCTTCCTTCGACAGTAATGCACCATCCGGTCCATAAGTCTCTTAAAGCCGCATATTCTTTTTATAATGTCTCGGCGCGAACCCCCTGGATAGATCTAATGTCTGACGCGTTAATCTCCGCCAAATCACTCGGTTTCGACGTGTTCAACGCGCTAGATCTAATGGACAACAAAGAGTTCTTAGAACCCCTGAAATTCGGTATTGGCGATGGTAATTTACAATATTATTTGTATAATTGGCGGTGTCCGAGTATGACTCCGTCGAATATCGGACTAGTGTTGCAGTAAGGGGGGTTACCCTAGTTTTTCGGGACGTTTTTTTCTTGTTTAATTCATGGGTTGTAGACGTAGCTCAATTATTGTGTTGATTTTAGTATAATTTTACTAAATTGTATATTTACGTTTTATTGTTTAAAATAAAATGTTGTTATACCCTTTTCACACCAGCTCATATCGATAGTGCTGCCATCTATAATAACATATTTATTCTAAGGGTTCTATTTACAAATTTAATAACTTCAAATAAACGCATTAAATAAATAATGTTGTAATCTCAGAGTTAAATTTTAAGTTAGCAACGAATACCACATGACCGCACTTTAAGACACTCGGTCTTCAAGATAGGTGTTGTCTTGGTGTGAAAAGGGCATTACGTGAACAGAAAAGCGTTTTAGTACTACTTTTTAATATACGCCATTGAAACAGGAATTAAATTTTGAGGATATTGGGTCATTTCCCCCCTAAAATCTAAAATATTCCTCAAAGATAAACTAAAAATTAAAATAATCGAATTAATCAATATTTTTTAACATTGTTATTTTCATAAATTATTCGTAAAGTAATTTAACACAATCAATTGGTAAACTTTCCGTCGTCGGCCACCATTATGACCTTCATGTAACCTTGAAACATTTATTATTTAATTGCTGTATAATAAATAAATGTAAAATAATTTTGTATTATAGATTCGGCAATGCTACAATTAATTTTGTTACATTTGCGCTCTGAGCCGCCATTATGACCTTTGTTTAACCTTGGAAACATTTACCGTCAATGTTTTAGGTTACTCTTTACATATTTTATATTAAACAAATGTAAAATAATTTTCGCATTGTAGATTCGGCGACGCTACAATTAATTTAGTTACATTTCTGCTCTGAGCCGCCATTATGACCTTGGGTTAACCTTGAAACGTTTACAGTTGATTAGTTTTGCGCATTTATAGGCAAATTTGTGTTTTAATCGTATTATTGGCGGTTTGTATGTAAATGTAATAATAATTTGAGTTTCTTTAAGGAAAACAACGAAATAATAAGTAAAGTCTTTGGTTTTCGGTTGCAAATGGCTGATGTTAAATTACTTTACGATGAAATGGTATTTTGACATTGAAAACGTTATATTTTTTGTATGTTAAGGTTCAATATATTGTAGTATCCAGAGGATAATTTGGAAAATAGTCTTTATAGTAATTTTAATTTATTTAATTTATGTATATTTTGATAAAGGTTTTTTTTTAAATCAGAGTAATATGTAAAAATAACTCCAAAATATATCACAAATTCATTTCGTTTGCAATACAGTTCAAATCCAGGGTTATTTTTACGTAATAATGAGCTTAGTGTACATGCCATATTTTAATTTGGTTAAAATCCCAGTGTGTAATAATTTTGGTGTAAATGTTTTAATTATAATAATAGTAACGATAATTAGTCATTTATGCGGTCGTATTCAGGATATGTGTGTTCCAACTTTTGACAGCCACTTTCTTGTTAAACACCAATTTTCTCGATTACGTACTAATTAATAAAGTTGACTATGTCCCTAATACGGCCCTGTAAAACATAGCACTGCAATCCTGAACCATTTAAAACAAATCGCAATAAACATTGTATTTATATATATATATTCAAAACGGCTTTCGTGTTTTTTGGGCCTTATACGTTGTAATTTTTTTTTTTTTGAACTGATGGAAATTTAAGTTTTAAACACAACAATGTGTTTTGTATGTTTTCATAGAATAAAATTATAGTTAAAGAATAATTAACGAGTTTTATTTATTAATTCTACCGCAGCTAATTTTCATATCACTGAAAAGTTAAGCCATTTTGAGGAATAAAATTAGGATTTTATTTAAAACTTTATTATTTATTTAATACTTACATTAAGTCACAATTGAAAATGTTACAATTAACATAATAATTTATACATTTAATTATATACAAAAAAGATAATTTCAAATTTAAGAACCTTAATAAGTTCAGCAATTTCCGAATTGACAACTGAAGCACTCAAATACACAGTTTGGTGTCGAATGAAGGCAGGTAGTGTGTCATTGTACTAAGAACATTATTAATATGTTCAGTAATTTCCGAATTGACAACTGAAGCTCTCAAATACACAGTTTGGTGTCGAATGAAGGCAGGTAGTGTGTCCCTTTACTATTAAATATGTTAAACGTTTTCGAAATTATCGATAATTGAATTGAATCACTTGTAAAAACTGAAGTGCGGTTTTGGATGTTAAACCAGAAAAATGTTAAACTTCAAGAGTGAAATTCAAGTTGAAATTTGTATTAGAATCTAATCCCAGTTGTCAAATACACAGTCTGGTGTCGAATGAAGGCAGGTAGTGTGTCATTGTACTATTAAATATGTTAAACGTTTTGGAAATTATCGATAATTGAATTGAATCACTTGTAAAAACTGAAGTGAGGTTTTGGATGTTAAACCAGAAACATGTTAAACTTCACGAGTAAAATTCAAATTGAAATTTGAATTAGAATCTAATCCCAGTTGAGAAATACACAGTTTGGTGTCGAATGAAGGCAGGTAGTGTGTCATTGTACTATTAAATATGTTTTGAAAATTAAACTTTTAAAAATTGAAGTGAGGTTTTGTTAAACCAGCAACATGTTAAACTTCAAGAGTGAAATTCAAGTTGAAATTTGTTTAGAATCTAATCCCAGTTGTCAAATACACAGTTTGGTGTCGAATGAAGGCAGGTAGTGTGTCACATTGTACTATTAAATATGTTTTGGAAATGATCGAAAATTGAACTTGTAAAAACTGAAGTGAGTTAAACCAGAAACATGTTAAACTTCACGAGTAAAATTCAAGTTGAAATTTGAATTAGAATCCCAGTTGTATGTCTGTATTACAAAATGGTTGCATAAGTGCAGCGTCATCAAATGTCAAACACTTATTTGACGTTTTGTACATGTGCGTTCCAGATAGAGAGCTAGATACACAGTTATCCTGTATTCTGTATATGATATGGGCACAAGGTTCCTAAAGATGTAAATCGTACTAAAACACATGTACAAGTCTTCATTCCTCTTGTTCAGTCATCAACACAAAATATGATTTCAATCGAGCGGAACATATGTAAACCGCTCCATACAAATAAACAATCAACAAATATCGTATCACACACAATTATTATAACAAATATACACAAAACAGTCATCCATTACTTATAATCTACTCATTTCTTGTGGTAATCCAGACCCATTGGTCTTTGTTCCAATTTGCGGCAACGGAATCTCATCTGCAGTCGTACAAATACCGTTTTCATGACCCATATCCTTCGGCGGACTCGCTGGTACTGGTCCGTCCATCAGGAATATCGTCATGAAAAACATAATTGAACCTACACGCGCGCAATAATTCATTTAGGATTCTGAAACTTAACGGTTTAAGATGCAACTTACTTAAAGCATAAAAACCAGCGTAGAAAATCGCAATGGCTTCCCTGTATCCAATTGATTTGGAGACTGGATCGACCAGAATTGGTAAATTGCCGCCAATATTGTTCATTACGAACAGAAAGACTCCTACAGTTGTGGATCTTACGTTTAAAGGCACAATTTCTACCAAGATGGCGAAGACTATTCCAAACCACATTTCAGCTAAAACAACCTTATTGTTAATTCTTTTTTCTTGAAGCAATTTGTAAAGTAAACGATCTAAGACAACGATTTTCTCTTACCAAAGAAATATGAGATTCCTAATGTAATCATGGCCCATAGAGGGTCAAAATATACGCTGCCAAATGCAAATGGCGTAGCAATAAGTTGACTAATTGCAAGTACTGCAACTCTGGAGCGAATACCCATTTTTGCGACAAACTTATCACTTACAACTCCTCCAACAACGACTCCAATACTTCCGATACCAATGGTTACTGCGAATAAAGCCCAACCGAGGTCATAGTCGGGGAAGTATTGTTGGTAATACAAGTCGCAGTTATACGCGAAACACATTCCACCTAACACAAAAAAACACATACAATAATAACCAACCATAACCATTTCCACAAGCGATTTTTCAGTAAATGGTACATTTTTTGCAACAACTTTTCAAACAAAAGTTACTTAAAATTTAAATATCTTTAGCCTTTATGAATGCCATTTTACTCTAACTCGTGTAGTTTTCGAGATATTCAAAAATCAATATGTATTGTAACTAGGGTAACGTACATATAAAATAACCATTTCCACAACCGATTTTTCAGTATATGGTACATTTTTCGCAAAAACTTTTCAAACAAAAGTTACTTATAATTTAAATATCTTTAACTTTTATGCTATACATTTTTTCTGTAACTCGTGTGGTTTTCGAGTTATTAAAAAAATCAATATGTATTGTAACTAGGGTAACGTACATATAAAATAACCATTTCCAAAAGCGATTTTTCAGTAAATGGTACATTTTTCGCATAAACTTTTCAAACAAAAGTTACTTAAAATTTAAATATCTTTAACCTTTATGAATTCATTTTTACTCTAACTCGTGTAGTTTTCGAGTTATTCAAAAATCATTTTGTATTGTAACTAGGGTAACGTACATATACAATAACCATTTCCACCAGCGATTTTTCAGTAAATGGTACATTTTTCGCAAAAACTTTTCAAACAAAAGTTACTTAAAATTTAAATATCTTTAGCCTTTATAAATGCATTTTTACTCTAACTCGTGTAGTTTTCGAGTTATTAAAAAAATCAATATGTATTGTAACTAGGGTAACGTACATATAAAATAATCATTTCCAAAAGTGATTATTCAGTAAATGGTACATTTTTCGCAAAAACTTTTCAAACAAAAGTTACTTATAATTTAAATACCTTTAGCCTTTATGAATGCATTTTTACTCTAACTCGTGTAGTTTTCGAGATATTCAAAAATCAATATGTATTGTAACTTAAATATAAAATAATCCTAGTCCTATTTACAATACCGAGCGCATTTATTTTTAACAAAGAGGAGACGATGCCGAATAAATGTTTTTACCTCCTATTGCACACTAAACTTACCACAATGCCTAATAGAAGCAGCCAAACACAACATAATCACTCTGGGTTGCAAAATAACATTCCAAATCGTAATTTTCTTTGCATCCGCATTCGTATTCTCTTCCCCAATTGTTTGCCGTTCTGGTTCTCTTAACGTAGTTGCAGTTAAAATGGCGATTAAAAACGATATGACTCCAGCTCCATAATAACAAACCCTCCAGCCCTTCAAACCAATACTAATTAATTAGGAACGAGTCTCAGTTATATTTGGCAAACTTACCAATTCGCCAAAGTCCAATTTCGTGATGTATCTACCGACAGGGAACGCAATACCGTATCCGCCATAAATGCCCCAGTTGAAAATGGACATAACCAGACCCCGTTTCTCCTCCGGGAATATATCGGAGAGAATACCGGTCGCCATTGGATTACAACCGGCTTCACTAAAGAATTACAGTTTGAATTTAGAGATGTGAAATGATTGGTTTGTTGGTGTATTACCCTAGCGCTAAGACCATACGTAAAATGACTAATTGCCAGTATTCCTGGACTGCGCCAGTTAGAATGATGGCAATCGAGAATATAAAACTGCATATCGCTAATAATCGGACTCGGTTGTATTTATCAGCGGCTACGCCTAGGAAGACGCCGATGACTGTGAAGACTGCGATGAAGCAAGGTCCAGCAAGCAGTTGGTAGTCCAGTCCCAGTCCGTTGTAGTTCCATTCGCAGTAGCGCGTCCCGTTCAGTTCGATGGATAAACAGCTACATTACAGGATGCATGTCTAATAAAGAACCATACAGACACATACGAGTTTGTATGTTTCTTTATTAAATAGACTTACGTTTCGCTATTATTGGCGTCTTTACATTGAAATGGAAGTTGGGATAAATAGTAATCAGTGGAGTTAAGTTGGCAAGCGATATCGCCATAATGTAAATCAATTGCGATTGCCTTTGATGTGACTCCGATCAGGTAATGTCCAAGTTCTCCTAAAACGTATCCAATGGAGACGACAGCAAGGACGTAAGGATTATAAAGCAGCTTCAACTTTGATATTAAAGGAATCATTTTGCAAATTGACCAGTATCTGCAACAAATACAAATTAACTGATTGATTTCACAGAAATATTGGTAATTATGTTTACGATATCAAATAAAAATAAATCATTAGCAACAATATCTGAAACTTATAATGACATATACTTATAAAATGGTGATGCAATAACAGATCTTGTGAATACTAAATAACCATACAGGATATAAGATATGTATATCACTTACATTAAGAACCTGTTTAACATTTGCGTAAATAATTAAATATTTAACATTCTAAGCTAGTGTTTAGATTAATACGTTAAACCTAAGACAATGTGGAGTGACACTTTTCATTAGAATATATATATATATATATATATATATATATATATATATATATATATATATATATATATATATATATATATATATATATATATATATATATGTATATATATATACAAACAAACTGTTAAGTAATTCCAATTCCAATTCCAGCTACTTATTATTTTATTACGTTATCAAATACAGTTTTTTCAATTTAAATCAATATATTTTCTTCAAAATGTATTTCTGAGATACGTTCTCAGTCGATCTATTGGTGTTAACTGGTGGAAAACGACATATATATTTATGTAAGTCTACTTGGTTTCCCTGTCAAAATGCGAAACAACATAATTAAGTAGCAGTTTTCTCGTAACTGGTACTTTTTTTAAAGAAACTTTTCAAACAAAAGTTGTGCGAAATATTTATATCTTTCATTATGAACATAGCTATTTTTGCCGTAAGTGCAGCTGTTCTAGTGATATTGGAGAAAAACTACATAATTTTGGATATTTCAGATTTTCGTAGAAGTTTTCTTGTAACTGGTACTTTTTTTAAAGAAACTTTTCAAACAAAAGTTGTGCAAAATATAAATATCTTTCATTATGAATGTAATTATTTTTGCCGTAAGTGCAGCCGTTCAAGTGATATTGGAGAAAATCTACATAAATTAGATATTTCAGATTTTTCGTAGAAGTTTTCTTGTAACTGGTACTTTTTTTAAAGAAACTTTTCAAACAAAAGTTGTACGAAATGTTAATATTTTTCATTATGTTTCTAACTATTTTTGCCATAAGTGCAGCCATTCTAGTGATATTGGAGAAATACTACATAAATTTGGATATTTCAGATATTTCGTAGCAGTTTTCTCGTAACTGGTACTGTTTTTAAAGAAACTTTTCAAACAAATGTTGTGCGACATATCAATATCTTTAATTATGAACGTGACTATTTTTGCCATAAGTGCAGCCGTTCTAGTGATATTGGAGAAAAACTACATAAACAAGTTATTTCAGATTTTACGTAAGTCTTACGAGCGAGCGACAACATCCAAATATATAAGTTATATATATTTTTGAAATCAGAACGACGAGACAAAGACTTTTTGTTAAGAACATTTTTTGATCCGAGAATGCTACAGACACATACCCGTATGTGTAAATAAAATAGTATTTCAGCGAAGCGGCACATGTATAAACTGCTCTATATAAACTACATTGACGACTAACATACAGTTATATATATATATTTTTGGATTCAGACATTCAGAGCGTCGAGACAAACACTTTTTGGAAAATAATGCGAGAATGCTACAGACACACGACCTTTAGATTTAGCTTCTTCGGTACTTTGTACGGCTAAAGTCAAAATATGTCTAAATGTTAATAGATTTGAATCCTTAGTAAATCGTGACAAAATATATTAAGTTGTATTACAACATATTTTAATTACGCTGTTGAAAATGAGGCAATAATTATTAGCTCGGACAAAATGGTGGAATTATTTTGGTCGATGCATCATTTACACAAACAATAGTAATAATCATAATAAAAGAAGTAACTTCAAGGTCTATTTAAAGGTAGATAGAATCATCTTCAGCAAACTGGTTATATTTACGATGCTACAAGCGATCGCGTAAGACCTTCGGACAGGTCGTAGGACTATAGTTCATGACCAGATCATTTCTAGATCTCTCCTGGATTAACGCTAATTACAGACTAGGTCAATCAGGAAATCAGTGATTATTCTTGTAACTGGATGTAACAAAACTGATAACTTCACAATTACTTTCTTATACTTATATAATAAGTAAGTAATGCTGGATCTGTCTTCAAATATTTGATGAATTGCGACAATAATTTCAGGGTACTTTTCGTATTCCATTGCGTAATACGAATACCTTTTGTATATACTATATAATTTTTTCTAGACTTTGCATTCATTTTTTGTTAAGATAGAGCAAGGTTATAAATCGTCAACACACTACTTATTCTAACACAACTTATAGCGTGTTGCTTATGTGCATTTAATTATAATAATTATAAGAATTTTAATGAATTGAAAAAAATTATGCTACTACAAAGCTAAGTTATTGTTTAATAATGTTGTAAGTTTTTCTGTGTCAATAAATGAATCTTAATTCTATGAGAATTACAACTATTTCTTGGGTCGTGTGTGTCTGTAACATGCCCTGAATCCAATAATATATATAACTCATATACTTGGATGTATCTCGCTCGGTCAGTCGTACGAATTCAGTTTGTGACCTGCTCTGAAGGTACCGGGCCGATTTTAATGAAATTTAATATACATATAAAGTCCACGACCGTGAAGTACTCATCGTATTTTAAACCCAATCGCCAGTACAGGTCCAGAGTTATAGGGCCCCAAAATTTGAAACCCTCCTAAATACTGCTCTTAGTCAACTTTTAAAAATATTAGAATTTTCTACTATTAATTCTAAGATATTTTATATCTTCATAGTTTTTACAAATTGTGAGCCCGTAAGCTTAAAAAAAATATATGAAAATTATTAGCCGTCGCCATGTCATGGTGGCTAAGACTCTCGCCTCTTGGAGGTCGTGAGTTCGATCCCCGTCTATGCCAATTTGCATTTTTATACATATATACATACAAACAAACATTTCTGGGTAATTATATTAATCGCTTTTAGTATTCTGGTTTTTTATGGTGAAGTGACAAGTTTCTCGATTTAATATTTTATGAACGAACTGTCGACTTTAAACGTTTATTAAAATTTAATTGTCTTCTAATTTAATTAATTTTATCAGTGAACACTTTTCGCTTGGACTTTGCGCATTTAAGTTCATAACTTGACAGACAGATATACATTTTTAGTTGTAATTATAATTATTGAAATAATTCATGAAACGCGCAAGTGTTTCACTTGATGCCAGGATCATGGTCACATACATATTTATAGGAATGTGATCATTAATAAAAAATACATTTTCCTTTAACTTGACCGTCCTTGTAGCGTTCACACTGTCGCATTTGAAAGTTGTCATATGTCTTAACACTTCAATTACCAATAATATCGATTCACATTTTCAGTGATCTTAGTATTTAAATTCGTAATACATAAATCAGTCAAACGTGATTATTAATCATTAAAAAGATACATGCAATTAAAGAAAAAATGCTAGAGTGGCCTATACTTGACCAGTCCTTGTATATTTAATAATATTTTAATTTTAACGTAAATATAAAATAACAATTTTCAAATGTGCTTTGATGTAAATATGTATATATATATATATATATATATATATATATATATATATATATATATATATATATATATATATATATATATATATATATATATATATATATATATATATATATATATATATATATATATATATATATATATATATATATGTTGTGTAGTTACATAATTCTCCACCCACAAGTGGCGTAAGGTCGCCTACTTACCGCTTACGTACAGATTGGTACAACTAGATATAAAAGCCGTAAGGTTACACATGTCTAAGTTAATTTTATAAAATATGTGTTATGATTCTGACATTCTAGCAGAGAATGGGTTAACCGACATATTTGTTTAGTTGGTAACCGGATAACAATAACCTTACTGAACCGGAACCACTCATAATATATATATATATATATATATATATATATATATATATATATATATATATATATATATATATATATTGCGTAAATGAAGTATCCGGTGTCGAAATTTCGCAATTCTTATCTGCCGTTTATGTGATCCGAATTACCAAACCGGAAATGGTGGAAACTTAACCTTCGAACATAATGCAAATGAGTTGAATGTCGGTAATATAGTTTCCGAAACTACCGAGAACTTGACCCAACGATAGTGAAAGTATTTGACGCCAACCACAACGAAACCTACATTTAAAATCTTATTATGATTTAAAAGGCTTAGATACAACGCATTTATGCGTCCAACTCGCTTTATAAGTAATATATGCGATGCGATAATTTTTTATAGACATTGGGTTAACAATATAAAAAATCTTGTCGACATAAAATACCTTAGATTTTATAGTAGAATTTTTGACTGTTTAAATTATGTTTATAAAAGCAGTATTAAGGGGGGGTTTAAATTTTGGGGCCCTATAACTCGGGAAGTATACGGGCGATTTGATTTAAACTGCGAATAAGTTCAAATGGGATGCCAAATAATATGTGTACCAAATTTGGTGTGAATCGCTTCAGTAGTTTGAAAGTAGGACAGAACGCTTACGTAGGGACTTACGATGGAAACGACGACTAACATACAAGTTATATATATTTTTGGATTCAGGGCGACGAGAAAAACACTTTTTGTTAAGGATATTTTATGATTAAAGATACACCAGTACTTCACCGATACTTCATACGGCGATCTAATTAAAAATGTTTATATATCTCTGTGTTTATCTTAAGTTTTATCATTTTTGGGTTTTTCTAATATACTTTAATGAATTAATTGTTAATATGTTGTGAATTTGATTTCACAATTTAATGGAAATTTTAGCCAAGTCTAATGGGAAATCAAGGCAATAATTTTGCGATTTTCGTACAATTACTAAATTATACTATATATAAAAACAATCTGGAGTGGCCTTAACTCATATAGTAGTTAAAATTAATTCACAGAAACTTTAAATTTGGATATTTCTATTATATTAATGAAGTTGATTTTATTTTGTGGTCACAATACTTTCTTTTATATATTACGTATAAGTGCTGGAAGCTTTAGTGCTTGTCCAATACGTTTATGGACTGATTGATACGTTAAGTAGAAGAAGATATTTCGCATTTTCATAGTTCATTATCTATAGATATTCAGTGGAACATTATTTGATTTTCCGAGAAACTGGCGATGTTTTTCGCGAGTATTATTATTTATTTATATATTTTTCCTAGTATTTCAACGTGTACATTGCACTGGAAAATGTTATGGTACTTGGAAAATGTTTTTCACCTAGGTTAAATTTCCATAGCAACAACAGATGCATTTCCAGGAATATTTTAATGGATATTCTAAACCGATATTATAATATGTCTATATTAATAATCAATAATCATTTTTAACGATAGATTATTTTCAATTTACATATAACATATTTTGAATACTATTTCCTTAAAATTATGTTAATATTATTACTATTTTTTAAAATATACAGATTACTATTATTATGTTTTTAACCTTCTAAATAATATCGAGTTAACATTTAATATAACAACCTACAATAAGTTTTTTGTTCTCTGTATAAAAGTTACCTTTCAGGTGTGTCAGATTCTGTTATTTATAATAAAAGACAATAATATAAATCTTTGTTGTATAAAAAGCATAAATGCTTGCGTTTATACACTAATAATCAATTATCTGTAAAGTTTTTGCTAGTCTGACTTCCTGTTTTAATTATAAAAAATTACAAGGTGCATTTGAAAATAAGTCACTTTTCTCATATAACAAATAATCGATTTTGAATTCACCTATCGGCTCCCAATTATCAATAATATAAATTATAAGTCTTTCTACTGTGTTTCTACAGTCTATGTAGTGGCCAAAATAAATACAATACTTAGTTGGTCAACTGTAAAGGATAGCTAAATATACCTTTAACGTAGTAGAATGAAATAGAACATGATATTTTGAATCTAGTTTAATTCCCAGTGGCGCTACGACAATATAACTTTAAGGTAACCTATTTAACTTTTGTACACGCAGTAATTTCGAGATTTCAACGGAAATACACGTTTTGACCCTCCTATTTTCGAAATAACACCTGTCTCTGTCTTTGAACGCTCTAGAAACAAAACTGTCGAACGTATAATAGTGAAACTTTAAACTTAAGACTTGTATAAGGTCTAGATGTGCCCCTTTTATTATTGAATTTAATATTCAAACCAGAAGTGCATGTTTACTGCTACAGAAAATCCTAAATTTGCAATGTAAGGGGTTTGTCATAATATAAACTGGATTAATTTATGTTATTTTTAATCTTAATTACTAATTGGTTTTCTGAATGTAACTTTAGGGAATTTACGATATAAGTTTAGTGTAAATTTACGAAAACATTAAATGATAATTCAATATTCTCATTAAACTAATGATATGTTAATTGATTAACTTGACTTAACATCTTCTAATTATTAATAATAAACATTACTGAAGCATAAAGTATTTTGCAATACATAATTTATGTTGTATTTTTAAATTTACATAACGCGTAATAAATAAACTGGGGTGGCCTGCCCTCGACTTCTCTATATTTCCACTATTCATTTAATATAATATTTTTGTATTTACTTCCTTTATATATTCGTATAAGAAAGTACACATTATAAAAAATGTATAACATGACAAATATAATTATTTCCCATAAATTGGGAGTGGTAAACACCTTTCAATAACCCTGTAAAATGTAAATATAGACAATAATGTGCTTCGCCTTTCATATATTACTAGTTCCGTTTAGCGTGCTAAGCGACACTTAAACATATTGCATTTATAACATTTACTTATAATAGTTTGTTAACTTAAAGTTCATAAATACAACATTTGGTTCGTTTTTGTAATATTTAAACTTAATTGGAATAATAATAAATACATATAGCGTATAGCGCATGCGCGCGCAACATACACGAAACGTACTAGGTCGGTTATCTTCGGTTTTAGTTCGTATACTATTATCGTAATAAAAATACTTCTTGTTGAATGTAGATTGAATTTTAATGTTCTTTTTTTATTTTAATTAAAAGAAAAGTTGTTTAATTGTATATATTAACTATAGTAATAATTAATTTATAACTCGCAGTATAAAATGTCGTTAGATAAAGTATATATTTGCAATTTAAACAATGTTTAATGAACAGGCAATTTAATGTTAGGTTCGATTTCGTAACATTTTAATTTAATTTGAGTAATAGTAGTGTACCTTAGGACGTATAGCGCATGCGCGCGCAACATACACGGAATGAACTAGGTCGGTTATCTTCGGTCTAGTTCGACTGCTGTATATTATTAGCCTTTTGTTGAATGTAGTTTGAATTTTAATTAAAAGAAAAGTTGTTTAATTGTATATATTAACTATAGTCATAATTAATTTTATATCTCGCAGTATAAAATGTCGTTAGATTTGCATTTAAACAATGTTTAATGAGCAGGTTAATTTGCAGGAGTTTGAAATGAAAAATGAAATTGATGATTGTTTTTTAAAATAGGTTGTATAATTTCTAATTATGGAACATATTTGTAGTGGTGTTTACTTGACTTTATGTGTAGTTTTACTACATTTGTGACATTGATTTATTGTGCTAATTAATTTTACCGTTACACAATATCATTTTCTTAGTTCATCTATTGAAGAATGCACAATGCTTAGATTCAAAATATTATAATTATATATGTACTTATTATAAATATAAATAAATATGTTTCTGGTTGTAATTATTGTGTTTATTGTTAATAAAGAAACTTCTACTTACTTAACAAAAACAAATATATACAAAAATCCTTTTAACGGTTCACAATGCACTTAACACACTTTTGACTAAATTTTAAACCATCACTTAACAATAAAATAATAACCACCAACTAATCTAATCTGATGGTGTGGTCGAAGACTGCCTCCTGCAAAGACTGGCACAAGAACTTGAAGAAAGTCTTCTTTTACTCAACCATTCTTTGTATAGTCGTGAGTTCAGATGGTCATCCATGGCATATATATAAAAACTCATTTCTACTAACTCCCTCCTCCGTTTTCAAACCCAAGGCGAACCGAATTCGTTGTCTGCTCAGCGTTAGGAAGTGAGAGCACAGTGGAGGGTGTATCGTTTACACAAATTCCCGCATTTTCGAGAGTGTTTGCAATTTTAATTACAAATTATTTATTTAAGTAATGCTTAGAGGATTATGTTCTTGTTAATCCGGTGCGGTTTATATACACAATTTAACCGAATGAGATTTATTTAATTAATTGTAGTAATTGTGAGCATCCTTCGATACCCGGTATACAATTTATATTAAGCCAATTGATTATATTACGTCGTAGTTACACTAAAAACAAGCGTAGGTGCAACCTATGCGTCCAGCTCGCCTTATAAGTAAAGCGATACGAGCAGTTTTAATTGGCCTTTTCGTTAACAATTTTTAAACAAGATTTGGTATGCGTAAAACGCACCAATGCGTACAGCTCGCCTTTAGATAAGATATGCGAGCAGTGGATTATAATTATTATTGCCTTTTGTTATATATATAAAAATGTTATAGATATTCAAAATTATAATATTTAATAATTTTTTCCGGGCTTTGAGTTAACAATATGAAAAAATCTTGTAGACATAAAATATATTAGAATTATTAGTAGAATTTTTGAGTGTTTAAATTATTTTTATACTGGTCGTATTAAGGGGGGTTTCAAATTTTGGGGCCCTATAACTCGGGAACTATACAAGCGATTGGGTTAAAACTGCGAAAGGGTTGAAATGGGATGCCAAACAACACGTATAGTAAATTTGGTCTAAATCGCTTTGGTATCTTCAAAGTAGTAAAGGACACGAACAAAAGAGATATTTTAAAATTCAAAATTATATTTAATATTTTTTTATAGCCTTTGGGAAAAAATCTTGTAGATATAAACTATCTTAGAATTATTAGTAGAATTTTTGAGTGTCTTAATTATTTTTATAAGGGTCGTATTAAGGGGGGTTCTATATTTTGGGACCCTATAACTCGGGAAGTATACAATCGATTGGATTTAAACTGCGTGAGAGTTCAAATGGGATGTCGAGTAACATGTGTACCAAATTTGGTGTGAATCGGTCCAGTACCTTCAAAATAGTACACTTACGTAAGTTTTACGAGCGAATCGACAACTAACATCCAAGTTATATATATTTTTGGATTCAGGGCGACGAGATAAATACTTTTTCGTAATGAAATTTTTTGATCCGACCGAATCTTCGACTTCTTCGGTACTTTGTATAGTGTTATAAAATAGAAATCTGGTAAATCCAAACGACTAGATCTTTTTTTCGGTTATTTTACCCTTTTTCGCTGGGGAAATTCCACATACGCACAAAACCTGTTCTGTGGTGACTTAAATTTTTATATTTTTTAAACCCACTAAGATTGCGCTCTTATTCATGGGATAAACCAATGTATTTGTTGTTTTTGTCGCCAAATTTATTTAGAAAATATTATTTGGCAAAAAAACTAACACATTTTTATTTACTTGCGCATTGAAACAACAATTGCTTTTGTAAATAAAAGTTCTTGTCTAATTTCTCACGGTGTGACTTATGAAAAAAATTATAAACATTACAGCTGAGAGAAATGCATATAGTAAACACAGTGGCGTCGTTAAAAATATAGTAAATTGTCAGGGGGGCACTTCAAACAGTAATTAAAAATAATCTGGAGTGTCCTAAACTCATTGTTCTTGTACTCGTTATATTTCATTAAATTATAAACAATATAAAATATATATATACAGATTTGGAAATAATCAATTCCTAGTGGAATTGAATTCATACAATTAATTGAATTCAAGCCACGAATTGAAATACAAATATGGGACATAGAACAACTTGGCTCGGCGGAAACGAAGCAACGCGAAGTTCATTGCTAAATATATCGTTTACACATGTGTTGTCGAGACAAAGCCTACAAAATGGCGGCTCATTGGAGCATGTCAGTTTCCGTAGTAGTTCACTAAAAAACTGACCACAAATAACCGGTTTCCTACTAGCGTAGACCTATAATAATAAAATTTTGCATTTAAACTTCGTTGCTGGACAAGATGGACCAGCGAAATACTCGTCTTGTTACATTCACCAACATCATTCACTTTGTTATTTACTCATTGCGTAATTTTTATTGAAAAACACTTGTTTATTGGTCGATTGAACTAAAAAGAACGTATTTCAAGGTTAACTGTTTTCGGTTTCTTGAAATATTTCTGAGAATATTTTTTATAGGGTTAAGCAGAATTGCTTTTAGGCCTAATTATTGTTTTGGTATTTGACGACTTCATTTTTATTATTTCCAACCATTGTACAAAACAGATATATTGTTTGTGTGTCTGTAACATGTATTTAAATGAAAAATTGTTGTACTGTCTTTTACTTAATTTTTAGCGAAGTACGAAGTACTGAAGAAGCTAAAGCAATCGGTCGTGTCTCTGTAGCATTTTGGATCAAAAAATTACATTACAAAAAAGTGTTTGTCTCGTCGCCCTGAATCCAAAAATATATATAATATATGTATACTTCTCGAATTATAGGGCCCCAAAATTTAAAACCCCCCTTAATACTGCCCTTATAAAAATAATTAAAGCATTAAAATAATCTACTAGAAATTCTAAGATATTTTATATCTACAAGTTTTTTTCATATTGTTAACCCAAGGGCCATAAAAAAATATTAAATATAATATATATATATAACTTTAAATTTTAAGAAATGCACAAATACTTTTTTTTTTCTAATTGTTAACCAAAAGGCCATAATAATTAAAGCTGGACGCATAGGTTATATTAACAGCAAATTTTGTATTTTCTTTTTATTTAAATCGTCGTTCGATAGTATAACACATTTATATTGTTTGTCTGTCTGTAACATGTATTTAAATGCAAATTGTAAAAAAATTGTTAAGTGAAACTGTAGAATTTCGTTGTACAAAATTAAAAAGAAATATTCCGTTATCTTTTTGAAGGTAAACTACAATATTTCCAAATTTAAAACACGATTTATTGCAAAATAATTTTCAGGGCCGTATCCAACGCATTTATGATACATTTTAATACACGCACATATACAAACTGGTTAATTTACGAAATTTCGCATAATAAATTAAAATACATTATTTAAATTAAGTATATTTGTCAAGGTTAGTATTAAATAAATAAAATAAATAAAATTATTTTAAATTAGGTGAAAAATAAAAAACGTTCTTATTTTTCCCACCAATTTTTACTCATCGCATAATTACTTATATAATCAATGCCATTTACCTACTTTTTAAATATATTTAAATAACGTTATATTTATAATAAAATATTTCGTACGCGTTCATTTCGACAATTTTCATTAATTACATTCTATTCTGTATTGTTGGTCAATGTCAATGAATAAATTAACATTTATCTCTTCAAAAATCAAGTTTATTCATTTATTTACGCGTTTATTGTGTAATTGAATCAATTATTTAAAAACTATATATTATATAACGTTAAACTATTTGAAATAAGCATCCAAACTAACCCCGATTGATAAGATTCACTTTACGAACACGTCTGACTGTATTTACGAACATCTGAGCTACTTTCCGTAAACATACATTTGTTTTTATATAGATAATGAATGGGGAAGGAAGTCGAGGCCACTCCAGCTTTTTTACGGACATACTTTTCTCATTAAAACTTTTAATAGAAGTATATCTATGTACCTAAACGTCTTTTAGACTAATTTTCCGGCAAATCACGTACGAATATCCCTGTTTTATAACGTATTCCCTCTAGAACAATTTCACCCTCCCCTTACCCCTTACTAGCACTCAATCAACACACGTGTTGGCTCACCCTTAACAGGTCAGGGCCAGCTTTCCCTTACATCCGGTCTACCGGAGTCAAGACGTGTTTAAACCGGTTAATTGTTTAGTTTAGGCGGGAAAAATGCTTCTTTTAGCTTTAGATTAGTTTAGGTAGTGTTTTTACGACGGTAGAAACCGATTTGTAACTACGTACTTTATGTATAAATCGTAGAGAAACGAAGTTTGTTACAATGAAATTTATGGCCAAAAGTAAATAACAGAAGCTTTTAAATTAGACAACGAATGTCCTGTGGTCAGTTTTACGAAATGACTTAGGGAAAAAGGGCTTTTGTAACCCGAGGCAACTAACCTTTGGTATTAAACATTCCTGAAACCAGAGATAGAATAGCAGAAATGTGTTGCATATTTCGCGAATTTAATATCAAACATTTCTTAGACAATGCAGCATATTTTTGTTGTTTTGTTTTCTTTATTAACTATTTTAAAAAACAGCTTAACCGTACGTAATAACTTAATTTAAAAGTTGCACTTTTTCAAAAACGTGTTTCTAAGCGAGTTAGAAGATATTTAAAGCACCTCTAGGACCTCTAGTTTACGAGAAACGTGCGTCTAAGGCACAAAATGTTTGGGTGTTTAGAAGCACCATTAAAAAATGGGTTTTTAAAGTATATAAATTAATATTTAATAACAATTATCCCATTTAAATACATTTAAAACTAAAGGTAATTAGTATATATATATATATATATATATATATTATATATATATATATATATATATATATATATATATATATATATATATATACGCGAGTGGATAAATAAGTACCCGTGTTTGAAGACAGATGGTGTGGCTGAGGGAAATTGACATTACCGTCGTGTACTGCCATCTATCAAGCGACACCATACTAAATTTCAGACTGATTCATAGGTTAGTTTTTATTTGGCAGCCAGTTTTATCACAAGTGAAATGGAAAAGGAGCAATATCGAACCTTAATTCGTTATATATATACATACATATATATATATATATATATATATATATATATATATATATATATATATATACGAGGGAGGATCAATAAGTACCCGTGTTTGAAGACAGGTGGTGTTGCTGAGGGAAATTATCATTACCGTCGTGTACTGCCATCTATCAAGCGACACCATACTAAATTTCAGACTGATTCATAGGTTAGTTTTTATTTGGCAGCCAGTTTTATCCCAAGTGTTTCGTGTTTCTCGATAAAATGGAAAAGAGCAATATCGATCCTTAATGCGTAATAGTGAGTGAGCCGAGTTAAGGCCACCCCAGATTTTCCTATCCATGGAGTATATATATATATATATATATATAAATCCATGTACGATTCTAATCAATCTCAACTTCGCACTTTTGGTATCAAAACAAAATAAGGAAAACCCCGTAACTCAAGATGAACACCTCATATGAAACCCGATATCCAATATATACAAATACATACGCACAGACACACACCCACACACACACACACAAAAAAACAGATATCCACAGTAGCAAAACGTATAGGTAAATAAACACAACTGCAATACAAGCACACAAATGCACACGTACACACAGATACAGGCGCTTATAGAGCTTTTGGGCGAAAGCGCGCAGTAGAATCCCCGACAATATCGATCCGGGCAAATGTACGGTCACAACCACGTTGCTCCGGTCGCCGCGTGTTGTAACGTGTCCGTGAACCATTTTCCGAGACGTAGCAGCACCCGACCGCTGCCAAGCTCCAGTCTCGCTAAAGCTCTGGACTTGCACACGACACCCAGACAATTCGGCTCGCGAAAGCTCACAACAATGTGTCTATGTGCTGTACACTGTGTCTCATGAACTCATTTTACTATTAATTTCACGTGAATTGCAATCCAAAGCTCAATAAGCTCCCATTAAGCTCAAAACAAAGGAAAACGTGGGTATATCATTTTGACTATATTGCTAATTTAATAAGAACTTAGAATATTTAAAAGCTCTCTACTTAGTTTAGCAGATTTAAAGCTCATCCTTTAAATAATTATAATATACATATTATTTATGCACTTAATAATTGCTTGAAAATAATTATTCTAATTGTCTCAATTTCTAATTGTCTCAATTTCACACCATTTTTACTTTATTTATTTATTAATATTTATTTTAATAGTTAATATTTTAATTCTTATATAAATAATAATTTAATTATTGTTATATAAAGCAATGATAACTATTAAAAATCAATATATTGTGTACACAATTCTTCGAAATAATTATTTAATTCAACTATCGTCTTTGTATAAAAAAGCTTCAGTGGCCTCAATTTTTTATACTGCGATTATCTATTTAATATTTGGTTTTAAACTGCCGTCAAACAATACCAATATGAAACTGGGGAATCGTAAATATGGTCAAAACTATTTTCTTATGTTTATGTTTCTACTACGTAGTTCAAAATTAATTCAAGCTCGATTTCAAAGCACAGATGGTGCAATCAAGTACGCATTAAGTTTAGAAGCTGTCAAAACATCAATATACACGGTTGTTTAGGCTATTGTTTTGTTTGTACTTTTACAATTAGTTATTACGTTGTAAACAAGCTCTAGTTATAAGCTTTAACGTTACAACAACGTAGTAAATGTGATTCTCTAACCAGTAATTACGTTGGAATTGAATATATTTTTCCGAGACGTTTGCTTAGTCATACTATTTCTTACATGACTCCAAAAGGACTCGAGTTAGAGAAAAAATGACTCTTGTTGTAATTAAAGATAGAAAAATTCCTAGCAACTTTTATTTGAAATTTTTTTTGTAAAATTGTTCCATTTATTGATAAATCGGCTTTGAAAATAGCAATACTTATTGAATATATTTAGCTTAGTCATACTATTTCTTACATAACTCCAGAACGACTCGAGTTACAGAAAAAATGACTTGATAAAATGCAAATTTCCATATAAGTCGAAAACGGTGCATCGTATCGAGCCGCCGTTAACAGATTTGAGTTCCCCGATATTTAATTACTCTAGAAACTTACTTTCAGCCGGTTTGAAAAGAAAAAAATTTTTGGACACATTTCACGGAATTTTTTTAACTTTAAATTTTTATCAAACTTTGCGAATTTTTTCCGACCAAACCATAAAAGATAGAGAGTTGAAATTTGGACAGTCAAACAACCTATATTTGGTGTATATTGTCAATTTTTTTCAACTTAATTGGAATAATATTACGACCGCCACAGCAAACCGCGAGAAAAAACAGTGAAAATCGTCGATTTTCGCAAAAACGGTAAGGGGTACCCCTTACGAAATTTTTGGCAAAAAAATCGCATAAAAATTTTTGAGTTTGACATATTTTTAGATTAATTTGAGTACGCTGATTCCAAAAATGCTAATTAAAGTTATGAGAAACCGTTAGAAATTGCTGTTAGCGCGCTTTGAAGTTGATAAAATGCAAATTTCCATATAACTCAAAAACGGTGCATCGTATCGAGCCGCCGTGAACAGATTTGAGTTCCCCGATATTTAATTACTCTAGAAACTTACTTTCAGCCGGTTTGAAAAGAAAAAAAATTTTGGACACATTTCACGGAATTTTTTTAACTTTAAATTTTTATCAAACTTTGCGAATTTTTTCCGACCAAACAATAAAAGATAGAGAGTTGAAATTTGGACAGTCAAACAACCTGTATTTGGTGTATATTGTCAAATTTTTTCAACTTAATTGGGATAATATTACGACCGCCACCGCAAACCGCGAAAAAATTTTTGTAAAATTGTTCCATTTATTGATAAATCGGCATTGAAAATAGTCAAGTTATATAACAATACGTATCAATTAAAGTTGAGGACATTTACAGAATGCCATGGAAATAAATAACAATATCTGTTTTGTGTGCAACTGACAGCGGCAATTGGAAAATATATCTTTGTTAACATCTGGATTTTGTAAGTTGCTTTTAAAATGTCGTATTTATATAAGTATTTTTCTATAAATTAAAAAATCGGTTTAGATGCGATAGGAAAATATATAATTTTAATGTAACGAAATTTCTCGAGTGTTTTCGTTCCATTATCTATTCAAATCTTTCAATATTTCCTATTTTGCGTAAAGCAACTCCAACACTCATTATATAAAACAATAATAAGTTTATTTGAATATGTATAATTAATATATATTTACGATAATTACTTATAATTAAAACAATACATTTACAATAATTAATTATCTTATAAGCATTTGTGTACAGGTATTATAACCCTAATTAATACTTTAATTATTTAATAATAAGGTTATGAAATAATAAATATTCAATAATTTTACATTGTTATTAAATATATTTATGTATATTTATTTCAAAATTTAATCGAATAAATAATAAAGAAAATTATAACGGAAATAACAATCGTAATATAATCTGGTTACATAATCGATGCATATTTGTGACCTTAAAGACAGTGAAGCACTGTAGATAGTAATTTTATTTGCTATTGACCCAAATATTAAGATTCCATGTCATCTAAAGTAAGTATAGTAACATTTAATAAATGCTATTTTGAAAATAATATATATTATTTTCAGTTTAGTTGCTATTAAATAATTAAAAATAAATTAGCGAATCATCTAACTTAAACATAGCTTTTGACTAGATCGGATCAAAAAATTTCCTTAACAAAAAGTGTTTGTCTCGTCGCCCTGAATCCAAAAATATATATAACTTGGATGTTAGTCGTTGCTCGCTCGTAAGTCCCTACGTAAGCGTTCTATACTACTTTGAAAGTACTGGAGCGATTCACACCAAATTTGGTACACATGTTATTTGGCATCCTATTAGTATCCGTACGCAGTTTAAACCCAATCGTCTATATACTTCCCGAGTTATAGGGCCCCGAAATTTGGAGTTCCCATTAATACTGCCCTTATAAAAATAATTTAAATACCCAAAAATTCTACTAATAATTCTGAGTATTATTTTATGTTTTTCGTATTGTTAACCATTCGGTTAATTTATTCGGACCGCTAAGTGGATCTTATTTCGAGACATATCCTGAACGAACGGACATTTCGTGCTTGGAATCTCAGAACGTGTATTAATATTAAGAAAATTATCATACAAGTATATGGATTGCAGTTCGGATCTAAACATTAGTTGGGCGTCGGTGTTCGACGTGAATGTCGTGCCGTCGCGTACAGCAAAGACAAATTTAATAATACAGGAAAAGTTCGTAGAACTATAGAAAAACTCTCGGAGTTGTCGAAGGATGCGACTGATTTATTCAAAGTTTTGCCTAGTTAGTTTTTCTTTAAATCTGCACCGGACGAATAAGTTTCCTCCGTAAATAATGAATTCACATTTATTTATTATTAAACTCTGATTCACTGTTTAAACAAAATGACATTGAGAACAGTTTTTTCTTTGTTTGATTATCGCGAATTCAACGTTTAGAATATTGCGGCTTCATTGAACAATTTTTGCCGCATTATTTCGTTGATTTTATTGTCATTTAAGAAAATTGTTTCTAGCAGAAAGATGACTTTGGATTTGTAACAAAAAATGAAACCTTCACGGCCGATTAAGATGCTGCTTAGTGTGCGCGATGATTATCGTTAATCAAGTTCTTTTTCTTATTTTTCATGTTATATAAACTTATATTTACTTTCTGTTATGAAATAATAAGTAAGTAATGGAAAATTTCGAACTCCATGAATCGAATTAGAATGACGTATGTGTGTCTGTCTGTCTGAGAAACGCTCTAGAGTTAAAATTGTCGAATTTAAAATTGTGCAACTTTAAACTTATAAGACTTTTATATGGTCTAAATATGCACATTTGTTTTTCAAAAAAATATTCAAACCGAAAGTGCACTTGTTCTTACTCCAATATCACTAGAACGGCTGCACTTATGGCAAAAATAGTTAGGTTCATAATGAAAGCTATTAATATTGTGCACAACTTTTGTTTGAAAAGTTTTTTCAAAAAATGTACCAGTTACGAGATAACTGCTACGAAATATCTGAAATATCTGATTTATGTTGTTTATTCTATTATATCAATAGAACGGCTGCACTTATGGCAAAAATAGTTATGTTCATAATGAAAGCTATTAATTTTGTGCACAACTTTTGTTTGAAAAGTTTCTTTAAAAAATGTACCAATTACGAGAAAATAGCTATGGAAAATCTTAAAGATTTTATTTATATTTGAAAAGAATATTCAAACTCAATGCATATTTTTTTCTATCTCCAATATCACTAGAACGGCTGCACTTATGGCAAAAATAGTTACGTTCATAATGAAAGCTAATAATATTGTGCACACTTTTTATTTGAAAAGTTTTTGCAAAAAATGTACCAGTTACGAGAAAAACGCTATAGAAATGTGTTTTTATATATATACGAGGTCTTAATATTTTTAAACTGTATTATTAATTTTACAGCCACATGTTCTTGGATTGTTGATCGCCACTAACACGTAGCACTCAAATAACAATATCACAAAAAATAACTAAACGAGATATCAACAATCGAAGAACATGTGGTTACCCGCAACGCAATGTAAAAGTATTAACAAGTTTAAAACAATAAAGTTTGGTTATTTTCTATATATATATATTTGAAATATATGTTACACGATGATTTTCGTGTAGTTTTGTACAAGTTTCCTAAAAACGGCGAAGTCTAAAAGCAATCTATCTTTTACCTCACTGGAACAAAATCCAATAACAGATAACCTTCAACTTTGTCTGTTATTTCCAAAGTTTTTCTTGCTTCCCCTTAACTTATCCGCTGATCTGTGGTACATTCCGAAAATTAGTAAAGTTCTGATCAGAACCACAATATTTTTACTACGTCCTCTTTTCTGTGAAACGTAAAAAAGGACGCAATAAATAGCAATTTTCCTATATTATATATGCTGAAACCTGGTGTTTGTGATAAATGTGTTATTCACCTTGGTATTGTTTTTTGCCTGCTGAAATATTGCAGCCAGTTGGCTTGGATCCAAAAGTCATTAAAAAGGGCCAGGAAAAACTTGTTTTGATACTATTTTCAAGGTTGTCCCTTACCTATAACATATACGCGATCCGGAAAATATATGTTTTCATTTTATTTAGGTCAAATTCATCATAATATTTTCAATATGTTTATAAATACTTCTTAAATGAATCCCTTTTTATTTAATAAAAAACCCTTAATGTTAACCAGGGAAAATATCGTATATTTTGTGCAATTAACCTTCAGGCTTCGGCATTATTATTTTTAGACTTTCACCAAGATGAACATTAGGTTATTTTTTAAAAGATGTTCATTAAAATGCTTCGCATTTTTAATTGGTTATTACATTAATATAAAATAATAAGTGGTCCACCTTTTACATCGTATTTACAAGGACAAATTCTACGCATATCTGAATTCGTTATTTCCTTGTAAACCTGAGGCATTTATTTAAATATTTGCAGAAAAATGGATATATAAAAAAACATCTTAAACAATTATTGCGATATTTTGATCAATTCAATCAAATTTTGGAATTATTAAAGGTTTTAGATTTAGCATTGCGCATAACCTGTAACCACATGTTCTTGGATTATTGATATCTCGTTTAATTATATATATATATATATATATATATATATATATATATATATATATATATATATATATATATATATATATTATATTTGATAAGAATATTCAAACTCAATGCATTTTTTGTTCTATCTCCAATATCACTAGAACGGCTGCACTTACGGCAAAAAAAGTTAGATTCATAATGAAAGACATTAATATTACGCACATCTTTTGTTTGAAAAGTTTCTTTAAAAAATGTACGAGTTACGAGAAAACTGCTACGGAAAATGTTAAATGTTCATATTTGGCCCTTTCATCAATATCACTAGAACGGCTGCACTTATAGCAAAAATAGTTATGTTCATAAAGAAAGATATGAATATTTACCACAACTTTTGTTTGAAAAGTTTCTTTAAAAAATGTACCAGTTAAGAGAAAACTGCTCCGGAAAATCTTAAACATTTTATTTTTATTTGAAATGAATATTCAAGCTCAATGCCTATTTTGTTCTATCTCCAATATCACTAGAATGGCTGCACTTATGGCAAAAATAGTTACGTTCATAATAAAAGCTATTAATATTGTGCATATATATATATATTTATTAACCCGAGAATGTTACAGACACACGTCCAAACGGCGTCAGTATAATTAATTTTAATTACCTGGGCATTTTCACGTCGGCGTATTGGTTAAGGTTCAAACCCACTACCCTAAAGGTAGCGGGATCGTATCTCAGTAACTTCGTAATTTGTATTCATGGGACTTCTACCCTCAAAGTTAAAATTATATTGAACCCTTTGAAACCCCACAAATTATTAAGTTTGAAAAACTACGTAAAGATATAACTTTATTAATTACAACAAAAGGACATATGGAATTAATAATTGTGATTCAATGTTTACATAACCTAACTAAATATAATTAGAAATGTATACGTTTACACAATTTATACGAAAATTCAATTACTATTGTTCAACCCGTTTTAGATTATGGAGCAAGAATTGCAGCAATTTACATACATTTAATTTTTTTTTTTATTCAAAGCGACGAGATTTATGGAAATGTTTCGATTCCGGTCCAAGACCGAGTACTATAGCTCTTTTGTACACTTGACGAATTTAAAATTAATCTATGTGTATTTGTTTAAAAAATATTCAATTTCTTTTTATGTAAAAGAAACTGAATATTCAAAAAATTCAATATTTACGTCAATCAAACATTAAATAAATTTATTTGTGTTAAGATTGGTCACCACTTAAACCGCCCTTAATTAAGCTTAAACCTGACCCAGCAACTGTTAAGTACATAGTATATATCTTCTGTTTCACTTGTACCACATACGTATTCTCTTGTGATACCCCAGTTAAGTTTTGACTATGCTCGGCGAGTTACTGGTTTACAACATGGTTGGGTTACTGCAGCTACAGAGCACAGTATTCATAAAGAACTCCCATAGGTTCTGTCTCAGTTTACTACATGCAATTCCTATTTAACTATTCTTTGTTACCTCCTACTTGCATTTAAGCTATATCTTCTTTATATTTTTGGGTTCAAGACGACGAGACAATGTTACAGACACACTATAGTTATCTTACGACGTGTTAAAATATATATTAGCGAAAGATATTATGTAATAAAGGAAGTATCATTATTTTGTCATCAAAATGATCCGGCGAACGTCTTTAAAATATAAGAAAGTCCTCCAAGAATCTTCAAACTATAATTGTCAGCAGTTTCTCGAACAAGGTTACAGTAAAGTGCCCTTTACGCCAAGATTTAGATGTTTCTGTTAACACAGCAGATTTTTGAACGACTTTTATGATCGTAACCTATTTTTTTTTTAAATATACCTAATCTAACTAAATCGGTTAACGATTTGCCGGTAAGATTACTAAAACGGTGTAAAGCAGCAATATTTTTTATCAAAACACAAATTATCGTTGCACATTGTTGTCAAAGATAATTTTATAGTTCATTGGCTGTTAACAGTTCATCTCATCTGAGTGGTTTTGGTTCTTTTTTATTTCACCCTACGATTTCTATGAAAAAAATTAAAGCTAGTTAATTTATAAGACTCCTTAAGGTGACTTAAGCCAGTTGCTATTTTTCCCAATGTCAATTGTCTGTATATCAAATATGACAGGTATATTGAACTGAATAACAAAAAAAAAAACGTTTGTTTCAAATTTATTGTTTATAACAATGCTAACCTTGTTAATACCCAATAAATATGATTCGGCAATAAATTTAAAGTCAATTGATAAATATATTAATTATTTTCTACAGACTTAATATATATCCTTGTACCGAATTAGTTATGGTTGATCAAATCAGACGCTATTAATATTAGGAGAATACAATAAAAATAAATTTAGTGTATATTTTAAAATTCAATAATTTTTTTCGGGCTTTGTGTTAACAATATATAAAAATTATGTAGATAGAAAATATCTTAGAATTATTAGTAGTATTTTTTGATGTTTTAGTTATTTTTATAAGGGTCGTATTAAGGGGGGTTTCGAATTTTGGGGCCCTATAACTCAGGAAGTATAGGGTCAATTGGATTTAAACTGCGCGGGGGTCCATATGGGGTGTTAAGTAACATATGTACCAAATTTGGTGTGAATCGCTCGGGTAGTTTCAAAATAGTATAGAACGCTTACGTAGGGACTTACGAACAAAAGACGACTAACATATAAGTTATATATATATTTGGATTCAGGGCGACGAGACAAACATTTTTTTGTTAAGGTAATTTCTTGATGCGAGATTGCTACAGACACACAGCGAGCTAAAAACGCCTATTATATTGTAAGGTTAAGTTTTGTAAAAGTGGTTTACCCCTCAGACATTAGGAACAAACCTTGAGATAACGGCACTAGTTAGATCTGTCATTTAGTGTAACAAGGATAAAAATGTATTCATTTTATAAACACGCATGCATAACTGCTTAATCATTGTTTAAATTCCTATTCTTATTCTTATTCTTACGCAGATTGAAACTGTAGCAAGGTTAATAGTACTCTGTCAATGACCGTGTATATTGTCAATTAGTTAACTAAGAAATTAGGTCAATTTGCTGCTAAAATTAGATATAAAATGGTACCTATGTATTGTGATTTATTTTTTCCAACTTTATTGGATTTAAAGAACCAAGACCTACTTAGTAAATAAAAGGGATTGGACTATAAGACTATTTTTAATTACTTAAACAAAGTAATAAAAATGTCTGATCTATAAATTTTTATGACAAGGAATTCGCGTATCCATGGTTCATTTTTTTTTGTCTTAAATTCTACGTATATTTGCGATAGGATTTTACTTTCAAGGTCAAGGGCATTTAGGTACTTTACCGGCGTCAGGTGATTCTTAATGCACTAGTCAACGCGTTTCCTATTATAGAGCAAGTCACTGGTCCATAAGAATGAGTTTAGCGTCGGATCAAATTTAATGGAGAATTATATTTTGTAATAATATGCATGTTAAGTACTTTGGGTGGATTAATTAGTTTGTTGTTTAGGCACAATGGCGCTAGTGGGATTAACTCGTCATGACTGACTAGATATTTAGTTCACTTATATCACGCGTACATATGTTGGTTATGTTTCAATTCTGTGATTAACTCAAGCGGAACCTTCAATCTATATCGATAAATAACTAAATGTTGAATAACTTCATTGTGTTGCAATAAAACGATTTAAACATTGTTACACTTTTGGTCAAAACTACTCAAAACCTATCATGATTAAACAAACCTCGTTTACGCAAAAATCTACCGACGAATCATTATAAAAAAAATATCAGTGCATTCGTAATTGCATAAATAATGCCTGGTAAAAATTATTATTTCTTTGAACGTACAGTTTCGAAGATAAAAAATGAAAACTATAAAAAATTACCTATTTTGGGGATTAATAATGACATTTTTGACTGTGGGATGATTGCAACAATACATTTTGTACTCAGCTATCGCTTTTATTACCTCTTCAAAAATATTTAGTCGTGTGTATTTTGCCTTAAATACATCAGTTATTAAAAATGTGTGTTTTACATAAGTAAATTTAAAAATGCCAATGGAGAGCTGAAGGCAAAGGTGCGTTGTACCTATTCTTGTTATCCTACATATATATATATATATATATATATATATATATATATATATATATATATATATATATATATATATATATATATAAAGCAAGAATTGGAATAAAACAAAACAAAATCTAGATTTTAATAGAGATTGAAATGATTTCCATGTAAATATAACGCATGTAATTGCATATTGTAAATATGTGGTTAAAATAATTATTACAATAAAAAAAATTGGAGAAACTATTGACTTTAAATACAACGGAAATACCTGTAAACGGGATATTCCACGAAGCATCAACCCAAGAAATTTAAAATTGACCACAATTTATATTCTATTATTTTACATAAGTTCGAAATTTTTCATAATAATAAAGAATATATATATATATATATATATATATATATATATATATATATATATATATATATATATATATATATATATATATATATATATGTGTGGAACCTATTGGGATTTTCCAGTAGCTCTCTAATTTAAAGTAGAAAACTCGAACTCCCGTATAACTAGATTTGTAGTCTTTTCCGTCTACATGAAGCAAAAATAAAAATGATATTACTCGTGAAATGGTTGACATAATTTCGTTAAATCCATTCAATTTCACTATAATTTGCCTTGTCTACCTCATAGCACTCTCCACGATACATAAAATGCAATTACAAGACCATATTTAATAAACTAGATTAACCCATGACACCAAGTGCCCATATCATACACAGAATACAGTACATAATCTAATTATATCATTTAATATCATTTCCTTTTCATTGAACAGGCGGAAAAATTAATTTAAAACACACTGATTTATTTTAAATAACTTTAATATCCCTAAAAGGGATTATGATTTTAAATGATTAAAATAATCAAAATATGTAGAAACTCCTAACATCACTACTAAATGGGTAAAAAGACAAGTTAGAACATGACTTACAATTAAAATTCCGCCTAAATGTTTTTTACTCGCAATACATCTAAGTAATATAAGTTGACTACTTAAAAGTAATAAAAATACATATTATAATAGTGGTATTTGGTCTCACACATCACAATTTTTTAATAATATAGTTAATAAATGCATATATTATTATTTATTATTAATTTCGTTACAATATCAAAAATAAATAAATTTATTATACACTTAATTTTAAATTGGCTATAAGTCCCAAACGGCTTAAGTTACCAATATTTTACACTCTTCAAAATCGGTTTATAATTTTTTTTGCTATAGTATTAAGCAAAATATTACCGAAAATCTATAATTGTAGCACGAACACGAATCATTTAAGTGCAAATGCTCATATTTCTGAAAGTTATTTTTTACGTCATTTCTGGGCAAAGATTTTAGTTCAACATAAACAAATTGTTGAAACGAGATGTATGAATATACATCTCCATATATTTGGCCTCAATTTGAGTCTAAATTTTTTTTGTATATCACGCGTCGTTTCTTTAGGGCGTGAAATATAGCCGTTTACGTGAAATCTGACATATTCGGTTGCAGTAGCCCTACTTTATAACAAAACTGGATGAAAATTTATTTTCTGGTTTACAATAGTTCAGTTATTAACCTCTGGGAAGGAAAAGTTTATATCTTTATTAGTTATTGAGGAATTAATTATTAAATTTTGAAAATCATTTGCTGGTTTTTATTTATGTAGTGAAAACGTATAAAAAGTGGAATGCAAGCCACCCCACATTATTTAATGAGGCATTTTAGTTTCTCAGCAGTTTATTTTTTGTTCTATCAATAATTAAGATAATAATATACGCCATTTCCATAGTAACAAGATGAAAAAAATATAATAAAACACATTAGAAGTTTAGTGGATATGTATAAACAAATTAGTCGTATAATCCGTTTTAGATAAGGCCATTTCGGACTATTTTGCAAAACATACCCACCTTCTGTGATAATTAATAAAATTAGATCTCATATGAAAAATCTAGAAAAAATACTGCAACTACATCTAAGAATTTTAACATAAAAAAAAACATGGAGATTAAACGTGGCATCATGCGAAAACGTAAACCAATTGTAAAATCTTACTTCGATTTATACAAATATCGTGTGGAACGTAACGATATCCTAATACTAACACCAGCGCTTCGCAATGATGTCCAATCGAAGAACAACATCAACTTAGCCATGGCATTAAACTATTACAATTACGATGTAAAAATCATCACTTGTAGCGTCGACGAGAAATTCTGGGAACTAGAAATACCCAAGTTACGGATTGAACGCATTAAAACTTCATTTCCTATCACAATTTTCGATCAATTTGAAGCACCACTACGTATTTTGAACAGTGTAGTCTTAGCATTATGGACTGTTTTTAATTACACGTTTGGACGTTGTGGCAGAAACATTATCTGTGATTCATCAAGAGTATCGTTACCATTGTTGAAACTAACTGGACGATTCAGGGTTACTTATATGCAATACTTTGATACTTTTGAACGTACGCCAAAGTACCGGTTTTTCCCTAAAATTGCTCTAAATATGGTGGACCAGGTGATTGTTCAAAATAAAATCTCAAAGTGCTTGTTCAATAATTATTACTCAATTGAAAAATGGCCTAGAACGTTATACCCATGCGTTGATACAGGTTGGCATCATTTATACCCTAACTGTCTTATGGCCAAATGCCCCTAGTAACTCCCTGATAACTCCTCCCTTAATCATCCATAATCTATTTCCTCTATCCCTGCAAATCCATTAGATATTGATACAACTTGATTTTAGGAAAATTCTACATGGAAGAATGCATTCCAATTAAAGACCTAATACCAAATATCCCAAACAAAGCCTTCCTATTCATAACCTTTGGTTGCTACGACAAGAATTCGAACTTCGAACTAACAATTGATGCCTTCAACCAACTAGGGGAGAGAATTAGCCAAGATGGAACCGGAGAAAAGATTCGACTTGTCATCGCACGGAACTCTGAATACTTTGAAGAAGAAGAAAGCTTATATTACGAGTACCTAAAAAAATATGCTTCACAGACGATATGCTCATCGAAAATCATGTTCTTTAAATCATTACCCACAGTAGTCAAAAAAACTCTGATCAGTCAATGCGTCGCAGTCGTTTACACCCAAATTGAAGATAAGGAAGGATTCGATATTATCGAAGCCTTTTACGTTGGTAGACCTGTGATAGCAACTGAGAACCCATTGTCGCTTGAGTACATGACCCCAGAATCTGGGTTCTTAGTGCAACCATCAGTGGACTTTGTCACTGATTGTATGGAAGAGGTTGTTGTGAAATTCATGCAAGCGGAACAGTTGGGGGTTAATGCTAGAAAGTATTTTTACGAACGCTTTTCGTTTTGTGCGTACGCGAAAAAGGCGAATATATTATTCGGAGAAGAGTATCTACGCGGCGAATCTGTCAACTGAATGGGATTTGTGATATAAATATATTTTCAAAGAAAATTGTTTTAAAATATATGTAGATTTATATTTATAATAAATAATTTATGTTATATGTCTTGTTCTGTCCATTTTTTTATTGAGTTGAGTCCTGATATGTCGCATGTTAAGTCCCTGCAACATCACATAGATGTCACAAATGTTCAAATTGTTTGCTGGGCTGCAATTTGTAATCGTATCTATTCTTTCAGAATCATCTCCAATCCTTATTACCCAAGAATGGTACTTCGGTATACTCCGAATAAACAACTCGATGACAATGGGAAGCCTGCCTAATCTTCATGAGTTATGCAATAAGGAAGACCAAGCAAATGTGTTGCTGCAAAAGATAAGTTTATACCATGGACAACAACAACAACAACAACAACATGACAAAATTAGGATCAAGTCGTTTGGGGGACACCAGAAGATACAAAAGTCGAAGAGCAATGGACATACAACACATATATGCGATGATTTGCTTCTGCAGGTAATCCTAGCCAAAACCTTACAAATAATCCTGTTTCCAAACAATTTGCAAGTAGGTATGAGCCAACGAAACTGACGCACTTTAAAGGGACCAGAAACCGAGATAAGAAAACTTCTCCAAAACAGCTTTAATCATCTCAATACAACTTTAAACATCTTCAAAACAACCATAAACATCTTCAAAACTACTCTTAACATTATCAAAACATCTCAAAACAGATTTAAGCCGATTTGGAGATGTTTAAAGTAAAAATTGTTTTTAAAATGTTAAGAGCAGTTTTGGAGATGTTTATGTTTGTTTTAAAGATGTTCAAAGTTGTATTGAGATGTTAAAATCTGCTTTGAGATGTTTAAATCTGTGTTGAGATGTTTAAAGCTGTTTTTAATATGCTAAAAGCTACTTTGGGGACTTTCAAAAGGGTTTTGGATATGACTGAAGTAATATTGTAGATGTAAGAATATAATTTAGAGATGTTTAAAGTTAAAGTTGTTTTGAAAATGTTAAGAGCAGTTTTAGAGATGTTTATGGTTGTTTTGAAAATACTCAGAGTTGTATTGAGATGTTTAAAACTATATTGGAGATGTTTGAAGTTGTATTGAGATGTTTAAAGCTGTATTGGAGTTGCTAATAGGTTGTTTTAATGATGTTTTCTTATCTTGGTTACCGGTGAACTTGAAGTACGCCAGAATTAGTAGATCATTCTTACTGTTGTCTTAATTCCAAAATATTCTACTAAATACGGCTGGGTTTAGAACCATGTAAAATCAAGATGTATTTATTTATTTTATAATCCAGAACCGAGTAAAAATTGCAACATTGTATTATTTCTAGCAAATGGCATCATATTCCCCAATATCAAGTCGCTCAACTCGGAATCTAACCCACAATATCATCAGACGAAGAGACTCCATGAATAGTTCCATAGGTGCAACATCTGTTCGACGTCTAATAACAGTGGTTCGAAACACGCATAGCAGATACGGTCCAGTGTATACGAAAAAACTACTACTACGAAACCTAATAGTACTCTGTATCTCGCACATATTAATCTCAATCACATTCTACCCATTTCTCGCCTTACAAAGTTCGGTATCGGTGTGGTACTACCCATTACCAAACGCCAATTCCTTCATCCCATCCAGCATCAACATTGGCTCACTCCTAATAGCCCTGGGCTATCTATTCGCTGCCTTCTCAACCCTTCTAGGTCCCTCATTCGTGCAAAAATTCGGCACCAACGCAGTCTTATTCGTTTTCTATGTCGTCCTTATTATTTTCTACGCTTCCCACTTCTACCCAGTGCTCTTCCTGTTAGTACCAGTCTACGTCATGTTTGGACTTGCGCTTGGGCCAGTTTGTGTATCTCGTGTAACGTTCTTAATGACTATTTCCTCGAAGTTAAATTGTGTTTTATCTGAAGATGACGAAGACTCAAAACAAATACGAAAAACTTGTATAATACGACGAGTGGCCCGATCGTTTCAAGCTGCTCAGGATATTGGATTTATAATTGGATCACTACTAACAGCACTCATAATCGTCTACACATTTGATGCTCAAAACTTTGTGTTAGACACCAGAGAAAACACTACTCAAAGCTCACGTGCTCAAAACTTAGCTGTGACTTGTGAAAACAATTACAACTGCACCATGGAGGCATGTCAAGAGAATTGCACTTCGTTGTGCGACGGGAAGATTTGCTCGTGTCGTACGGAAACAAACAAGACTTGCCGAATGGATGCCATCGAAGATACTTCATACATAGTTGACTACAACACTTTTATGAATAGTATTTTTGATGAAGACGATACTGGGGAACGTTTATGTGGGTCGATGGCGTGTCCCCTGTACTTTATAGTTAGTTTTAACTTTACTGGACGAGACTCCATGAAGGTCTTATCCCCGAATACTGCAGATATCCTAACAGGGATCTTTGTAGTCTTTGCAGTTGTTGGGTTTCTTGTAGCAGTGTTAGGATTAGATAGAATACGTTTATATGTTCCTCAAGACCCGTTGGAGAGACCTGAAGGTCTGGCAGCGTTAAAATCCGTTAAGGAGTCGTTTAAAGACTTAAAGTTGCAATTAGCTGCACCGTTAGCAGTTTTTATTGGATTAGAGCAAGCGTTCATGTTCGCAGACTTCAGCAAGTCTTACGTCGTCTGCACTTTAGGGATTGAACGACTGAATTTAGTCTTTTTGTGTATGGGGCTTTTACAGTCGATTGCTGCTTGTACTTTAAGTATGCTACTAAGATCTATACAACGGTATATTGTTATAGGTGAGTTTAGTAAATTGGTTTGCTTGATTGATTCTAATTGATTGATTTGTAATGCTAGCGGTGGGATTTACGTTCCATGCGTGTCTGATCATGGTCCAGATATTATGGAAACCTTCTGGAGACGACCCAGCGTTGTTCTATGTTATATCTGCCGCCTGGGGCGTTTGTAATGCCATTTGGGAAATGCTAAATTTCAGTAAGTATTCAAACCACAAACCGAAATTTTCACGAATTTTTTTCTCTGAACTTAGAAATAGTAGATTGATGCGGTTTACGGCATTAAATAAGGTATACATTGAAGGTCTTTCAGGATTTTTTTTATTGAAAAATATGAATAGCTTCATGGTTTCCTTTGCGTTGTCCTGAGACAGCTCAAAGAGGAGGTAGCGTCATGGTTATGAATGTATCGCGGATTGTAATTATTTGGTAAAAAGAAACAACATATTTTCTTAATCTATATAGATGTAATTTCAGTTGTACATAAGATTTTTTTCACGAAATAATCGCCCAGGGCCGCGAAATAAGAAAATTTGAATTATGGTTCATGAAATTTTGCTCCTGTTGTGATGAAGTTCTTTAGCAAATTCTCTGTTACAGCCCTACTGACAGGCGCGTATTCGGACAACTGGCAGTCAGCCTTCGCCAATTCCTACTTTTTCCGCCATATTGGACTAGCGTTAGCGTTTGCTGTCCATGGGGTATTGTGTAATTGGATAAAACTGTATTTTTTGGCCGCGTTTATGATTGCAGCGACAATACCGTACACGTGGCTTGAAATTAAACTGGAGAATATACGAAAAGTGAAAAATATTAGTCGATTATGACGCAAGTTGAACTTTTGGTGATTGAATTTGTAATTTTGTATTTTGTAAAATATTATGTTAGTGTATTATGTGATGTGAAATAAATAAATGTTTTTGCTCAAAATTGTCTGCCGAAATTACAAACAAGGGATTTTAATACCGTTTACTTTTAAACACTCCTCTTGGGGCGCAATAGTAGAATAGAATATTAAGATTGTCGGAGACTTTCGTATACAGGCGAAGTTTACCGATTGTGTTTGCTTTGTGTATGTCTCCCGCGCATGCGTTTGATTAAAACATATTAAAATCCAATGTTTGCAAATACATGTAAATAGTTAATTGTAAAATTCATAAAAAGAAACGTATAAAAATATTAGGGAAATATCGTAGATTTATACATATCAAATAAGATTTTTAGATTTGTTAATAATGAAAGAAAATAATAATAACGTTGTTCATTTAAATGTTACAGGTAAACAAATGGAATTAAAATAAATATATATATATAAAATAGTTAGTATATGAGATAATTTAAGAAAACTGTATAATTTGTCAATTGTTATTTGAAATAACAATAAATTTATAAATGCAATCACAAGAATTGGAACGTCGACGAATAAAACGGAATTTCCCAGACTGATTTTCTAAACATTTGTATAACCTCAATCTGAACCGTTTATTAATGACAACAAATAATATATATATATATATATGTCTTATGGTCGGCGACTTTCTTATAATAACTGATACAAATGCACGTGAAATATTAGTTGGTATCCATGGAAACATATATAAAGTTCAATTGGTACCCTTTTTGCGAAATATTTTCTAAAAGGTCTGTTCAAATCTTTAATATGTATTTTGGATCTAATTTATTTGTAAGTGACACCAATATGGGGATATTGGCAAAAGTTCTAAAGCTCAAAATCTTGTCATCTTATTATATTATCATCTTATCATATTATCATTATATCGTCTTATCATATTAACATCTTATTATATCATCTTACTATACTATCATCTTATCTTATTATATTATCATCGTATCACCTCATTTCACCATCTTATCACCTCATCTCATCATTTTATCATATAATCATCTTATCACTTCATCTCATCATCGTATCATATCATCTTATCACCTCATCTCATCATCTTATCACCGCATATCATCATCTTATCATATAATCATCTTATCACCTCATCTCATCATCTTATCATATCATCTTATCACCTCATCTCATCATCTTATCACCTCATCTCATCATCTTATCATATAATCATCTTATCACCTCATCTCATCATCTTATCATATAATCATCTTATCACCTCATCTCATCATCTTATCATATAATCATCTTATCACCTCATCTCATCATCTTATCACCTCATCTCATCATCTTATCACCTCATCTCATCATCTTATCATATTATTATCTCATCATCTTATTAAATACGACTTATAGTAATTTTTAAGTAATACTACACAGACACACACCGAATCATCATTGAATATCCATAAAAATCAAGCAATTGATTTTTTTTCATGATCCCTATACCATTTATATAAGAAAGTAAAAATATTTAAACACGATTTAGTTTTTGTGCAATATTAATTTTGTAATATATGAATGTCAAACTACCAAATTGTTTATTAAGCAATATATTTTACCAGTATTAAACTTTTAGGTTAAATGTATGTAGTATAATTAGTATTAAATACTGTGATGTTTTATATAAGTAAATAAAAAAAAATTATTGTTATAAATAACTGTAAGTTATGTCTGTAACAAAGAATACAGTTAAATAAATTACAGGTATTTTACTAAAAGGTTGTTATATCACCTGTCGAATAATCAATAATAATTGTACCACAAACAATGTTCATTGTAACAGCTTAATAAAAAATTGTCAGTAATTTTACGTAAGTTTTACTCCATTCAGGCGCTAGCTTTAGTTAAGTATACAATCTGCTTTACATGCGTGTAATTCTAGTTGCAGACACACTTGTATTGTGACATTGTGAACACAACTACTCTGAAGGTACCGAACCGATTTTGCTAAAATTTGGTATACATAAAATATAAGTAACCAAGAAGTTCCTGTCCCATTTTAAATTTAATCGTGTGTACAGGCCCGGAGTAATAGGGCTCTAAAATTTGGAGCCCCCCTTAATACTGCTTTTAGGAAAAATGTAATAATATTAAAAAATTCTACAAAATATTCTAAGTTATTTTATATTTAGTCATTTTTTTAAATTGTGAACCCAAAGACTATAAAAAAATAATTTATAAATTAAAAATATAATTACGTATACGGCGAGGCAAAGGAATGGGTGTCGGCACCTATGCTTTTTTCGTAAGCAATTCTTCAAATTGAAATTATAATTGTTTATAATTTATTTAATTGTCATCAACAAGTTATTCCCCATGCTAAATATTTACTAGGAAGAAAATCGTAAATTATAATTTCAAATTCATAATTACGTTCACATCAATGTCATTCACACTAATGTAAACAAACTAATTCAAATATTTTATATATATATATATATATATATATATATATATATATATATATATATATACATATATTAATAAAATTATGTATAAATAATATTAAAAAAACGGGGATCTTTTTATAGCAGGAATTGCTTTATGAAATCAGGTTATTTTACCCGTTATTCTAACGACAAAAAATCTATAAGATATTTTTCTATTTTTAAACCTATAATTATTAATTTTTATTTGCAAATTCGTTTACTATGTTAGTATAAAAATAAACCTACATTTATTTTTAATATTTTAATATCCTAAAACACTTTAAATTAATTATACTCGATTTCCTATAAATAATTAATATTTGTAGGTTAGATTAACGTCTAGATTAACTAAGTTTACTAAAACTAAAATTAAAACATTAATTAGCCCCCTGCTATTGGGCTTAAAAATGTTTAAACTCTCCTTAATATTGCCCTTAACGTAAACAATTATTGAAAATACCAATTTTTAATTTAAATTTATAGCATCTTCAAAATTCAGTGGTTATATATAAATATTCTATCTTAAAAACATAAATAAAAAATGTGGAGTGCCCTGCACTCGACTCTCTATTACGTAATTTTCTTAATTATTTATTAATTCGTAACAGAACGTAAAAATTAAAAAGCCAATGAATATATATTACAATAATTAATTCAAAGTCCCTCTGAATAAATTTCAGCGCACGTCCATGAACATTAGATATTTGTAACGAAAATTATTACATTCATCCTGCTATAAAAATAGCAAATTTTGCAGGATATATGTACATACGTCTGTTGAAACAATTCTATATTTATAGTATTTAAATATTTACAATTCTCTTGGTAACAGAATTAAAATTTAAAAATATAATTAGTCTTCCTGTGTTGCAAGACAAGTATCACGCCATTGCCCACCAATACGCCACATTATTATTTTATTACGTTATCTAATTTTGTTTCTTTTATATAAAATATAGATTATTCCTTTAAAACTCACCTTATCAATATATACAATGGCTATGGCAACAAATTAAATATTTAAGATTTTTCATAGCAGTTTTCTCGTAATTGGTACATTTTTTAAAGAAACTTTTCAAACAAAAGTTGTGCGAAATATTAATATCTTTAATTATTATTATTACTATTTTTGCCATAAGTGCAGCCGTTCTAGTGATATTGGAGATAAAGTAAGTATGAATCGTATAACATAAAATAACATAAATAGGAACATATCCCGTAGCAGTTTTCTCGTAACTGGTACATTTTTTAAAGAAACTTTTCAAACAAAAGTGGTGCGAAATATAAATATCTTTAATTATGAACATAACTATTTTTGCCATAAGTGCAGCCGTTTGTGTGTTATTGGAGAAAAGACAAAAATGCATAGAGTAAACATGCATTTCCGGCTTGAATATTCTTTTCAAAAATAACAGGTGCACATCTAGACTATATACAAGTCTGAAGTTGTAAGTTTCACAGTTTTACGACAGTTTTAGCTCTAGAGCGTTCACAGGCTCTTAGACATTATTCCGAAAATAGTTACATTCAATTCAGGAGGGTCAAAACGTTGATTTGTCGTGTTCGATATTTTTCATGATTATACTTATTACTTCGTTAAAGATAAATCCCGATTTCTATACCTGATGCGTTTTGAACGCAGGTATAATAAAACTCTTTTATTTATTTTTTAATTTATTAAAAAATTTAAATGCATTGAAGTCTGATGTGTTAACAATTTCAAAATATTAAAACAAAAATAAAAATATACAGACTGACGCATGCATGAACTTGCAGACGAACAGGTAAACATTCCAAAACCCAATTTTGGGTATGGTGAAGTCAAAGGCCTTAGTGGTTCGATGACCAGAAAAGAAAATATAAACAAAATATTGTAAGTTTATCAACCCTTGCGCAAGTAATAAAATCAGCTTATTTTAATTATGTTTTAATCGCTTTGTAGGGATCTACATAATTATATCTCCAGACGTAAATATCCGGTAACATCGACAGTAAATAACTTAATACACTTTTAAAATTGTAATACTTTAAACTTAAGACTTGTATATGGTTTAGATGCGCCCCTATGTTTGAAGAAAATATTCTAACCGGACTATATACCATAATTTGTACTTTCGTCAATATCACTAGAACGGCTGCACTTATGGCAAAAATAGCCAGGTACATAATGAAAGATATTAATATTTTGCACAACTTTTGTTTGAAAAGTTTCTTTAAAAAATGTACCAGTTACGAGAAAACTACTACGGAATTGGTTATTTTATGTCATACGATTTATACTTTCTCTATCGCTAATATCACTAAAACGGCTGCACTTATGGCAAAAATAGTTATATACATAATAAAAGATATTAATATTTCCCACAACTTTTGTTTGAAAAGTTTCTACAAAAAATATACCAGTTACGAGAAAACTACTACGGAATATGTTATCTTATGTCTTACGATGCATATTTTCATTATCACTAATATCACTAAAACGGCTGCATTTATGGCAAAAATAGTTAAGTTCATAATTAAAGATATTCATATTTTGCACAACTTTTGTTTGAAAAGTTTCTTTAAAAAATGGACCAATTACGAGAAAATCGCTATAGAAAAAATCCTTTTCAATGCGTTGGACATTGTTTGTTATTCCATTTCTATTTTACGCTAATAACAATTTCTCTTCTTTCTGTTTATTATGTTGGGAATCCCGAGAACTTTTCTCAAACAGGTTTTCAATTTAAATACGGCAGTAACCTTGATTATTTAAAATTTGTAGTATTTTTTATTGGTTCTGTGAGTCAGTAGATAGCTGTACTTTTTTTATTTTATTGTAATTTTTTTCTATGATTTTCTTACATATAAATGTACTAAGAAATAGTCATAAATTAAAAAAAAAGACTAAATAAAATTATGGTTAAATTTACATAAGGTGAATTATATAAATAGATTTACATTTTTTTAATTTCTTATACGAATATATTAATATTACGAGTACTAGGAAATGGGGTGTAGGACACCCCAGATTAATAACACATACCATATCTTTAATTACGTAATTATAAATATACTTTTTAAAAACAATTAAAAAGAAATCGATTAAGAAACATTCCTTCCGATTATTTAGTATTTTTACTATATTCATTAAAAGAATTATAAATATTACCAAATATTACGCATTTGACAATAATTTTTCCTATAAATATTCCGAAATTAATAAAAGATATTCGAAATATTACAGTTGAAATCGTCACGGAAATTAAAAATGTTTTTGTTTTATAAAGAATTTCATTCCTATTATTTAAATAAAATCTAAATATATATAATTTAATTCCATACTTCAACAAGTAAACTTTTTATATTCCAGATGTTAAAATGTACCTATAAATATAATTGGCTTAACGCCCGTAGGTAAATAATAAAAGATATTTTTGAATTTGTGAAATATTTCAGTTAAAAAAATACGTATAGCGGAAATCACAGACACACAATGCGAAAATAGTTAAAATGTATTCAGAGAATTACCATTAAAATATTTAGGGCCAATTTTTTCTTATATTTATTACGTAAAAGAACATTTTTATTTTTTAATTTACGGTTAGAATTCCAATAAATATGATAAGGGTTCACTTTATAAGAAACAATAATGTTTTTACATCTATAAATATATATTGGTATACCTAACAATTAACGTATTTATTAAGAATTTTCTAAAAATATGTTCAACATGAATTACAAATAAATAATACGTTGCACGTGCAAGATTTATTGTTATTTTTAACAAACCCAAAGTCGAAAATATATTTTAAGAACATATTCAAGGTATAAAACCATATAATAATCTGTTATTATAAACAGAATAGTTACTAAATGGGTTATAAAGCAAAGTAAAGCTAGGCGCATGCGCGTGAACCATGCAAGGAGATCACTAATTCGGCAACGCTCGGTCTTCTTCGCGTTTAACCGCTTAGTACATAATTAGAAGTGTTTTTAATTAAAATATGACTTAATTTGTTAATTCATGGTCAAAATTGATTTCAATTTAAAGAAAAGGTGTCTTTGTATATGTTTTTTAACCAGTTTTCCTACGCGCTGGCCATCAAGACATGGTAATACGAAATTACCATAGGTAACCGCTTATTTTAACCGGTATTGGTCCTGTTACATTAATAAGAAATACGAAATGGGCAAGTGTACAAAAACAATAACTTTATAGTTAATAAATCTATATTTATATTATAAGTACGCATGCGTGCGAGCCATGCACAGAGCGTCTATATTCGGCTATCATCGGCAATGCTCGTTTTAGCAGCATATTTGACATAATTATGAGTATATTTATCTATAGACCATAATGATTGATCACCGATGACCAAAATAGATGACACAGAAATCATATATGTTATTATTAATGATTCGATGTAGATGTAAAAAGGTTTGTTCAATAGAACAATATACAAAACAGATATTTGTTTGTTTTTTGTAGTGAAACTAACTGATTGTTCGTTTGTCATGTTATATTTGACCTTGAAATGAAAACAATAGTAAGTTAACTAACCTCCTTTTAGTAAATGCCGTTATAATTTCACTTTAATTAATTTCTGATTAACACAATTCATATTTATGAAGACATTAAATCTACAAATTAATTTTATACAGTGAGATTAAGGGTAAAAAAATAATTTTTAAATTTAAAATATTAATATTCTTAATTATTTAAAGACTTTAACAACTATAATATTTTTTTAAATTTTAAACCTAAAGGATAAAAATTATTAAAAATAATAAATGTTAAATTTAAAGGATAATGTCGCAATCAATCAATAATAATGTCATTTATGTCTTTTTTGATATTATCCTTTTTAATTCAGTTAATATAAATAGATTTTCTTCATTTAATAATTAGGGAATAATTAAATGATTTCTATATGAATGAATTTTTAGGCAAGCTGCAGGCATAGATGCTTGTTTTTTATTGAATAAAAGGGTTTTCAAAAAATTATACGAGTTATTATATTTAACGTATTTTAGATTAATAATTTTTTATGGTCCTTGGGTTAACAATATGAAAAAATCTTGTAGATATAAAATATCTTAGAATTATTAGTAGAATTTTTGAGTGCTTTAATTATTTTTATTAGGGTAGTATTAAGGGGGGTTTCAAATTTCGGGGCCCTATAACTCGAGAAGTATACAAGCGATTAAATTTAAACTGCGTCTAGATTCAAATGGGATGCTAAATAATATGTGTACCAAATTTGGTACAAATCGCTTTGGTACCTTCAGAGAAGTAGAGGGCACAAATTTGGTCTTACGAGCGAGCAAATATATAAGTTTAATAATTTTTTTCGGGCTTTGGGTTAACAATATGAAAAATTTGTATAGGTACAAAATATCTTAGAATTTTTTGTAGCATTTTTATGTGCTTTAATTATTTTTATACGGGCAGTATTAAGGGGGGTTAATGAACAATGTCAAGTTTTCTAAAATTACAATATTTTGTGTCTACTTGCGCTGGATTTTGCAACATTATTTCGATGTATAAAAAGTTGATAAATTTAATTGTATGACACATAATAAATATGTTTCATAGTAGGTAGTTATTAAGTGTAACACATTTCTGCTTTAATGATAATGTAGAAATCTTTGTTACATCAGTTACCTACTCACCATATAATATACATATGACTCGGTGTGCTACTGTTTTGACAAATTTATTTATATTTATTCAAACGACAAATGCATATCTATAACTCCTGCAGACGACATCAATTGCTCGTCATGGCTACATTACCGTGAAATAGACTAAGTTTCATTAATCTGGCAAAATGTACTCATCTGTTATTTGTTTCTACAAGTGGGCGTTTATCAAAGAAATATTTTAAAAGTTTAGTTTATTAAAAGTAATACATCTTACACAACTTAAACCGTCCTCGTTTGGAATAGGTTAGGGTGCGACTCCTGCTAATGCCATTTTACGTAAAACATACATCAATACTTTTTAATAATTTTTTACGGCCTTTGAGTTAACAATATGAAAAAATCTTGTAGATATAAAATATCTTAGAATTTTTATTAGCATTTTTGGGTGTTTTAATTATTTGTCTAAGGGCAGTATTAAGGGGAGCTCTAAATTTAGGGGCCCTATAACTCGAAAAGTATACGGGTATATAATATATATATATACATATATATATATATACATATATATATATACATATATATACATATATATACATATATATATACTCCATGGATACAAAAATCTAGGGTGGCCTTCGCTCGGCTTTCACTATATTCGTGCATTTATGGTCGAATCTATGCGTAAGAAAACTTATGGGACATTTGAAATTGACGACACGTGCCAACTATAAAAACGTTAATAATTTTATTGCTGTTTACAAAGTAAGAAAAATATGGAGACAAAATCACAATAAAACTTTGATTTAACGTAAAACTTTTTACTTTGGCAAAGAAAAGAAATTATTAAGTTCATAAATTATTCTAAAAGAACCAAAACAAAGTGATTACAAAATGATAAATGTGAATATTCGTGTATATATAAGGAACTAACTGGAGATTTCAACGGATATAAACGTTTTGAGCTTCCCTGAATTGAATACGACTATTTTCGGAATGCCTGTGTGTCTGTTTGTCTGTAAACGCTCTAGAACCCAAACAATCGAACTTAAAATGGTGAAACTGCATACTTAAGACTTGTATATGGTCTAGATGCACACCTGTTATTTTTGTAAAGAATATTCAAACCGGATGTGCATGTTTACTATATGCATTTTTGTTCTATCTCCAATATCTCTAGAACGGCTACACTTACGGCAAAAATAGTTATAAGCATAATGAAAGATATAAATATTTCGCACAACTTTTGTTTGAAAAGTGTTTTTAAAAAATGTACCAGTTACGAGAAAAATGCTACAAAAAATCTGAAATATCTAATTTATGTAGATTTTCTCCAATATCTCTAGAACGGCTAAACTTATGGCAAAAATAGTTATAAACATAATGAAAGATATGAATATTTTGCACAACTTTTGTTTGAAAAGTATTTTTTTTAAATGTACCAGTTACGAGAAAAACACTACGGAAAATTTTAAATTTCAATTATTCAAATTATTTTTTGTCCTCTAGAACAGCAAAATAATCACATTCATAATGAAAAATATTAATATTTTGCACTGTTACACAAAATCTAAAATGTTTTTATTTATGGTGCCAAAGATACGCATGTATGGAGATAATATTTAATAGATCGTAGGATCTATGCCTGTTCACATTTTGGCAAGGAAATGAACGAGATTTAAATAATTTTATATTTGTCCTAAGTCCACCGGTAATTGCAATAGATCGACTTATTGGCTGATAGAACCGAATTATGCATTTATATATATATATATATATATATATATATATATATATATATATATATATATATATATATATATATATCCACAAAATAGCAATTTATTCCCATATATGAATATTAAATTCATTAAACCAAATCTTATCAAAATCTATTTTAATATTAATCCATTTTTAAAATGTTATATTTGTATTTCAAATCATAGATATAATAAGCAATAATATATAAAAGCATTCTATAAATAAACAGCAAGGCTTCCTTATAATTAAATTACTCTATTCGGCCCCTAGGAATAATAATTTTAAAGTTTAATAATTAAGTCGCGATAATAAACTGGTTAAATAGTGAAACAAATTCATTAAAATATCTAAAACTATACGACAAATTTTGTGGCAATTGAATTACATTTTTACAACCCTTATTATTAATATATACTTAATTTAAAAATAGATTTTATTAGTTTGCGTATATTTATTACTCATAAAACTACGTTGTAATTCATCCCCCATTCATCCCTATTCAGGCTGGACAGATTTTAGGCCGTTACCATCGCATCTTTGTCGTGCGCGTGCGACAGAGTGGGGCACCGATAATATAAAACCAGCGAGCCGGCATCGCGCTGAGTTTAGTAGTCTCAGGTATACTCAGTAGTATTGTGAGCGCAAATGGCCGCAAGTTAAAAAACGCCCGTTGCTTCAATAGACTGAGCTAACCTTTCAAACAGTCACTTAAACTGTGCTTGAAATACTTAAATGTGCAACGTACAACAGTGAAACCGTCACAAAAGCGTTAACAAATCCGAGTTATAACAAATTATAACATATGTGACCCGCTATCCGGAAAGTTACGTGAAATTAAACAAAAGAACATATTAATCGGATATTATAAATAACCATAGTTAATCCGTATAAACACGAATTAAAAAAAGCGTTGCAAAATACAAATTGTAACATTTGTGACTAAAATTGTGCTTAAAAGAATTGAACAATAGTGTCGAAATCTTGATTTGAATAATCCGGGAAGTATCGTGAAAAATATTACAAAAGATTTGTGTTATTATAAATAAACATAGTTTATTTACCGTTTTGGGAAAAATATAAATTGAATAATCGTGGCATTAATTGCAATGTGCAAATTGTGATTATTTTGATAACTGTTAATAAAATAAAAGAGTGTATAAATATTGTTTATAAATAACTCGACAAATCACAATGACTAATGTTTGCATTCTATAAATAGACTTATCTAGCATCAAAATCAGTTTAAATCAAATATACTACTAAATTAACAGCTATATATAGATGAGCAAGACTTAGATGTTGAATTATAACGATTTGTAGCATCAAAATAGATATATTTGTTCTACAATCAAACAATAAAGCCTAGGAAAAATAGCCACAAGAATCAAACGATTTATCCATTGTTATACTTGAATAGATGATTATATAATCAAAATATATACATAAAGAAAACTAGTACATCGATCAATAAATGCCTATGAAAAGTAGCCGCAAGAATCAAAAGACTTATACTTGAATAGATGATTTTATATTCAAAATATATAAAAAAGGAAAACTAGTACATCGATTAATAAAAGCCTAGGAAAAGTAGCCACAAGAATCAAAGATTTATCCTTCGTTATACTTGAATAGATGATTATATAATCAAAATATATACATAAGGAAAACTAGTACGTCGATTAATAAAAGTAGCCACAAGAATCAAAAGATTTATCCATTGTATACTTGAATAGATGATTATATAATCAAAATATATACATAAAGAAAACTAGTACATCGATTAATAAAAGCCTATGAAAAGTAGCCGCAGCAATCAAAAGATTTCTTTGTTATACTTGAATAGATGATTCTATGATCAAAATACATAAATAAGGAAAACTACTGTGTCGAAAAGTATCCGCAAGAATCCAGACTTATCCTTTGTTATACTTGATTAGATGATTCTATAATCAAAACACATAAACTACCGCAATAATCAAGACTTATTGTTATACTTGAATAGATGATTCTATAATCAAAATACATAAGTACGTCGATTAATAAAGGAAAAGTAGCCGCTAGTATTAACAAACTTATCCTTTGTTATACTTGAATAGATGATTCTAGCATAAAGAAAACTACTACTAGGATCAATATAAGCCTAGGAAAAGTAGCAGCAAGAATCAACAGCATTACCCTTTGTTATACTTGAATAGATGATTCTATAATTTAAATCCAAGCATAAAGAAAACTAGTAGTTCAAGCCTAGGAAAAGTAGCTACAAGTAGCTAGAAAACTAGTACGTCCTCCAATAAGTAGCTGGAAGAATCAAATCTTATCTTAATACTTGAATAGATGATTCTATAATCAAAACTACTACGTGAATCAATAAGAGCTTGTGAATAGAACAACAACGTATATTGAAAAACATGGAAAACTACTGCGTGAATCAATAAAACGGATAAAAAAGTATCAAGAATCAAAAGAATTACTTATAAATTGTTATAAATAAGTTAAATCTAATTTTATTTGTGCGTAAACAATATAATTAGTTATACAATCATCTGTAACACGTAAACAGGATGAATGTAACTCTATTTACTTAAAGAAATTGTAAAAACTTGATTTATACGAAAGCATTTGACTAAATCTAAGTATCAGTGTGTATAAAGACTAAGATTGCTTGGGCAGAGAATTCGCAGAAAAAAATAAAACAAAAACAAAACAACTGGGTGATTTAACAAAAACAAAACAAAAGTAACAGAAAGTGGCCTACTTTTAAAGTTCATCAATATTAACAATATAAATAATTGTTTAACAATATTAATAATTAATTGTTATTAAATATTAACTAAGTGCAGTGTCCTAATTTTTGAATTTGACACAAAAACATCGATCTAAAACATGTGATGCAAATTTTTTATTTTCGACTGTTTCAAAACAGTTAATACTTGTTTCATTGCGTATCTTGTGAAACTTCGACTCACACGGTTCTCCGTCTACATTTTTAAGTATAAAAAAGTATCTAAAATATTGTAATATTAAAGTTTTCACTATTTTATATTTAAAATACAATATATTAAAAGTGCTGTGGGATTTATTTAAATTACAAATATGAATAAACAAAAACTTAAATATAGACGATTAACAAAGTGTATTCGCATTTTTGACTAAAAGGTAAGAATCTTAAATGATTATTTTATACATTTTTAACCGTCATTATTACGTGAAACAGTTTTAATAATAAGAAATAAATACTAAGAAACACATTTTTACATTAAAGAAAAGGAAATATTTATTTTTGCCAAAACTATTTACGTATTAAGTATAAATATATATTTATTTATCTTAATTACTTTAATATTAAATATCTCAAATATCCATAATGGAAATAACAATAAAGAAAATACCAAAACAAACAAAATGTGCCCAAAATTTAACTTCCCTATTCAATTTCTGATAAAACAGACAATTTAAAATGCGGGACCAGCCACATAGACAATTAATTCTCGAGGACAATTGAAAATGCACAAATATCAATGTCGTATTGTAAAAACAAAGAAATTTATTGATTTTCACTGTTTCGCAAACATGGAAGTAATTCACAGACAATTTGACTACATTTCCTGTTGCGAATACATAATTTGCAACATCATGCATTACGCCAAAAACTAAAATTCAAACTAATTGGGCCAAGAATTATTACGATATTACTTAATAACGAATCAAAATTGCAAACTTAAACTTAAAACACGCGTTTAAAATAAAAATTGCTTGTTACAAGCACAACATTGTGCCATCTATGAACAACTAGATAACCCTCCATTTTAAATAAAACTAGGGTTAAGATTGACTAACTTAAGTCAGGATTACGTTTAAACAGATAATTTTACTACTGGTGAATTTCCATAGTTAAGAATGTTAATATATTGTTAACTTTTATTTATTTAAATGTATGGGTTGTTTATATAACGGAAAATTACTTGTAAGGAAAAGTTTTTACAATTTCGGAAACTTTAAAACTAAATTTTCAACTATGGCCCGTAGCCAAAATATATTTAATTGAATTGTTATTTATGTAGAAGTCATAAACACATAAATAGTGATGCATAAAATGATTAGTTATACATTTAATAATCAATTTTGCAAAGTTCAAATTGTTTCTTAGGATTTGTATTCATACTCGAGATTTTAACAAATATAAACATTTTATTATCCCTGAATTAAATCTATGTTCAATTCATCGTCAAAGTGTGAATGCTCTAGAGCCAACACAAAACTTAAATAAGGCCCTAGTGTGTCTTATTTTTGAAAATAATCAACCCAGAAGTGGTTTACACCTGTTACTTGATGAATATCTCGGATATGGTCTTTGAAAATAGCTATATTAGAAATGCAATAAAGAGGAGTATAATAAAGACAAGCGCCGGCCACTCTAGTTTATTTGTTGGCACAGTAGACGATTCCTGTTTGCTTAGTTTCAATAAATGTTAATTTTGTTGGCTACACAATCGCAGTTTATTGATTAAATCTCGCATTAAATGCGATGGAGAAGAAGAATAACAATGCTTTACCTAAATGAAAAATCATTAGTTTTAATTCAAGTTTAAAAGATAAACGACGCATATAAAGAAACTGCACAGACTTTTAATTAAGTCTTTGATATACGAGAGCATCTGAACCGGTGATTAAATGGCCAAATTACATTCGTTAATTAGTTAAATCATCAGTAATTCAGTAAACAATGTATTTACTAATCACCACATGAAGCAAAATCAGTTTAAAAAAAATTTGGAGGATTTAAAAATGAATAGTTATTGTAAATGTATTTGTTTGTCATAGATCCGGAACCAAACCTACTTGATAATAATAAACTAATGGCATATTAATTAATAATCAATTTACAAACTATTATTGACGGTATTTTGTCATTACTAGGAACTGTATCAGAAAATAATAAAACAATTTACGTTTTGTTCGTCATCCGTGATGAAAATTATGATTTATTATATCCTAAATCCATATTTGTAAACGCTGATCTCATATAGTTTGGGATTTCTGTGAAATAACATAATTGCTTAAAGAGAATCTGCGACATTTTGATTAATATTCATCTAATAATGGTTTGGGAAGTACAAAATCAAATATAGATGGCGTAGAAACGCCTTTTTCATGTATTCAAAGTGTAATGGCTCGGTTACACCGACTGAAAACCCGATTGAATAAAGAATTCCCGCTACAATTTAAATCTAAACGTCATTTCCGGTGCTTAACTGCCCTAAAATGTACATATACGTTCATAAAAGCTGTGTAAGCAATGAATCTGTTAGTCCTTGACGAGCTTTAACGAGACTAGCCGAACGAGTACACTCCGTGCATGGATTTTGCGCATGCGTATTGTTCTAGGTACTTTAGCATTATATCCTGGATTAAACTGTATTAGTTTTTGATAATAAGAGTTGTGGAAGCGGTTTTAAGTCTTTTTAACGAGCTTTAAGCTTTGCTAAGCCACCATTTCTAACAAATACTAGTGAGGAAATTTAACCTATTGGTAAAGCATTGAAATGACATCAAACAACCAGGAAAATCTGTAATAAATACCTACAATATTATTCCGTTTGTAACAATACAGTCACAAATACTACTAAGTTTGTAGTTAAATGAGCAATGTGCACTAGAGCGTACATATTACATCTCCAAAACTATTTTCATTATAGGAAACATGAAAGTGTTTCAAATACGCTGTGATTTACCAACATATTACATAATAGATGAAGTAATATTTAAAATATATTTGTATATGTTTTTATCCGAAATATTTTCGCAAGTTTATACCATGTAGCTTTAGGCTGTTTATAATTATTAATTATGCAAAAAGATGGGGTAAAACATACCCCAATTTGGTGAAATTAATTCTTGGAATTGGAAATATAACATCCACTCAAATTAATGAATGACCGGAAGTTTCCAGTGCACAAATATTCATTAATAAAACAAAAAATGTTATCAATTCGCTTTGATAAACAAAGTTCCGTTATCATCAAAGAGAAAATTGCAAATTGAGTTTAATAGAAAAATGTTATTACTATTGATAAATAATATTTGTTATATTTTGTGAATCCCATAACCTTTGTTTTATATTAAACAGTATTTAATAACAGTCGAGTGCAGGTCACTCCTAATTTCTATTATTACATTGGTCTCATCTGAGGACAACAGAGACAAATGTATTTCGATTGTGAAACGTGTTTTTTGCACACATTTTAATTGAAATAAGTAATTTGCGCTGTAATTGGTATTATATCAATTGATATACTTCAGTAAACACGCTAATTCAGGCGCACGTGTTACTAGTACCTATGTCAAGAATATACACTCACATATAAAAGGGCCTCAGGCACTAGAATATATATATTTATATATCTTATTGTTAATAAACCACAAGGTTATAACATTTATTAAGAATTTACTGCAAATTCATGTAAATGAAAGTGTAGAAACTTATTAAAAGCAATGGGAAATTATTGCTCTAGACGCATGCGCAAGATACATGCATAGCACGAACTTATTCGGCTAGTTTCGGCCGCGCTCGGTAACGCTCGAGACAAAAAATATATTCAATAACAGAGTACTGGTTATCTTTGCAATATTACGTGAAATATATTTATATTTAGATAAAGCAATATACTAAGAATGCGCATAATGATTTATTGTTATTGTTTTGTTGGAATAAGTGTTTTTTAGACCTTCTTTATTTATTTCAATGGCAACAGCAATTTTCTGATAATTGTACGAACTTGACGGTAAAAGGTGTAACTATGTTCTGAGAAGGTGTTTAATGATTCTATAAAATCAATTTTGATGAAATTGCGCAATTATAATGAAATAACAGTTATAATAAAATAGAAGGACAATTAGAAAATATTTGTTTTATTGTCCAGACGAATATTTTATGCCGATTTGACGGAAATACAATAAGTTTATTAATAAATTAATATAATCCTGTATCGATCAATGCAAATCCTTCACATTTAGATCCAGATCTATAGATCACGAATCATTTTTATCTAAATATTATTTTATTGGTAAATACAACAAAGACAATATATATTTATAAACATTTAGACAGTGGAAATTGAATATTTTAATAAAACAGTTAAACACAATAATTATTTGAACCTTCAATAAATATTAAATAATATAAACAAAGCATTTTTAAAATCATTCAATGTTTGATTGCATTTATTGTATTTTATAACCTTGTTTCTATATTAAAAATCAATTATTATTATATTATTAAATTAATATCGGCCATGGAAAATAAATATTTATGTAAATAATAATAAATGAAATATAATTATAATAATTCTATTTTTATATAAAAGAAATAACGCATATTTTTACTTTCTTTTACAACGTATTGGGATCACCAAAAACATCGACCTTGAGATTTCAACGGATATACACGTTTTCACTTTGCTTGAATCGAATGAATTTTTCTCCAATATCACTAGAACGGCTGCACTTACGGAAAAAATAGTTATGTTCATAATGAAAGATATTAATATTTCGCACAACTTTTGTTTGAAAAATTTTTTAAAAAAATGTACCAGTTACGAGAAAACTACTACGGAATATCTTATCTTATTTCATACGATTCATACTTCCTTTATCACCAATATCACTAAAACGGCTGCACTTATAGCAAAAATAGTTATGTACATAATGAAAGATAATAAAATTTCGCACAACTTTTGTTTGAAAAGTTTTTTTGAAAAATGTACCAATTACGAGAAAACAGCTATGGAAAATTTTATTTATATTGTAATGGAAATGCATTTTAATTTAAAATAAAGAACATTATTTATAAAGCTTTTACGCATTTTGCAAAATTTCACTATATTCAAAAATAACTTGTTGCAATTTTAACGAAAACATATTTATGTAGTTACATATAAAATAATAGAAATTTGGCACTTGGGTTTCACATTTAGCAAAACAATCTCAGTTATTTTTGCCACGTGCAAACAATAAGTGCAAATTTACGTTCTTTCTACATTTCTACTGTTGGGTGGGAGCTGCCACCCCCGCATGGACGCCATTGCACTTTTTGTTTATAAATATAATTGTAACAATACAGCCTGTTGTTTATCACAGGCGTGCATACGGAATTACTTAAGGGGGCGTTCATAATTACTTAATAAATTTCATTCATAATTATTGACAGGCTTTGAATTTTAATTGATTTTAATTTATTACTACATATGTAAAACATTAAATGTCACCATTTAGTATTTGGACATATTTATTTTAAGTAGGCGTCCGTTATTTTAAATATGTATGGACAATATAAACTTTTTATTCAAATTTAAAGGTGATTTTTTCAGTAAATGGTACAATTTCCAAAATAGGTTTTCCAACAAAAGTTGCTAAAAATTTCAATATCTTTAATTTATATAATATACACTTTTGCTCTAACTCGTATCGTTTTCGAGATATACACGAGTAAACTAACACACAAATAGGTAAATTTCTTTCCTAGAATATGTATTTTTTATATTCAAAACATTATATTTTATCTTTAACAGAATTAGCTGTAGAGCGTTCATAGACACACATCGTTGTCAAAATGGATTAAAGGAGCTTCAAACCCGATATTTCCATTAACATGTCGAGGTTGTTTTTTTTTGTCAAAGTAAAACTAACAACTAACAATCATGTGACAATTTAGTGATTTTTTAGTTTAATGTCGCATTATATTACGTAAAGTTTTATTACTTTAATGTAATGTATAGGAATCTTTTTAGCTCGCCGTACGTAGTACCGAAGAGGCTAAAGCATTCGGTCGTGTGTCTGTAGCATTCTCGGATCAAAAAATTTCATTAAGAAAAAGTGTTCGTCTCGTCGCCCTGATTCCGAAAATGTATATAACTTATATACTTGGATGTTAGTCGTCGCTCGCTCGCTCGCTCGCTCGCTCGCTCGCTCGGTCGCTCGTAAGACCAAATTTGTGCCCTCTACTCCTCTGAAGGTACCGGAGCGATTCACTCCAAATTTGGTACACATATTATTTGGCATCCCATTTGAATCCGTTCGCAGTTTAAATCCAATCGCCCGTATACTTCCCGAGTTATAGGGCCCCAAAATTTGGACCCCCCCTTAATACTGCCCTTATAAAAATAATTGAAACACTTAAAAATTCTACTAAAAATTCTAAGATATTTTTTGTTTACAAGATTTTTTCATTTTGTTAACCCAAAGCCCGAAAAAAATTATTAAATATTATAATTTTCAATTTCAAAATTTGAAAATTTTTTTTTTTTTTTAATATAATCTTAAATTAAATGTAAGACTTTTTATATCTATAACATTTTTTCAATTAGTTAACCAAAAGGCCAAAATTATTAAAAACTGCTCGCATCGCATATATTACTTATAAGGCGAGCTGGACGCATAGGTGCGTTGTACCTAAGCTTGTTTTATTGCATATTCTAAATATAACATCGACTGCGTTACAAACATGCATTTTTATTCAAGAATTTCAATAACTTTTGATAGATAAAAATAAATAAAAAGAACGTAGTAGCTTTTAAAATGGCAAGCAAAAGCCATACAAAAATAAAATACAATTTGTGAAGAATTCCGTAGCAGATATCAAAAACATTCCGGTTATTGATGTAAAAAACGAACTTGTGCGATTCTAGCCGAGCGTGTTCGCTCTATACAAGGTCACCGCGCATGCGTGTTACAACATAGGCTATAATATATACTATACATCGAATTATTAAGAGACACAGTTTCTTGACAGATATTTTGCTTAGATAATACTGTATTTTAAATATTCGATGTCAGAAACATATCTGCCAGATACAATAATATTCATTACAACAGATTTAATCGTAAAACAAAGAAATGTAGTGTCATTACCATTTGATGACATTATGAAACGATATAAAGTGATTATAAATAGATGTTTATATTTATTTGCAATGTGGATTGGAATTAAAATATGTGTGGTCGGTTCTCTGTATTACTTGAATGGATAATGTTGACTTCCTTGATTTTTAATATGGTGTGTTATACCGCTATTCCATTCATACATCTGTTTCGCTAACCACTAAATTTCACAATTGCTTCGTACATATTTGAAACTAAGCGTCTATAATCAACGAATTTTTATCGCTTGACGAGCTTTAACGAAACTAGCCGAACGAGTTCATTCCGTGCATGGATTTAGCGCATGCGTAACTTATATTATTATTAGTATTAGATGTTTAAATAAATAACGTATATCTATCTGGTTTTTTGATTAATAAAGACAATTTTCTTTGGAATAGGTAAAAGAAATGAATGTGGAGTGGCCTGTACTCGACTATTACGTAGTTTTAATTTAGATTCAGGTTATAAACTGATAAATACATTATAATTCCGATGTGGTTTTTCTTTTGTTATCTCTATACTTTATTTTATACATAAGAAAATGTTTTTAAACAAGTTTCCAGTTGGTTACTCAATTAAATATATTATCGCAATACACTAGGGATGTCCGTTTAATCGGCAACATGTCTTTGGTACATGCAACTGCAATTTTCACAAAACCACTTACGAAATACACTAATAAACTAATCGGGAAATGGACCCATTAGTATTACAAACAATACACTTTAATTACGATAATTAAACTAACTATTTAGTTAATAATTGTATACATTGAGATGTTTAGGAAGTATTAGCTATAAAAGTATGTAAAAGTCAAGTGAATATATATTTTTTTAATATGTTTAACCATGATTAAAACTAATCACGATTCAGGGAATCATGATTTAGAGTAAAGAAACACGCCTATAATGAAATTTAGCGAGAAACGATTGTGTTTGTGTCTTTAAATCAATATTTGTGTGGTGTACACACATGCCTGTAGAATCTCATAAAGGTGTTTGTGTACACCTATAGAAACGATTGACGCGCCTCGTGTGAGAGGCGGTTGGGGCAGGTACTTAAATAGAACACTTGTATGCGTCTCAATGATGTATTTAGCGTGGTGTTATTCAACCCTATCACATATTTATAAACTCTGTCCGCACGACATTATTGTATCTTAAATACTTCACTTTTTACTTTCTTATACGTAAATGTATAAAAACGAAGCTTAGGTGCAACGCACCCATGCGTCCAGTTCGCCTTATAAGTAATATACGCGATGCGATAGATATAAAAAGTACATTTTTTTGTAGATATTTAATATTTTTTTATGGCCTTTGAGTTAACAATATGAAAAAATCTTGTAGATATAAAATATCTTAGAATTATTAGTAGAATATTTAGGTGTTTTAATTATTTTTATAAGGGTCGTATTAAGGGGGGCTCTAAATTTAGGGGCCCTATAACTCGGGAAGTATACGAGCGATTAGATTTAAACTGCGAATGGGTTCAATTGGGATGTTAAGTAATATGTGTACCAAAGTTGGTGTAAATTGCTTCGGTACCTTCAGAGGAGTAAAGGGCACAAATTTAGTCTTACGACTGAGCGACGACTAACATCCAAGTATATAAGTTATATATATTTTTGGATTCAGAATGACGAGACAAAGACTTTTTGTTAAGAACATTTTTTGATCCGAGAATGCTACAGACACATAACCGTACGTGTAAATAAAATAGTATTTCAGCGATGCGGCACATGTATAAACTGCTCTATATAAACTACATTCACGACTAACATACAGTTATATATATGGATTTAGGGTGTTAAGGACATTTTTGATTCGAGAATGCTACAGACACACAACCGATTGCTTTAGCTATTCAATAATCGTAATTTATATTCAACGATGTATTCCGAAGGTCACCGACGTTATACGACAATTTTCTTTTTGAAAAACAGCATTTTGCGTGTCTATTAAAAGATATGCGTAATCCTAATTCGTAGGTGTCGATCCTTATACGAAATTGCTATTAGTCTTAGTACAGAACCTTATTAGAATTGAGCGGAATGTATGTAGAAATAGATAATGATGTATAAAAACATTAGTTGCGCTCGATTGAAATGGTTTAAGTGTGTTTTGTTTGAGTTAAAAGTTCAAAGTATACGTCGTTTAAAGACGTCATTGGGTTTCGGGGGTTTCGAAGATTTCTTTAGGTGCTTAAGTAGAAATGACATTGGCTTAGAGTTTAATCTGAATAAATTATAGAAGATTTGTGTATTGTGGCAGTAAAATATTACTTTTATTTACTTTATTGATATATTACGTACGTAATATATTACTTAGGAACATATGGTAGATCACCTACACTGGAAATAAAAGTAGGCGATCTAATAAAAAAATTGAGCGTCTCATGATGTCACTTTAATTATTTGTAGGGAAAAATTTCAATTCAAGCGCTGCGTCAGTTACGGCGTTATGCTATGCACTGTCGCCCGTAAGTTACGGCGTTACTCTACTGTATTCTGTATATAATTAGGGCACATTGTATGCACAAGTTAACCCAGTTTATTAAATTTGCCGTAAAATTTAACAAAATAGCGTCTTATAAAACTTAAAGAGCAAAAAAATATGGGATCCGCACAGAATGCCCACCGAGTAAACGACTCACCGCTCATTGTGCCCATTCGTAAAACGTTCGGTTCGTCGTGTTTCCTTTCGTGTTTGACATTTTCGTCGATCGAACTTTTTATCAACTCACCAAGTTAGAAAATGTAAGCAAAGCCTCGAACCTATCGCTACTCGCGCAGAGCTCTGTAAACAACTAGTAGCTAGTAGAGAAAACATACAAGTCTGTAACACAACGTCGAATATATTAAGAATGATTTTTTATTATGACACAAAAATAAATCCAAGTATGTTTAAATTATTGCAAATATGTATAAAATAATGATCTGCCCAATTAGCATTAGCACTTATTTAAAATGATTTAATCTAATAATAATAAAAATACAACCCAATTTTTGTATGTGTATATATTTGTGCCTAACTAGAGGGGTGCATTTGATGACATAGTTTAACAGGAAATATTAAGATTTTAATGGACATACAAACTATGAGCTGTCCGAAATTGAGATTGACAATATATTAGACATGATGTCTATTTATGTATGTGAATCTGAGAACGCTCTATCACAAAACCAGTTAAGAACAAAAATATGGAACTGTAATGGTTGTATATTGTTTTTTCAGAAAAACGTTCACTGTTTTGAAAAATAAAATCTACACCGGTAGTAAAGGTTTACTCTTGATATTTTTAAACACGGCACAAATCAGAAAAAAGTGATTGGTATTAAAGTTAAGGATATTGAAATTTACTTTTTGTTAAAATAAATACTCTTATGTGATATTTAAAATGATGAATAAATTGTTATATATAAAAGTGTTGAACTATATCTTTGCGATTATCCTATCACATGAAATAATTTAATAAATATGTAACCATAGATTTAACATGTAAATTTATTAATTTCAAAAGCCATATTCAAATGAAAATAGCCATTTTTATGAAAACCTTTCAAGTAAAACTTATGAATGAGAAATTTCAATATCCTTAACTTTAATACCAATCACTTTTCCCTGATTTGTGCCGTGTTTAAAAATATCAAGAGTAAACCTTTACTACCGGTGTAGATTTTATTTTTCAAAACAGTGAACGTTTTTCTGAAAAAACAATATACAACCATTACAGTTCCATATTTTTGTTCTTAACTGGTTTTGTGATAGAGCGTTCTCAGATTCACATACATAAATAGACATCATGTCTAATATATTGTCAATCTCAATTTCGGACAGCTCATAGTTTGTATGTCCATTAAAATCTTAATATTTCCTGTTAAACTATGTCATCAAATGCACCCCTCTAGTTAGGCACAAATATATACACATACAAAAATTGGGTTGTATTTTTATTATTATTAGATTAAATCATTTTAAATAAGTGCTAATGCTAATTGGGCAGAACATTATTTTATACATATTTGCAATAATTTAAACATACTTGGATTTATTTTTGTGTCATAATAAAAAATCATTCTTAATATATTCGACGTTGTGTTACAGACTTGTATGTTTTCTCTACTAGCTACTAGTTGTTTACAGAGCTCTGCGCGAGTAGCGATAGGTTCGAGGCTTTGCTTACATTTTCTAACTTGGTGAGTTGATAAAAAGTTCGATCGACGAAAATGTCAAACACGAAAGGAAACACGACGAACCGAACGTTTTACGAATGGGCACAATGAGCGGTGAGTCGTTTACTCGGTGGGCATTCTGTGCGGATCCCAAAAAATATATCGGTCAAATTTCAAAGCAGTCAAACATCAAACATGTCCAATATTTTGACAGTCAAATTAAAAATATAATCAATGAAGTTTGCGCGAAAGGGCATTAGTGCAGGCATCTGTGAAATTATATTTGTAGCCGCATCTTATTTTTAGATGAAAACGAAATAAAAACATCGTAATAAAGTGCTTTTAAAACATTGGGCGTTTAAAGAAGGTCTTGACATTAGAAAAATATGGCGTTCATGGCCAACAAATCGCTACGTAAAACGGCCAACAAAATCAAATTTGACCCATTTTTCTTTGTCACTATTCAGATAATAATAATTAAAGTTTATTAGTAGTCTCTACAGATTATTGTATAACCTCTGTAGCCACATGTTCTTGGATTGTTATTTGAGTGTGTTTGTTTTGACGCATAATGACGGTGGAAAGATGTAAATTTATAATTACAACTAATTATTCATAAACTGACAATGACCGTAATGAAAACAATGAAATATAACCTATATTTAACGAAATCGGAAATAACACCCACGCGTTTAACGCTGGAAATAACCGTATGATTATCATGACCCTACTGTAAACAATTTGAAATTGTTGGAAATCTAATTGAGAAGCACATTTTAACGACGTCATTCACATTGTGTTTTATCGACTGTTACTTACGAATTTATAAACTGTGATTAACTTTAAAGTCTATTGCTACATTTAACTTAAATAAATAATTTAATTTAGTCATAACGCGTAAACGTTTTTAATATAATTGTTACTATTTTGTAATTAACTATATACGATATTTTAAGGTCGATTATAATCTTACGTGAAAATTAGTGTATTGTTGTCTGACTTACAGAATAATTCAAAGAAATTATACTAAATTTATGGAAGTAGACTACATTTTAGTTGAAGGCTACAACGAAATAACATACAATGTTATATTTCCTATTATTTTAATCTGTTAAACCATATCAAATTATTATTGTGATTTTTAGCTCGTTTGTGTTTGTCTCGTCTCCCTGAATCCAAAAATATATTTAACTTATATATTTGAATGTTAATCGTCGCTCATTCGTAAGACCAAATTTGTATCCTCTACTCCTCTGAAGGTACCAGAGCGATTTACACCAAATTTGCTACACATATTATTTAGCACCCCATTTGAATCTGTTCACAGTTTAAATTCAATCGCTTGTATACTTCCAGAGTTATAGGGCCCCAAAATTTAGAACCCCCCTTAATACCGCCCTTATAAAAATAATTAAAACACTCAAAAATTCTACTATACATTCTAAGATATTTTATGTCTACAAGATTTTTTCTTATTGTTAACCCAAAGTCCGAAAAGAATGATTAAATATTATGAATTATAAAATATGCAGTTAAAAATTGTTTTTATATCAAAATAATCTACAAAAAATTGTAAGACTATTTGCATTGTTAACCAAAAGGCCATAATAATTGAAAACATCTGCTCGCATCGCATATATCTTATTAGGAGAGCACCTAAAGGCGAGCTCTACGCATTGGTGCGTTTTACGCGTACCAAATCTTGTTTTACAAAATAAATTGTAAGAATTTTTTTATCTATAACATATTTGTTAACTATAATCGCATATATTACTTATAAGGCGAGCTGGACGCTTAGGTGCGTTGTACCTAAGCTTGTTTTATTAATAAATCAATTTTTTAATTTATAAAAGAAAAGTTAAAGGTTATAGAAATTCTATAACGTAACATAATTATTAAATATCAATAAAATCTATTTTGTGAATATCAAAATGCCGATATAGTCAAAATGTATAATAATTATTAATGATATGGGCACATAGTGCCCACGGGTTAACCTAGTTATTTAAATATTAAAAAAATGATAATCATTTTATGAGATTTGTTTTTAAATGATTTAAAACTATTATTAATAAAAAGAAAGTTAAGGAAAGTTTTAAACAATAACAAAAAGTGTGAAATCTCTAATAAAACTCCAATTTTCAATAATATATAAATGCAGAATCCGATTAAAATCTAAAATTAGTTGAACTCAATCATAAAATTTGTGTTTGGGCGTAGCTTTCGAAGGCCATAACTTATTTGGGCAATTATTCAAATAGCTGTTTTTACAATAATCAAGTAACCTTTAAATTCATTCACTGGTATGCTCCATATATGCAAATTAAATTCTTTAATTATTTAAATAATACAGAATATTTTTTATAAAAGATAAATTAAATCTTATTTAATTTTTTTGTGTTGCTATGCAAAATGTGTTTGGAAATTTTATACTATTAAAAGTCCTATGCACTGATTTTTTTTTTTTTTTGTAATACCAATTTGTACGAATATTTTCCTAATTTTTGATTAAAGTGCAGAAATTATGCGCGATTACCTTGGCAAATTAGGTTATGTACATAAATTCAAGTGCCATATGGTTTCCTAACCTTACATCTTCATGAATGCAAACTGCGATAAAACGTCCACAAACCCAGCGAGTGTTTATTTATACGCTAAAGTGCTTTGAAAATAAATATACTAATTTTTTGTTTTTATTTATTTTCTGTTACAGTTGATGTACATCTAAAGGCGCCAGGGCCGTACTAAGTAGAATGTCGCCCGACCATTGGGCCGTTAGCGCGGGGCTGGTTGCGACAAGTGCGCTAGCACTAATCGCCAACGCTATCCTACTACTAGTGTTCTTCAGACGCAGGGGTTTACGGACAGTCTCGAATCGGTTAGTATTTTTGCCTTATGTTACTTTCCTACATCTAAAGTATACAAGAAAGTATCGATTTTGACTATTTTCTTAACGACGGTGGTCTATATACAAATATAATAATTGTGTACTCAATACATTCTTTAATACATAACGTATAAGAGAGCAAACATGGATTTGCCATAATAATTGACTAAACAACAATAATAACCCAAACAATGTTTAAAACTATTTAAATATGAGGTTATTTAAAGACAAGGAAGTTATAGAAACATTCAGTCAACTAGAAATATTGCAACAGTTAAACAATGATTTTGGGTTTTTTAAAGGTTACTTTATATAATTGTTATATATATATATTTATCGATAATTCGTCGAAAAGTGGATAAATCCACAAATAATACTTAATTTCATAATTCGGCTTAATTTAAATCAACAAGCTAAAGCATTCTCGGATTAAAAAGTGTTCCTGAATCCAGACATATATATAACTGGATGTTAGTCGTAAATGTAGTTTATATAGAGCAGTTTATACATGTGCCGCTTCGCTGAAATACTATTTTATTTACACATACGGTTATGTGTCTGTAGCATTCACGGATCAAAAAATGTTCTTAACAAAAAGTGTTTGTCTCGTCACGCTGAATCCAAAAATATATATAACTTATATACTCGCTCGCTCGTAAGAGCAAATATGTGCACCCTACTCCTCCGACGGTACCAGAGCGATTCACACCAAATTTGGTACACATATTATTTTTCCCATTTGAATCCGTTCGCAGTTTAAATCCAATCGTCTGTATACTTCCCGAGTTATAGGGCCCCAAAATGTAGAGCCCCTTTTAATACTTATAATTAAAATTCGCAATTCTCGAATGCTTATATATATATATATATATATATATATATATATATATATATATATATATATATTTCACGTAAATTAGTATAAATAATAAGTCATGTACTGGCCACACCAGTTTTCAATTGCCTTTAAAGGAATAATATACGAAATAAACCAAGCATCAAATCGCGTCAGACATACGTTATTCGTCCAGACATATGGTCTACACAAATAGCACGCGAACTGAATGCCAATGCGAAAGGTGCGATTCAAACTGACAAACTCACGCAGATACAGCTGCTCGAGCCGCGTGTTTTGATTGGACGCTCGTCACTGCGACGAAAAGCACGCTTGAAACTTGACAACTGTCCAATCACTCAATATTGTGTGTGTTTATAATGGTTAGAAACATATCAAACAAATCAATTAGTTTAAACTTATCGCCTTGAAACTACCGCATGGGTTCTTGAACCCCCAAGGTTTTAACTGGATTAGATCCGTAGTCAACTGTTTTCTAATAGTCAAAGATACTCGTGCACCTCCGGCGGTAGCCGAACTAGTCTAGTCCGTGCAAGGGCCGCGCGCATGCGTGTCCTATAGTCATTAAAATGTATTTCTTTTTGTTACAGATTCGTTATAAACCTTCTAATAACCAACTTATTATCAAGTATCATCATAATACCTCTGCTCCTAGTCGACCAAGAGCTAGAACCACGATTACCACCCCAACAGAACCTAATATTAGGGGACACAAACACCTCTAAACTAATCATCGAAAATATCCAATTAAACCTGGACGGAGTCGATACAACAACATACGGCATCACAACAGAAGCAGAAACACTGGACGTGAACATAATTGATGCTCCAGTGAAAATTCGGCATTTAAAACATTTACTTCGTATTGAAAACTTAACTATTGAAGAAGTGACAAACCAAAGTACTGTTTATAGTGATCCAGCAACGTTTCTGTGTTACTTAAGCGGCGGAAGTACTACGCTAGTGTGTACAGCATCCATTTTAAGTATTTTGCTAATAGCAATCGATCAGTACTTCGCAGTAACGCATCCGTTAAGGTATCACGCCTTTATTGATAAATTCAAATCGTTAATTCTATTAATTTCGACGTGGTTATTGTCGTTACTGTTTGGACTATTAGGCGCTTTTGTCCAAACAGATGCAAGTGTTTGGAATTTTTGTAGTGATGGTTTAAAAAAAAGTGATTTCCAAATAGGCTATAACGTATTTTATGCTTTTACATATTTTGTATTTATTATATTAGTGCCATTCGTGATAATATGTGTATTGTATTGTTGTATTTACTGTGCAGCACATAAGAATAGTGAGCGCATGCGCAAATCGAATTCAGGCAGTAGTAGCACTAATTTAGACACTTATATCCAAATTCCCCTAGCTGAAAGTTCGCTGAAGGTCAAAGTAAACAGCAGTGATAATTTAAACTTGCCAAGCAAAACCGTACCACGTTTACCTAAAGTAAAAAGTGCACCTAATTTCGCAAACCTCGAAAAAATTCGACTACATAGTTTACCAATGACTCGTCTTACGAGCGAAGCGAAAATAAGTCATGCGAATAGTTTACGATCAAATTCTAGTTTTATAAATTGTCTACGCACAAAGATCTCAAACGCGTCGTTATTTCGCTACCGCGAAGAAACCAGGGCTGCCAAAATAAGTATTCTAGTCATATTTATGGTGCTAGTGTGTTATGTCCCATTTGGCTTAACACTAATCATGAACACCAACCTAATAACCCAAATATCACCAAACCATTTCAATTGTATTTCATTATCACTATTAGTGGTCGCTAATTTACTATCGCCATTTTTATTCGCGTATCGTAATCGACGCATTAAACGGGAGTTACGTAAGTTATTTGGTTTAGTGCCAAAACGCACTGCTAGGGATTTGTCGATAGTGCGAGAGCGAAACAGTTGTGTGTATAGGCCGAATGAGTTGAAAGAACTAGATAATAAGGAGCCTTTTTTACCAGAGAATGAGGTTCCAGAGGTTATTGTTACTTGTAAGGGTGAAACTGAGAAGAAAAGTATACTAAAACGTGTTTGTAGCAAGGGTAAAACGTGGGGGGTTGTTAAGAAATGTAATTTTATTTCGGTGCCGGAATGCTTGAGCGTCGAGTGCAGGTGCTCGTTCTCAAGTGCTAGCACGCAGGTATCGTCAGAGGAATACAGTTGTGGGAACTGAGCGGAGTTAACCGAATGGTAACGATGCTACGCGAATGCATCCATGATGGCTGCCGCGCATGCGTGTTATATACAAATATATATTGCATTGTTTCGTTCAGAGCAAAAAATATTAACCATATGGAATATCAATGTTGTTTATGTTGGAATGCAAATTTGTTTTTACTTTTGTTACTAAATGCTGTCAACCTTGGAGGCTTATAAAAAATGCCAACAAATAAATCTTTCCATGACAAAATTGTCATATATGTATGTAGGAATCTGTATATTTATAAATATTAGCGAAAATATTTAATATTATTTAACTATAATTATTTAATTCTTGTATATACCCATGACTGATTTGTATATATGTGTATTTAATATGTTAGTATTAAGTTATAACTTAACAAAAATTATATATTTCTTTAGAAAAATATACGTTATTTAAATAAAAAAGAAAGTTGAATACATTTCTATATTTATTAATCTGCCATACCCATCTCAAAGTGGCTATAAGTTTATTATTATAGACCATATTTTTTTCTGTGTTTAGGAGAATAACTACTATTTATTACATCGTCAAAGGTAAGAATAATATCTTAAACAAAATATGACTAAGTGTTTTCTTATAAAAACGAACTTAATCGAAGCTAGCCGAACGAGTTCATTACGAGTATGGCTCGCGCGCATGCGTACTAGTGCCAGATGTGAACATAATTCTTAATTTCCACTATTATAAAGTCGAGTGTAGGGCACTCCAGATTAATTCAGACCTACGTATTTGCAGTTCGAGACAAGGTGAGTCACTGGTTAAGTTATTCAACTATTATAATAATTAGGTTAAACCCAAAATAGATGAGAATCATTTGAAGAAATTGTGAATAAAAATAATAAGAAATTAGTGTGTAATTGATGTAAAAGGCAGTTGCATTTGCATATCCTATTACAGGAACCTGTTGGACGGGTTTGTGGACGGAATACACCGACCCCTGAACCGCCAATTGACCTCAACACAAAAAAATGCCAACCATTTCCTTATGGCGTTCGTAAACATTTTTTGTCACGCAAAATGCCGTCTAGTTCATTATTTATATTTAATTATACATGCGTTATAAATATACCAGATCTATAGTGAGCTGAAGGCATTGGTGCCTAAATCTAATTTCGGTTTCAATATTATTATTTAGACATTATATTCGATTTAACGGCTACTCCGGGTAATCGAGAGTAACTTTAAATTAATACATTGCAAATAATGAGAAATGTGGAATGGCCTGCACTCGACCATACTCTGAAATTGCACCATTTTGCTTATTAATTAGTTACGTTATCAAATATCATTACTTTAATGTATTTAAATATTATATTTAATATGTACAGTTTTTCAATATTTATCTGTAATAACCAATACGCTCGAAACATGTTCTTAGTCGATCTATAGCAAATATTAAACTACTTAAGAATATTTCGTTTCCCTGTTAAAACAATGTAAGGTATAGTTCATACGATTTATTAAATATTACCCCTATACATACGTATTTATCCAAGACATAAATAAGATATTTAAAATTTTCATTTACTGTTTTTCTTATGCAGGTATAAGTTGTAGAGGTAAAGGTAGAGCGTAGAGGTAGAGCGTAGAGGTAGAGCGTAAAGGTAGAGCGTAAAGGTAGAGCGTAAAGGTAGAGCGTATAAGTAGAGCGTAAAGGTAGAACGTACAGGTAGAGCGTAAAGGTAGAGCGTAGAACGTAGCACGTAGAGTGTAGAACGTAGAACGTAGAACGTAGAACGTAGAACGTAGAACGTAGAGGAACGATGCAAAGCTAAAAAATGTAATGTGTTTGACAGCTTTCACCAATAGATGTCGGAACTATCTATTTAACTTCGTACTTTCAACTATAGATGTCTTAGCACAGAACACAACCTTTAGTCCCTCTATAAACAAGATTCAAAAGAATTGTATACTCACTGATACTCGTTAATGCCTCAATACTGCTTTATATACCTTTGTATAAAATAGTACAAATTGAGGATGATTTTATGTCTGTTTACTATAAATAGTTTAAATAATGTTAGCTTGTTAATAAACATACAGGTGTCCCACAACGGACAATAATAACATTTTTAACTTCCTTGTCTGTACAATCCAACGTTCGTAGTCTCATAGGTCATTTGCTTGCTGCATTTTGATGCGATAGTCTGCACATGTGACAGAAATAACTCGCATATAATACATATATGAGTAGGAATATTAATTACCTTATAGAAGCGAATCACGTGCGACGTGCGACGCTCGGCGCCTTTATGTGCAAATACTGACATAGCACAATGGCTCTTATGGTAAATCTATTCTTAGTCTATTATCTAGTCCATCAAAGGTCAATTGATGAAGATGATTTCTTTGAATTTTATATCATAAATAAAATAAATTCGTGTGGAAAATATTAGAACTTATTCAGTTAATAAGAAAGTAAAAATAGTATAATGTTTGACCTTCTACGTGTCAACATTTTCAATGTTGCATCTCGACGCTATTTATATCAGAATATATGTCACTCATTAATATGTCAAAGTTAATAAATATAATTAAATTAAACGTGGAATCTGCATCTATTTATGTTAACTAATTTAAATTCATAAGATGTTGATTGAGAAGACCGAATTACGAAATGACACATTCACTTAACGGCCAAACGCATTTCTACGTAATATCAAAAATGTATTTTTAAAACAGTGAAAACTGCCCTAATCACTTACGGTTGTATTAATTGCCGAGGATTGTATGAAGGTCAAAGGGTCAAATGATTTTAAAGTCTGAGACAATCTTATAATTAAATTAACGTTTAATGATGATTCATTTTTCTTTGATTGAATTAATGATTCAAATTGCATTTTTATTGGCTCTGTTTTTTTTTACTGGACTGCTATAGTGAAGGTATGAAGGTGAGAAACATTTATAAACATCCGTTCAACGGAGCGGGGGCTTGAACCCTGACCGGTAGATCATGCGTGAGCAGGATAAGCGCTCTAAGCCCCTAAACCACGGCGGCCGACGTAGTTGCTACGTAAAAACTTAAATTTCTTATTTATGTTCCCATAGAACAGCATTTTGACTTTTATAAGCGCATCCGAAGGTACCGGGCCGATTTAAACGTATTACGACACTAATAATAAATAGAATTGTAAATATAACAAGCCGTTTTAATAGTTTCTGATTAAGGCTGTAAACTACGCTGTTCTTTAACCTTCTAAATCTAATGTGTTCAAGTTAAACAATTTTATTTTTAAAGACTACCATTAATTGTCATTTTACTGATAATTCACTAATGTAAACACATAAAACAAATAACAAATTAATTTTTTTTTTTCGTACAAAATGTTCACTCTGTTTAGTAATGAGAATTAATGAAAAACTAATACTGTGAATACTTGTTTTTGAAATAAATAATATTACTTCGAAGCCCCAAAATTGACTTTGACCTTAGAAATAAAAAATTGTTTGTACAAAATTAATTTTTAATATGAATTAAAAACCCATTAAATTTTTTTAAACGAACTTTAAAATATGCAATAAGTTTTTTTAGTATATCAAAAAAAAAACAGATACCGAAAGGCCATAATAATTAAATATAAATTATTTAAATATTATGTGCTACTTGTGGTTTATTTTACAGGTGCCTGTACCTATGCTTGTTAGTTATAAATCTCTGCAATAGGAATACAGATATTTAGACCGTGTCAAAGTCGCATATAGTACAATGAATTTAAATATTATATAAATCAAATTTCGACATATCCTTGTATGCAAATTACCAAATAAAGAAAGTTACTAAAACGAATTTCTTTTGTTATTGTATTTACGAAGTAGTCACGAGACCTCGAAACGGATATATTCATTGAAATCTAGCAATAGAATCATTTCATAATCCTTTCTTTACAAGAAAACTATTAAAAATAATTAAAAAATAACAAAATTTGGATTTGAAATTAATGATAATTGTTAAATATACATTAATAAGGTATTTCCTGCAAAAAATTTCGCAAGATAAGCAATATTTATTTAAATAACCAATTATAAATAGAAGATTGCGAAATATCCTTAATTAAATCAATTTATATTACAAAATATACAACAATATCTAATTGTCGAATAACCGTTAGAATTTGCTGTTAGCGCGCTTTGAAGTTGATAAAATGCAAATTTCCATATAATTCAAAAACGGTGCATCGTATCGAGCCGCCGTTAACTGATTTGAGTTCCCCGATATATAATTACTCTAGAAACTTATTTTCAGCCGGTTTGAAAAGAAAAATTTTTTTGGACACATTTCATGGAATTTTTTTATTTTAAATTTTTATCAAACTTTGCGAATTTTTTTCGACCAAACCATAAAAGATAGAGAGTTGAAATTTGAACAGTCAAACAATCTATATTTGGTGTAAATTGTCAAATTTTTTCAACTTAATTGGAATAATATTACGACCGCCACAGCAAACCGCGAGAAAAAACAGTGAAAATCGTCGATTTTCGCAAAAACGGTAAGGGGTACCCCTTACGAAATTTTCGGCAAAAAAATCGCATAAATATTTTTGAGTTTGACATATATTTAGATTAATTTGACTACGCTGATTCCAAAAATGCTAATTAAATGGTCGAAAACCCGTTAGAATTGGAGTTAGCGCGATTTAAAGTTGATAAAATGCAAATTTCCATATAACATTTTCTACAAACTTATTTTCAGTCTGTTTGTGTATATAGTCAAATATTTTCAATTAAATTGAGGTAATATTACGACCTCCACAGCAAACCGCGTGAAAAAACAGTGTAAAATAAATGATAGAAAGTTGAAATTTGGAGGATTAATTATATTCAACGCACTGAATATTTTTAAAATACTGATGATTTGGCTGCAAAGGGCGACCTAAATTCCTAATTTAATTTGGATATAGCTAGCGAAAAGAGCCTATTTATATATGATATGTAAAGTGATTAGCAATCTTGCTAGTTTTACCCTACGTTTCAAACATTTGTGCCGTTCTTTTCGACACACGTAAATATATATGTATATCTACATACATATATTTCTATACAATATATTAATTGCAACATTCATTTTTGTCGTAGTTTTGATGTTTCTGAAAGGAAATGTTATGATTAGAAGGCGATCTGCCAAAGGGGCAGTGTGCAGGTCCGGACTTGCACACTGCGAAAACTTTAAAAGAGCGGATGCCCAGCAACCAGAACTGGGACATCCTAACTTTAGTGTCCTGTAAACATGTAAGTTATCAGGGGTCCACCTCCGTCTTCGGGCGGACCCACCACGTGACGCTACGACCCCACGGCAGGGTCAATCAACCAACGCACCCACCCGGTCTCGATACCAAGTTCGGTAACACCTCGCTACTCCACTGCACTCTGGCCGTACAGCGAATAGGCGCGGGGCTGACACCGAGCGCACCTACTGCCAACAACAACCATCAAACTTTTGTGCCCCTAACGGAGCTTACTAGGTATATCAGACACGTTGAGACAGATAGGCTTCTTAGGAGATGCGATTGGTCAATTTGACAAAACGCGCCAATACACTAAACATTGTTAGTAATCTCATTTGGACCAAAAAAAGAAAATATGGCAACATTGGTGTGTGTAATAACTCTCCAGCTATTAAACACCAGCCCATCACTAGCTGTGTACGTTTCTACACTGCAGCCTGGAACTTCCAGCCCCTTACCCTGGCCGTCGCCTATCGGTGTATCCAACCAAGAGCCCAACTGATACCGCTGAGTCATTTGCCAAACGGACTCGCAAATACTCACGATTAAACAGTTGGAACAAATGGAAGCTACGATAGGCGACAGGGCCCAGAACCACAAAGCCCAAACTGAGGGTGCATACTAAGTACCCCGACACCCGTAATGCCGGTCGAGGCGATGGGAGCGCGCAAGCCATAAGTATACTTGAATTAGCCAACTTGTTGATTAAAAACGATGAATAATGTCAGCTTGACTTTAAATTAAATAACAATCAAAATTCGCGAGCCCAGCCCAAAACACCCGTCACCATTTCCCTCCCAAAATATATACAGGATCTGAGATATACAAACGACTCAGTCCAACCCTTTTTAACCCATTTTAGGCCCCGGGGCCAGTTAGGTTGAGTTGTTGTGTTGCAGGCGCCCCTACTTGTAGCAGAGGGGCCTGTTGATGATGTTGTTGTTGTTGTTGCACCCAGGTAGCGCTTATGCTTGTTTGCCCATTCCCTAACCTAACCTAACCTACCTACTTTCATTTCTATTACGACCTATTTTATTATGGGCAACACAAACATGGCCCCCAGGTGTCCGTTGTCCGTTGCGAAGCGTTGTTAATAATAAAATAATTAATTTGCAATATTTTATGATGCGCGAAGTTATGTTGAAGTTAGGATGTACGAATAAATATATAAATGGGGGGGGGGGAAGTCTTGCCATTTTTCAAAATCACTTATACTCTTAAATATTTGAATTAAATTTCGAATTATTTAAAGAATAGGCAAATGGGTAAAATAGTGATTATGCTTTATATTTCCCAGCTGTGGAAGGCGTAAGTCGTTCTTAAGTCATGCACAACTTCAGAATGACTTACTTGAAAAGAACTTACTGAAGTAACACCCGCACGACTGTCAATTCTTTTGTTATAACAACAAAAATTAGAATTAGAATTGCAGTCGATTTTGATTTTCGTTCGCTGATATTAGGATTGAAAAACGACTCACCGCTTAAATCCAAATTTGTTCCTCTCCTATACCAACCAGGGCAATGTGTGCCCAAGTCACAAGAATTTGCCCAAAAAATACCCAAACAATATTGGCATAAATGTATGCAATTTTGCTTAAACATTTTTTTTTTCTGGCAGACTTCTAGACAACTTGGCAACATTGAGCTGGTTGGGTACACCACAGCCGAAGTTCTAGTTGTCCTTTTTGACTGGCGATAATGTCTCTTTTTAGAGTTCCGCGAATTATGACTTTAAAACACTCACTTCACATATTTTAAAATCGATCGTTTCATTATTTTTACAACACTGACTCTACACTAACTTTTCACTGATTTATCACCGACTTTGGCAATTTACTATTGCATTTGAAAATAAACTTTCGCGTAACACCACTGAATGGTCAAAATTGCGTACGGTACATACATAAATAAATAACAAAATAAATATAGAAATCAGGTGGGAAATATAAAGATGGCACGTGGGGCTAATAAAAAATCACTTACCCCATTTTCATTTCATTTCATTTCGGATGAGGCGTCTTGTTTGTTATCGGGAATGTTCCCTCTTCAGCGTGTTGTATGGTGTCAGTGTTGGTGGTGGGCGATGTTGCCATTTTGTCCCTCGGTGTACTAGTTGTCTTGGAAGAACGCGCTGACCGGAGATTTGTACCCACATGGAGAAACTTACTCTGTCACCGTGTTGTTTAGTGTAGTTAGGCAGCAACTGCCTTGTCCACCGTTGAAACATCCGTTGATCTGTAACAAGGTAAAGTAGACATTTAGTACAGTTGTATATTTTGAACATTATTGTGGAATAAGTGTACTGTACTAGCAGTTCACAAACTGGTGGAAAACAATTTAAATTTGAATTTGAATTATCTGGTTGGTTTAACACTGGTTGGATTAACACTTACCACAGCAGAGTTCTTCATAGGCATTCTCCAGAATCGGAATTCATCTTACAGCAGCCGGAACTTCTGGATGACCGTTTCATATAATCCAATTCTAGATTTCATTTATTTGTTGTGTGACAAAGTTTAATTACTTTTTCTTTTTAATATTCAATAAATATATTTTCAAACAACTTGCAAAGTACTCTCAAAATGTGTACAATAACAATAACAATTAACTTTCTTTTTTGTTGCAAAATTTCTCAAACAATAATAATAAATACACATGCACAAAATCAATCTACTAGATACACGACCAATTACACGGAAAGATAAACTAGAAATGTGAATACGAATGTTTTGAAATAATAAAGATTTAACGATTTAACTTGCACTCACTGGTTATAATATCCTAATGAATAAACGGATGTTACTAATATAATTAGAATGCATCGTCCCAAGCGTCGAAATAAAAAGGTTCGAATTGTTCGAACTTGTATTTACGTATGATGTAACAAGTAAACAACATTTATTTATATCCACATTTAATATCGTATACCTATGTATATTTTCCGTTGCAAAGTTTCAGATATGATCAATCCAAACATATAAACAAATAATGCATTCAATTTTCAATTGCTCTATGAATATTATTAATAAATGTCTGCGAAATTATACTGTAAACAAAGAATTTTGAATATGCATTTAATTCGAATCGGCTTACGTTGCCGTTCTTTTATACTTAGAAATTGATTTAGAAAACAATTTTCTATATTATTGAATAAAAATATACCGAAGCTAAATATCTATGCTGTTAGCGTGATTTGAAATTGATAAAATGAAAATCTCCATATAACTCGAAAACGGTGAATCGTGAATCGAGCCGCCGTTAACAGATTTGGGTTCCCCGATATTTAATTACTCTAGAAACTTACTTTCAGCCGGTTTGAAAAGAAAAAAAATTTGGACCCATTTCACGGAATTTTTTAAACTTGATTTTTTTTCAAACTTTGCGAATTTTTTCCGACCAAACCATAATAGATAGAAAATTGAAATTTGGACAGTCAAACAACTTATATTTAGTGTATATTGTCAATTTTTTTCAACTTGATTGAGATAATATTACGACGTACACAGCAAACCGCGTGAAAAAACAGTGAAAATCATCGATTTTCGCAAAAACGGTAAGGGGTACCCCTTACGAAATTTTCGGCAAAAAAATCGCATAAATATTTATGAGTTTGACATATATTTAGATTAATTTGACTACGCTGATTCCAAAAATGCTAATTAAAGTTATGAGAAACCGTTAGAAATTGCTGTTAGCGCGCTTTGAAGTTGATAAAATGCAAATCTCCATATAACTCGAAAACGGTGCATCGTATCGAGCCACCGTTAACAGATTTGAGTTCCCCGATATTTAATTACTCTAGAAACTTACTTTCAGCCGGTTTGAAAAGAAAAAAAAATTTGGACCCATTTCACAACATTTTTTAACTTTAAATTTTTATCAAACTTTGCGAATTTTTTCCGACCAAACTATAAATGATAGAAAGTTGAAATTTGGACAGTCAAACAACCTTAATTTGGTGTATATTGTCCAATTTTTTCAACTAGATTGAAATATTATTACGACCTCCACCGCAAACCGCGTGAAAAAACAGTGAAAATCGTCGATTTTCGCAAAAACGGTAAGGGGTACCCCTTACGAAATTTTCGGCAAAAAAATCGCATAAATATTTATGAGTTTGACATATATTTAGATTAATTTGACTACGCTGATTCCAAAAATGCTAATTAAATTGTTGAAAAACCGTTAGAATTTGAGTTAGCGCGATTTGAAATTAATAAAATACAATTTTCCATATAACTCGAAAACGGTGCATCGTATCGCACCGCCGTTAACAGATTTGAGTTCCCCGATATTTAATTACCCTAGAAACTTACTTTCACCCTTTTTGAAAAGAAATAAACGTAGAACTAGTCTCAACCTGCGAGCAGTTAGCTAACATAACAGCCTTCTCTAAATCATGTGCTCCTGTTAAAAATACACCGAAGTTACACCGCATTGTATAAATCCGAACGCTCTTGGGTAGAGTAAGAGTCACTTCTAAATAGTAATGAGACCGTTGCAGCATATGTGTTCCTGATAGAATTACAGAAATTTTAGTGTTAAAATACACCTGTTTGAATCAAATGCAACTTTAAATAAATAGCTTTGAGTTTCAAAGTGTACTTCCAAATTTATGATGTTTCCCTAATATAACCGATGTTACAAATTTACTTCTTCTAATAATGCATTCTTGTTAAATAATAAAGCTAATATCATTTATATATAACAAGTATAACTAAATAATACTGCAACTTCTGTTTTATAAATTGCTACTTGTGTTAATTAGGCCTAATTAATTAATTGTAGTATGTCTAACCCTTAATTGAAAGGCTCTTAACCTTTTAGTGTCAATTGCCCTTTAAGCAAAAGATCAAATTTATAATTATCTGCCGTAGACGATTATCAAGACGATTGATATAAAACTAATTAGTAATTAAGAATGTTGGGTTCTAGGTGCACGCCTAGCCCACATACGCCTAAATGCATCCTTGCCTATTTGGGTAGTTTCACCCATTTCAAGATTTTGCATTAAATATCTAAATCAATTTTAAATTGCAATAATACAATAAAATGTGCCTATACTTTATATTAATTTATTAAATAAGTTCCGTAAATAAAACCCTCTGAATTGGGTGAATTGTTGAAGCAAGTCCAATTGTGGATCTTGATAATATAATTTCGTTAAAACTGCATTGAAAATGCATGTGGTATCAAGACATGCAATTTCGTTCTCTGCCCAAATATGTTCTCCTGATAGAACACTGACTAACTATAAGATTTAACTAAACTAGTACTAACTTTTGTATATAAATAACCTTGCTTGATCGCCATTTCGTTAAACTATAGAATACCTCCTGCAAATCCTGCTACACTGTTACAGAAAAAGTGATAAAGCGAGAACATCTGTGGGGCACGCGATTCGCATATAACCTTTCCCAATAAATTTCTCAATATATATTTATCAATGTAACCCAAATCTGAGAGACATACATATTAAAGTTGCAATATTATTCAACAAATTGCACATCGGTTTGAAGCAATTGTATTTTAAATATCCTCTTTTTGCTTACTTATGACCTATAGTGCGAACTTTAGTAGTGGTCCCAACGGTGGTGCACCTTCTATTAATACCTACGATGAAACACTGATAGCCCTCTATTCCTCCCTACGCTGTAACCTCTATTAGACTCAATGGAGAGTAACATAACAACCCTCTATTTGTCCCAACGGTGCACCCTATTCATCCTAACGGTAGCTTACGCTCTATTCGTTCCAACAGTGACTTATACACTCTGTATAAGTCCCAACGGTTGTTCACGGGGTGTGAATATACATAAATATTGTAATGTGAAAATGGTAAATAAAACTATTTATATATTTAATTTCATATACAATATTCCACTACAAAATATAAACAAATCAATGCCGATACCGCCATTTTGTTTATTTACTTGTTTATATTTAATACCAGGAACATACGAGTTGAAAGGGGTATCTTGAAACACAACAAGGAATAAATAGAAACAATATTTAGCTCAAAAGTCCTTAAGACAAACCCTAAGTTTATTGTTTTAGATTTAAATTAATGGTAATGGCAACATGTGTATCTTAAGCTCAAGTTACTGTTTATCACAACATGTTTTAAAGTAAATAAACACAGAATGTGTTGTTTGTAAACAAGTCACAACAAGATTGTCTCGCCGGTTTATGTGTTCCTGTTCTGTTTTAGGCGGATTCTGACATGTGACGACGACCTAACGTGATTGTGATAGGATTTCACACCCCTACGAATGCTGTACTCCTGATTAAATAAAAAGCAATTTTGACTGTAATATTGCGCCTTATGACGTAATAGACAGGAGCAATACTTTTCGGCGATTACGACATGAGAATACAAGGTCAACATTTGCAAAGAAATTTAGTAAATAAATGCGCGAATTAGTTTTGAAAATGTTCAATGATTGGCAAATTGAACATTTTGTGGTAAAACAATGCTCTATTTCCTAAGTATCATTGGCATCAAGATAGGGGTAAATGAGGCGCCAATTTGCACCTAAAAGATAGAGTCATGTGTCCGTCTATCAAATTGAATAATTATAAATTGACTAAGTAAATTAAAACTATCGGTTTTCTAACGTAAACAACTTCAGGATTCTCACTCTTTTGTTGGCTCCTCGGAATCATGAGCTCCTGCTCGAGAAACAGCGAAAAGGAATTTAAACCATGTATTTCAAATGTATGCGAACAATGCCAGAATACCTCTGCTAAATCATGCAACCCTAGCACCCAAATACTGATATACGTCGTAATAGAAGAATCACATTGACACAAATAAGAAAAGCCAATCAGAAATCGAATCATATCACAACTTAATCTAAGAATATTTGAATCAAACAATTATTAAATCAATTAACTATTGATGTTTGTGTTCCATAATTATCTTGTCAATATAAATATGAGTGATATATATATATATATTTGTTTCGTTAAATGCGCGAATTGATTGAATAATTTATGGGTTGTATTGGTTCGGTATCGGCCGATATGTTCGATATTTTTTTCCAATTTACCAATGCGTTCGACTTGATTGGTTTGTATTAGGGAACCAGGATATTGAGGAGAAGCGAGTAATGGTTTCCGAATTTGTGAAATTCAGTACTTTTAGCTTAGGCCCTAATAATTAGCAAAATTTATTGAATAGCACACTGACATTATTCAGATTGTCAATAAAAAAAATACTTATCTCTCAATCTGCTAATTCTAAATCATATTTGATATGCGTTTAAAATACATACATACTTATATATATATATATTTAAAACTCAAGTATAATCATTTAGAATATATAATATAATACAGAATTAATTGATTTGTTACTAAAACTTGATTAGATTTGAATATAATATCAATTAATTATTGTTTATTTAAGTCTAAATCAAACAAATAAGTATTTGGAGTCCAACCTAAATCTATAACATATATTTTGGCTTATAAGCTAAGTATCGTTATCTTTAATCCCAATTACGCGATTCTTAAGGATTGTTCACAGCAAAAGAATTAGAAATTATAAGTAATAATTTGAGTTTGTTGTATGACATACAAGGTTAACGTTCACAGCAACAAAATTAATCATAAATTGTGTTAATTTTGTTGCTTGGAATTAGCGCATTGCTTGCCATAATACAAACTAGATTATTATTAGTAATTATCTAAGTTTAATTACTAAATAATTCGCTGTGAACAATCCTTTAAACTATACCTTTTATGGTTTAAAGGGTCACCTTATATGATATAAAACTATCCGATAAAGTATATTTTAACTAAAATAACAAAATATAGATACTACAAGTCATTTAATAAATCGGAATCACTGTTATAATAATATTAAATAAGATTTAATCAAAAGCGAAATACATTACGATGAATCTTTGGGAATTTTGACCAAGGTAACATATTCACGAGGAGAATACGATAAGTACGTACCTTGATCTCCTACGAAACATGTTATCTTGCTAGAAATACACCAAAGATACACCAGCATTGCACATTACGGAACGCTCTGGTTAAAATCGAATACTTAAATATACGAATATTGCTGAAATTAAGTTAAAGTTGCAAAGATTCAAGTGCAAATATGATTAAAATTATTTTAATAACATTGGGAAACAACTGTATTTTATAGAATTACATGTGTTACATTGCAGATATCTGAAATTGATGAAATTAAACAAACTAAATAACTAAACTGAACGAGAGACACCAATAAGCTAAGTTTTAAACTTAAGACATTTGTATCCGGAGTACAGAATTTGTAGGATACTGCGTTTATATTTATAACTACAAATAATTTGTTATATACACAGTTTATGTAATAATTCTTCGATATAATTATACTTATTTAATAATATAACAATATAAAATTACTATTTAAATTTGTTGCAGAATTGCCGCAATAAAATTGCATTTTGCTTTGAATTTAAAGACCTCACGGGCACGATAACTTACGATACATAAGAAATTTATAAAACTATACTAATAATATTGTTAATTTCTTAACTAGATATAAAGATATGTACTATTAACTATAAAATAGTTCAATAACACTTTAATAACAATCCATAAAATTATTATTTAGTTTCGAACCATTTTGTTTTAGTAGGATATAGAATATCGCCTTGGTATTAAGAGAACATGACCTGAAAGAGTCTTTAACCGAGAAGTAAGTGTTTTTACAATAGTGTATATGGTAAATTTACAAATTCTTAATCAAAATGAACAACGGTGGATTCAGAGAACATGAATTTGCACCGGTAAATATTCTGAACTATGCGATTTGTACAAATATTAAATGTATAATAAATAATATAAGAATATATTATTTTGCCCAGGTTGTAATTAAATACGCGTACTACTAAAGGTTGCATAGTACGATTAAATCATGTCGTAACATGTATGTAGTCAAAATTATGTCATTGGTACGTACTATGCAGGTCGAGAATCTCCGAATTCAGTATCCAGAACACATAAAATTGTAGAGGTTATCCCAAGCATATAACAAATGGATATAAATGTGTTGAAAAATCAACAATAATTTATGTATGTTTGAAATAAACAAATAATTTATTAAACTCAGCATTTGCGTTTTAAAGTTGAGTATTTTGTGCCCGGATAACATAATATAACAAAGGTTTATTTTAATTTGGAAATGTATCCAATCGTTTGCTCATTTTGTTGCAAATAATATAAAATTAAGTGTAGCCTTGATAAAAAAATATATATTATTAAAATTCTACTTCATTTTTGGTACAGGCGCAACTCAAAACAGTATTTATTTTATACCCATTTGGCACGGCATATTTAAACCACGATTTGTTGAACTATAACCAGGTTTTATAAAAAAATAATAAATACACAATCTTTACAAGTTATTCTAGGATTTAAATAATATAAATAAATCCTAAATATATTAACTATTGATTTAAATAAATATTGCTACAATTAACTGCCAACCTTAACATTTTGCATGATATTTTATAATATATAAATACCAGGATTGCAGAGATATAAGAAAGTTCTTTTCACATAATAGTATGTGATTGCATGGTAAAATTACATATTCTAACATCAACTAGTTCAGTTCTATATCCGGGAAACATAATTTGGAAGATATTAAATAAACTCTATTTATTTTAGTTTAGTTTTATTATCATCTATCACGGATTAAATCCCCGCCATTTTAAAATCGTACGGCGTTATTTTAAATTTAAAATTTTAAACTAAAAGCCAGGAAGACAGCATTTGCAAAAGGTTGTATTTCAAATATACGTGTGTTTGCATTTGTTATCTCTTCATTGGACATACAAAAGATATTTTAATATCATAGAAATGCAGCAGGAGAACATAAAATCGGCGAAGTGTACACACGCGGCTGTCCTTAACAAAGGATTGTAATTAAGCGTTAATCTTGTAATGATAATCCTTGGTTTAAACACGTAATGTAAGGTTTAAATTGATGTCGGTGTATTAGGCGAACAGAATCGGCGACAGATTACACAGTTACATGTGGATTCTAGTTAATCCTATGAGGGTGTATTATGTTTGTGTGTGTGTGTGGTTCTTATTGTTTATTTTCTGATTAGTTTTATTATCATTATTTATGAGGGATTCATAACTATATTGATTTATGACCTTAAAAGGTATTAGGAACTCATACGAAAATAATAAAAATACATTTTAAAGAAATATTATAATACTAGGGGCACCCGTGGGCACCATGTGCCCATATGGTATACGTATTTGCTAAAAATATATGCAAATTAGGCAATAATATACACTTATTTCATATTAAATACTTAAAAATTGAATATAATAGCATGTTACTCCCTTTAAACTTTAAAGTACACAACACACTGAATACACTTCAAATCATTAAACTAAAAGTGAAAAGTTTCTTCATAATTTGTACCAGATATGAGATAACTGCTACGAAAAAACTCAAATATCTTATTTACGTTGCCATAGTTATACCTACACTTGTGACAAATTTTATTATTTTTAAATTGGATCAACCATGAGTTACATCATTTGTTTCTTGTTTATTGAAAACAAACAAGCATTACATTGACAGTTAACTGTATGAATTAATATTTAAAATATTGATTTCTTATTAGAATACATTATATAAGGTAAATTATTATAGAATCAATTTATATTATATATTTGCTAACATAATTAAATAACAATTTCAGAGTTTTACTGTGGAGTTTGACAGTTTAAGAGTGAATACGATAAGTACTTCAAATACCGATCCATTATAAATTGGTATAATTATCCAGTTATTATTAAGTTATAGTAATTTAATTTGCATTTTCATTTTATATTGGTCAGCAAAAGATTTTGTTATCACTTAATAATAATAATTATTATCTGCGCCTGTTTTTGCCAGGAAAACAAAATAGACATTTCAGAGTATTCCTGTAGAGTATTGGTTAGTTTGACCCTTTGTTTGAGATATATATGTATATTAATATCTATCTATTGAAAACTACATAAAAGAAAGTTGAGTGCAGGCCACTCCAGATATTTTTTTCACAAAATCAATAAATATGGTTTATTCTTAATTATGGCATATAAAAGTAAAACAAATTATTAAAAAAAATTCATAAGAAAAAAAAATGAAAAATAAGCTGGCATACGGAAATCGATGTTTTTTTACCGTAGGCAGAATAACTCGTGATATGCTTATCTAAAATCGAAAAACATTTTTTTTCCTATTAGTAGATGCATATGGCTTGTACTTGAACGAAGAGTTTGAAAAAAAAAATGATATTTCAATTTTTGACCTTGTTTTTAATTAAAAAAAAATGATTTTCGGAGAATTTTTTTATATTTTGGCAATTTTCTATTAATAAAATGACATGTAGTGAACGAAGATAAAAATAATAAACCATATTCGTATTCACGTTAAATGTGTATGGCGATTTGAACAATTTTAGCAAGCGTATGTCGGGGAAGTCCCGGTTAAGGTAGAGCAGTATGGCTGCGGTGTAACTATCTAGACATATCCAATATTGTTGCAGAATTTTCATCATATAAATGATGATATATATATTAACATAAATACAGAAGTATATTTTACAGAATATTTAAATCTTTCAGTTGGTTATTCTGTTCACCGCTGCCCGATATAAAATGTGGTTATGCTATGTATATGTATTAAAAATTGTAAAATATCTTTTTTTTTGTTCTTTATCATAAACATTTACAGACTTTATATCTATAAAGTTTGTTCAGATTGTCAACGAAAAGGTCACAATTTTCTTTTTACATTCTTTTACGTAGTATAAGTAAGTATTGTAATCATGAAAAATGTCGAACTAGAGATTTCAACGGATATACACGTTTTAATCTTCCTTGAATCGAATGTGATTATTTTCAGAATGATGTCTGTCTGTGTGTGTGTGTGTGTGTTTCTGTGAAGGCTCTAGGGCCAAAACTGTCGAACCTAAAATTATGAACCTTCAAACTTAAGACTTGTATATATGCCCTAGATGTGCACATCTCCTATTTTTGAAAAGAATATTCAAACCGGTAGTGCGCATGTTTACTCTATACATTTTTTGTTCTATCACTCCAATATCACTAGAACGGCTACACTTACAGCAAATATAGTTATGTTCATAATGAAAGAGATTAATATTTCGCACAACTTTTGTTTAAAACATTTCTTCAAAAAATGTACCAGTTGCGAGAAAAATGCTACACGAAACATTATAAATATGTTGTTTACGTTGCCATGGATTCGCATGTAGCGCAATAAAATCGGATATTTCTGTAGAGTATTGGTTATATCTAATGAAAATGCGTAAAAGGAAGGCGAGTGCAGGCCACTCCAGATATTTTATAACATTATTAGCCGTCGCCATGTCATGGTGGCTAAGACTCTCACCTCTTGGAGGTCGTGAGTTCGATGCTCGGCTATGCCAATTTGTATTTTTATCTACTCGCTCTGTCAACCCGTTGGACAGACAGAGCAAACACATGAACAACCTGAGTAATCGTGAGCCAAGCTTTTGTGAACGATTGAAGTTACTTCTGCGAATACATGTTTTCTGGATACATACGAAGTAATATTGAGTGTTCAACATAGAAAGGGATTTCCCAAATTTACTCAATCAAATTTCACTTTGTACACAATTTAATCATTCATCTTGCATTATTTTCTAAACGTATATAAAATTAAACATATAAGTAATAATCTTACTATTTTTAAAAACCTATTATTATTAATAAATAATATATACATTTAGTGCAAATTTGTTTAAAATCAAATTTAGTAATTGTACGTCGTTGTAGACGAAACTTATTTCTATTATACAATTGGTTGTACAAATATGTGAAACAATATACATATTTATATAATAGATATTTTTTATTAGGGGACTAATTAAATAATTAAAAAATATTAATCTATTTAGTCAATATTAGCTACTATATTTTTTAATATTTGTTTTAAAATTAATAACAGTACAATATATTATTTTAATTTAAAAGGATAATTGCCAAAATTAACCCAATTTTTTCTACCACATTTATCTAAAATATAAAATGATTTAAATCATCTAAACGTTAAAACCAAATGTAAATAGACTGAAACAACAACATAGTAAAATAGTTCTAATACAAGTTTATACCTGTTGAAAATCATGCTATCCTATCACCAACAATAGAAAATCAAATATAAAACTTATCTAATACTCGATTCTAATCTCATCTATTATTTCTAACGTTGGCAAATCTGCTCACACTTAGTTTACGCATCCATAAAAAAATTGCACTATATAAAAATTGCTTTATAAACAAAATGGCGACCACTAGAATAACATACAAAGTCACGTATGGACGTATGTGATTTCAAAGCATTTTAATAATTAACAATGTTTAATTCAATTGCTCAAACAGTACTTTAAATAATTTAAAAAGGTTTTGTTGCCATTTATTATTATTTATTTATTTATCACTAAGATAACTTTGTTGTAATTCGTGTGTAATAATACTAATTCGTCTATTAGTATAAACAATATAAATACTCTTTAGTTTTATGCAACCCGGACACTTGTGATAGAAACTAAAATTTAAAATACATTTATGAAAATTATCTGTATTATATATTGAAGTTGATATCTCAATAGTATTCTGGTAGCCTGATACAATAAGAAGAGCCTAAAATTGTATTGAATATCCCAATGTAAAGCGAATAAAAAAAGTAAAATCTTTACACTGGATTTTAAATTTTCTTCGAGTCCCACTCGGTATCCTGTACTCCGGATAACAAAATTTAAATTTTAAATTTAAAATAACAGGTGTTTGTTTTAAACTGTTGTTTATTTATTTTGAATGGATTTTAATTTTTAAATGTATTTTTAAATATTATTGCATGCATTTAAATAACTATAAATATTTATTACTTGTACATTTAAAATGTGTAGTCAAATTATTTAAACAATAAATATAAAGGGATGCTACATTTTTATCTCGCCGTACGTAGTACCGAAGAAGCTTAAGCATTCGGTCGTGTGTCTGTAGCATTCTCGAATCAAAAAATGTCATTACGGAAAAGTGTGTGTCTCGTCGCCCTGAATCCAAAAATGTATATAACTTATATACTTGGATGTTACTCGTCGGTTGCTCGTAAGACCAATTTTGTGCCCTCTACTCCTCTGAAGGTACCAAAGCGATTTACACCAAATTTGCTACACGTATTATATAACATCCTATTTGAATCCTTATGCAGTTTAAATCCAATCGCTCGTATAATTCCCGAGTTATAGGGCCCCAAAATTTAGAGCCCCCCTTAATACTGCCTTGATTAAAATAATTAAAATACCCAAAAATTCTACTATTAATTCTAAGATATTTTATATTTAGAAGATTTTTTCATATTGTTAACCCAAAGGCAATAATAAATTATTAAATATAATTTGAAATTTTAAAATATGCACTAAAATTATTTATTATTCATAAGGCGAGCTGGACGCATAGGTGCGTTGTACTTAAGCTTGTCTTTTATTAAAGTAATCTATAAAACATTGTATATCTATAACATTTTGCTCAAATTGTTAACCAAAAGGCCATAATAATAAAAAAGCACTGCTCGCAACGCATATTTTACCTAAGGGCGAGCTCTACGCGTTGGTGCGTTTTACGCGTACCAAATTGTGTTCTACTAATAACATAAATGTAAGGGTTGATAAATAATATGTAAACCCTTTAACAAGCTTTAATCGCAATTAAGATACCCGATGATGAACATTGCGAAAAATATAAAATAAATAACGAATAGATTAATTAATTTAAATCTTTATAAATTATTTTTAGATTCATCTGCCTTGAAGTATATTTCGGTGCATCATTTATATTCATAATGCTAGAAGTATAGACTCTTCTATTTCATGTAGTCCTGTTACATTTTAGTCATCATGCGACGTCTCTGAGACTGTTCAGGGACTTGTCAAAACCTGTACAGGATGCTCTTACAAAACATGTACTCCTGGTAGTAAAACGGTGGATTTTGAACATGTGAGCGATCTTGACATGCCACTGACAATGCCTGATCAAGAATACTAAATTCTTTTCAACATTCTCCAATTCAATTCACTTCAAAGTTGAATCATTTAATTCGTATTGGATCAGTTACGAATTCGCGTTAAAACAAATGCATACAATTTGATCTGCGTGAATTCGCAATTTTAAAACAACGAGGTATCTTTTTTGTAGCCCTGCGTCACACATGTAATAATACTCTAAATAATATATAATTTTCTCATTAAACCTTCAAACCCCCAACCAACTCCTTCTGAGTTTATGTTCTCCTAATAAAATAACATTGATGTGTACTCCTAACCGTAAAAGATTCAAGTTACTGAAGCTTCTAAATGAAACAAAGCCTCTTTGCAATCCTGTTTCCTTGATAGCTGAGATCTAACTCAAATTTTGTCTCAAAATCTATTATAACGTTTCTAGAGGCGCATTTAATGCCTAGTTACATTCTCAATATGCTGGTACCCTAGTACATAAAATCCGCTAGGGAATTTTGACGAAAGACCTGGACATATTTGCAGCTCGAAAACGAGGATGTAGATGGCAGTACATACAAGCCCAAGGAATGAAGTGGTGTCCTGCAATTCATGTTTGCCGGATAGGTATAAAGTGAATGAATGTTTTAACTGCGAAATTAACACCAATAGAGAGGAATTTACAACCGAATTGTGGTCAATTATAATTTACACTTATCACTATGGGAATACAATTAATTATCAAAGGAGCATTTGTTCATTTTTGTAATTGGGACAAACATTTACTTTACTATAATGTGGGTAAGTATACTCATAGAAATAGAGAACACTCTTAAATTTTATGTTAAATCAACAAAACTTGTAAATTAAATGTATCATTTTAAATGTCCTACCGACTGCGCCATGTTATGTTTTAGGATTTATATTAAATATAGCTATTATGATGTAGTATAAACACTATTTATTATAAGTCTTTAAACAAGTAATTATTACAAAATTAGTCTTTACTGTCTATCTGAATCTCTGTACAGTGTTTTCAGGAGTACCAACATCAACTTAAGTAACACATATGGCACGAAAGCATTGAAGTAGTATATATTTAAGGGGCACCAATATTACAAAAATGTATCTAGACTATTTATGTACTTAGCGTCAAAGAGAATAAAATATATAATGTATTCTCTTTGCCACAATTTATATATGAAAATTTTAATTTCTTGTGTTGATAACAACGCATAAATGTGACCATTGCATGTTGTACTTTTATATTCTACATATCAAAACATACAATTATCTGGTTAATAACTGATAATACAATCTCAATTCAGTTGTACTAAAAATAATTATAATTTTATAGTATTTGATTGTTATATAGATTAACTTAATCTCCAATGACGTTTTGAACTCGTAATTATTCATTTTGATCACGTACACAAACTGAGAGTAATTAGTATACAGTTCTGTATAAAATAATCTAATACTGATAATACGTAAAATGTTAGCTGCAACTATAACAAAATTTGGAGTATTAAACCGTGGTTTATAGCCTTAAGTAAACGTATAGTTGCAGTAACCATAACAGTCTTATGGTTAGTATACACCTGCTTGTGTATACTTAAGGGTAGTATCCGTATACTTGCAACTAGTATGTTGCCCAATAAGCTTTAGTATATGTATTCTTGCGTGTAGAATATACTGGTTTAACTTGTTCGTGTCATGTATTCAGATGCTATTGGGGGTAACAAATATTATAAGGGTTATTATGAACGTTTACTAGCGATTATACAGATGCTAATAGTAAATATCTACGCATATTCGTTGTTTATAAGTGCAGATTTATTATTATTATGACAATGTAACAAAAAAGAAAATGCAATGTGTGGCAGTGGAGCTAAGGCAGCAGCGGTAAATGCAATGGAACCAGAGTGTTCGTGGTATCGATTTTAATGCAGCAGTCGCCAAGTTAACCTTAGTGAAGCAATGCACAATGCGCAAGCGCTCGAGTTACACGGCGTGTGTGTTTCTCTGATGCTTACATCGCGGTATAATATTACATATAATAGTAGTACTATATATACATGCGTTCTGTTAGGAAGTCGCGGACCGAAATGTGGACTTAACATTCTCTGACTGCCGCGAACATGCATCAATTGTGACTGCGAGTGGACAGTGTGACCGCGCCATGTGTCTTTGACTATAGTGCTACAATATATATATATTTTTTTTGTTTAATTTCGGTTATTATATTTTTTGTTTAAAATGTCTGTACTTTTGGAGGCTAGGCCTTTCAGGCCTTTTAAATCTAGTGAGGAGTATTTATACGCTATGAAAGAGGATTTGGCGGAGTGGCTGCAAACCTTGTATCCGGATTTACTGATTAGTTGCGAAAATTTTATGGATAGACTGGAGACCGGAGTGGCTCTATGCAAGGTAATTATATTTATATTAATTGTGTGTAAAATATATTATTTAATCCCGGAATTACTAGTATAACTTAATTATATAAGTCACGTTTAAGCAATTAGTGTGATACCCACATAATCAGGAAGCAGATTCCTTGATACTCAACGTTATTTATGTTGGTATGTTTAATTTTAAGTAACTTAGTTACTTAAGTCATGTTCAGCGATAAGTATACTTAACGAATTTACCTAAATGCGTAATAAGATTAATTTAGCCTTATCCAGAATCACGTAAATTGAATCACAAAACTACAAATGATAAGTTTAAGTTAATTACTTAAGTGCACTTAACTTATAATACTTATATTTTTCTAATTATTAATATTCAATATTACTTATGTTATGTTTTATTTTAAGTCACTTAGATATTTAAGTAATGTTTAGGGATAAGTATACTTAACGAATTTACCTAAATTCGTAATAAATATAATTTAGCCTTATCCAGAATCACATAAATTGAAATACAAAACTACTAATGATAAGTTTTAGTACTTAAGTCACGTTTAGTGCTAAGCGCACTTAAGTTATAATACTCATAATTTCATAAATGATGATATTGAATGTTACATTTAATTGTCACTTAGATATTTAAGTCAAATTTAGCGATAAGTATACTTAACGAGCTTCGTAATAATTATAATTTAGTCTTATCAAGTATCACATACCTTAAAATACAAAATCATTAAAAGAAAGTTTAACTTAATTACTTAAGTCACGTTTAGCAGTGTACTTAACTTATTATACTCATAATTAGGCAGTAGATTCTTTAATATTTCATTTTGTTTATTATGTTAGGTAATATTAAGTAAATTATTTTTTTTTTAAGTAAGCCTTAAGTGTACTTAAGTGATTTAAATCACGCTTAACGTAAATTTAGTAGAATTCGTATTACGTTTCATTTTATCTAACAATATATAAGGCGAATTAAGATTTGGTGTAACGCGTGAACTGCTAGATGGATCCGGGGTTATCCCCCGGAGTTTCCGGTGCGTCTGCCCGGTCTAGGTACACTCGCACACTTTAAAAATGAACTGCAGATGTTTTACATAATCTATAATGCAGTAAATTGTGTAAATAAATATTATTTTATAAAAATGTAGGATTTATTCGGATGAATAATTATTTATTGATGTATTTATTATTATTATAAGGTGGTTTTGCTTATTAATTAGATAATTAATTATTCATCGGTAAACAGGTGTATCAAATTGATTTTATGCTTTGTTCTGCATCATTAGGTATTAATAATAAAATTAATAAATTATATGTTTAACAATAATTTCAGTATTTTTTTATAAATGTATAATTTAATTATTTTTTTCATTGTAATATTAAAATTTCGAATATAGTCAATGTAAATCAAAGTATAATTAATTAATACGTGTAGATTTTCTATTTAGGAAGTAAAGTTCAATTTTAAATGTCATATTTAATTATTTGAATTTTATTGATTTTCAATTAGTCAAGTTTTTATATTTCGTTTAACGATATAAAAATTCTATGAATTATATTTATATTCACGTTATTATGTTTAACATAATCAAAGCAGTGCACGCACTAATTCCTCCAGCTCGGCGTTCAGGGGACTATTTTCTTTTAAATAAAAACAAAATTTAAATATATTAATATATATACATTTTTACTGTTCTCGAAATTGAAATTACAACCAAAATAATTTTTTTGATTCTCCCTGAATTGAATGTGTGTCTGTGATCGCTCTAGAGCTAAGACTGTCCATCGTAGAATTGTGAAACTTTAAACTTAAGACTTGTATATAATATAAATGTGCGCCAATAATTTTTGAATAGCATATTCTAACCGGAAGTGCATGTTTACTCTATGCATGATTTGTCTTTTTCCCTAATATCTTTAAAACGGCTGCACTTATAGCAAAAATAGTTATGTACATAATGAAATATATTTGTATTTCGCACAACTTTTGTTTGAAAAGTTTTTTAAGAAAATGTACTCGTTACGAGAAAACTGCTACGGAAAATCTGAAATGATCATTTTTGGTACTTTCTTCAATATCACTAGAACGGCTGCACTTATGGCAAAAATGGTTATGTACATAATGAAAGATATTTGTATTTCGCCCAACTTTTGTTTGAAAAGTTTTATAAAAAAATGTACTCGTTACGAGAAAACTGCTACGGAAAATCTAAATAGTTCATTTTTGGTCCTTTCCTTAATATCACTAGAACGGCTGCACTTATGGCAAAATCAGTTATGTACATAATGAAAGATATTTGTATTTCGCACAACTTATGTATGAAAAGTTTTAAAAAAAAATGTACTCGTTACTAGAAAATTGCTACGGAAAATCTGAAAAGATCATTTTTGGTCCTATCTTCAATATCACTAGAACGGCTGCACTTATGGCAAAAATGGTTAAGTACATAATGAAAGATATTCTTATTTTGCACAAATTTTGTTTGAAAAGTTTCTTCAAAAAATGTACCAGTTACGAGAAAACTACTACGGAAACCAGAAGTGCATTTTTTGTTCTAACTCCAATATCATTAGAACGGCTGCACTTATGACAAAAATAGTTATGTACATAATGAAAGATATTTGTATTTTGCACAACTTTTGTTTGAAAAGTTTTTTAAAAAAATGTACCCGTTACGAGAAAACTGCTACGGAATATCTTAAATGATCTTATTTATGTTTCCATATATATATATTGTAATAAATACAAAAATTACGTAACAATTCAATTGTTATTTTACAATACAATTAGTTAATAGAAAAACTACTGTTTTTTTTTCCTGAAGAACAAAAACTTATTCTAGTAAAGTCAATTATATATTTTGTAATAATTGTGTCATATTCAGTGAATAATGATCTAAATAAAATACAGTGGACAAAAACTCGGATACGAGTGACAAAACGCATCGTTCGTTACATTCACTTTCCGATAATTATGTGGGTGGCGAAAATAGCCGAACATGCACGACCAGAGCCGAGAACAAGTTCTCATTGAAATCGAAAGTGAATCTGCAGAAATTCTTATTTACAAGGGAATAAGATGCAATCTCACATAATGATGACTAGTAAATTAAATTGGAGAAAGAAACATTGTAAAAGAATTTTTTAAATATTTTGACCAATCAATGTAATCAATAAATACATTAATTAGAATGTTGAAATATGTAATAAATTTGCGTATTTAATAAGTGGGCTTTTTTCTCGTACAACAATTTGACAGTATTAAGATTTATCGCGTTGTAAATATTACATAAAAATAACACAAGTGAAATTTAAAATTATTTATTTATGTGCATAGAAATTATAATTTTTATACGGTTTTAATTTCAACATTTTATGAAGCCGTAAGATAATTTTATACTTAAATCATTAATTTGCATAATATGATATAATTTTAATTTCCAATGAAGAATGTCACTAATTTCTACCTGCATCATTATATAATTAAACAACGCACCTATGCGTCCAGCTCGCCTTAAAAGTAATATACGCGATGCGACCGGTTTTTAATTATTATATATCCAAGTTTATAAGTTATATTATTTTGATCCGAGAATGCTACAGACACACACGATCGAGCTATAGTTCCGTAAGTTAAATGTCATAAAAAATAGTAATAATTATCTCTGTATTTAACCGTTTCAAACATGAACCAAGTATTTATTCTTTGAACAACTAATTATTTCGCGAAATAACACCGTAAATTTAATACAGTACAAAGAAACATTGTTGTAATTCTATTTTTATATTTCCGTATTACAAGAAAGTCGAGTGAAGGCCACTCCAGTTCTCTAGGAATTTAATATAAGATTAAATAAACTTTATGACGACATAAAACGATAATTTAAATAATCAATAAGTTTTACAGTGGACAATAAATAAATTACGTTTCAGATCAATAATATGAAGGCTATTGATAGCTTATATTGTGTGTAAATCGATAACTAGTCAATAATTAAATAGAATAAAAATAATTTAGTATTTGACTTTCGAAACAATATCGAAATACATTTTTACTTTCTCCCTCACTTCTAATTGGTGATACAAACTATAATAATTCAAATTCGCTTGTCTATTGTTCTAAATTTATTGCACTAATTTTTAACTGCGGCAAAACAACTTTGATGTTTTCAATAAAGCATTTATACATTAATTGTTATTCGATAAATTGGCTAATCTAAGATTAAAATATTTGTTTTCTCTTTTTACGCATTAATTACACTGTGAAACTATTTTAAATTACTTTTACAGAGATACGAAAATCCTCTGATTATTATTTATTGTTTAAATCGTGTAAAAAAATTGTCACGAGTCACCACTGACTTGTGTCAGTCGCGAAAGATCTTACGTTAAATTTACTGTTAATTTGCAAGTATAATTAACGTAAATTCGTTATTAACGACCTGTCAAGTTCATGGATAAACATAAAATGACACGCTGTCCAAAATTTAAATGAAAAAAAAAATTATTCTTTGTTTATTTTTTAATATTCGGGCTATTTGATATTGTCTATAGATTTCTTAATATTGATGTGACAGCCGATTCACATTTAAATATAATTCAGATATATTAGCATATTATTTTTAGATCATCGTACAGCACAATAAGAGCTATAGTATTCGGTCAACTAGCTCATTATTCTGGTTTATTTATTTACAATTGTTAGCTAAGATATTGTATGTTTACAAGATTTTTTCATATTGTTAACCCAAAGGCCATAATAAATTATTAAATATAATTTGACATTTCAAAATATGCACTAATATTATTTATTATTTATAAGGCAAGCTGGACGCATAGGTGCGTTGTACCTAAGCTTGTATTTTATTAAAATAATCTACAAAAAATTGTATATATCTATAACATATTTCAAATTGTTAACCAAAAGGCCATAAGAATTAAAAACCGCTGCTCGCATCGCATCGTATTACTTATAAGGCGAGCTGGACGCATAGGTGCGTTGAACCTTAGCTTGTTTTTTTATCAAAATAATCTACAAAGAATTGTACGACTATTTGCATTTATAACATTTATTCAAATTGTTAACCAAAAGGCCATAATAATTATAAACCGCAGCTCTCATCGCATATATTACTATTAGGCGAGCAAAACGCATAGGTGCGTTGTAGCTAAAACTTGTTTTTAGACATTAGGTATAAGAAAGTAAAATGATATAATTAATATTATTTTAACTGTACCCAGAACCGATTTGTTGATTAAGTTAAAACAGTCGAAATCGAAAATGATTTTATATTTGCTTGAATTGTATTTATCTTGAAAGATATTAAAATTATCTTAACAGGAATTATGGTCAAACACATCATATATTTATATCAACAATCTTATCTTATATATATATATATATATATATATATATATATATATATATATATATATATATATATATATATATAAATATATTTATATATATATATATAAATATATATATATATATATATATATATATATATATATATGTGTAATTTTTATGATATATAAATTATGAAAACTGTAAAAATTTGTCTCAAGGATTTTTTTTAAATTAAACATTCTTATGGATTTTTTGACGAGTCGACAATGTTAGCTAGGACCTTGAATACGAGATTATCAAGTGGATAGTAGCAACACACGTATAGATACATAAATACAGAGAAATCAGCATATAGCATAAGTAATATATGCGATGCGAGCAGCGGATTTTAATTATTATCGCCTATTTGGATAAATAATAGATTATTTTGATACAAATTAAATTTTAATGCATATTTTAATATTCAAAATTATATTTAATATTTTTTTATGGCCTTTGGGTTAACAATATGAAAAAATATTGTAGTTATAAAATATCTTAGAATTATTAGTAGAATTTTTCGGTGTTTTAATTATTTTTATAAGGGCAGTATTAAGGGGGGCTCCAAATTTTGGGGGCCTATAACTCGGGAAGTATACAAACGATTGCATTTAAACTGCGAACGGGTTCAAATGGGATACCAAATAACATGTGTAGCAAATTTGGTGTAAATCGCTCCGGTACCTTCAGAGTAGTAAAGGGCACAAATTTGGTCTTACGAGCGAGCGACAACTAACATCCAAGTATATAAGTTATATATATTTTTGTATTCAGGGGGACGAGACAAACACTTTTTGTTAAGAAATTTTTTTGATCCAAGAATGCTACAGACACACAAATATTTAAAAATGACTCTTGCATCATCCCAAACGAAAAATAAATGAATTGCTACTTTAGCAACAAACAATAAATAGTATTATGCATCAAATTAATGTAATTTAAGTGCAAGTGGATCATTTGATAGTAATATTATAATCGGATGAAAACAAAGAACATTGAACATGTTTAATGTGTATTTAATAGCCTCAATTATGTAGTGTGCTTGAAGAAAATAAAAGAAAAATTGTTAGAAACAATATACGCATTCGTTTGTTGAAAAAAAGGTAGCTGGAACCTTGGCTCGCTTACGGAGCATGTTGAATTTTAAATTTTGCAATTTAAAGCCTACAGCCCACGTGCACCTAAAGGTATACACACTACCTACACTCAATAAAGAATTTATATATTAAACAAAAGCGAATATATTCTATACTAAATCTCGCCTAGATTCTCCAATACACATTTTACATTCCTATACGCATTAATAAGTGAACCAATTATTAATTAAGAATGATAATTAAAATTTTGGATACACAATTGTAATTTCTAACCTAAATTACTAATTATTTTACTGTGAATACACCTTTAAAAAAATCCTTATACTCAGTAGCGTAAAAACAAAAATAATCGATCCGTTCTTGACGTTTTCTGACCCTAAATGAAATTAAATTCGCTCCAAATAAATATATATCGCTTAAGTATGACCTATTGCACAACTGTACAAACGAAATTTGTATAAAATGTATGTATTTTACTTATAAAATAAATAAAACATTTTCCAATAAAAATTGATGATTTTTAAACGATGTTTACTATTAATTTAATAATGATATTCACAATTAACGGCTGTACAAACCTAGATTGATTTTTAAACTTGCAATTATTTAACAATAACATTTACTAAAAATATATTTTATACCCATATTTCGAAAAATTGTTCTAGCATTTTCAATCAGACTGTTTCGAATATATCTGCTTCTAACTTTTATGTATTTTATGAATTGTTACTGCTTTTATGCTGATAGCGTTAAGCGAGCACTCAAGTATTACTGCAGTAAATACAAGTAACAGTGTATAGAAAAGACCTGTAGCGAAATGAACATAGTTTCTGAAAAAACAAGTGCTTCTTTGTTTGAATATGTTCGGTAGCTTATATACAGTGTTTATTTTTATTTAATTTTAAACCAGACTGTTAAATGGGCATTTTTATTTTATATTTGTCTAGACTAAACATATTAGGTACAAATTACAACGGCACGGTTAATTTTAAATTTTACACTCAGTTAAATATGTAATAATCTTAAAATGGCCATAAGTCTGAAACGGTTAGCAATAGCGATGTTTTTTACTCTTGCAAATCGATTATATTTAAATTTCAATAACAAAAAGTGTTTGTCTCGTCGCTCTGAATCCAAAAAGAATATATAACTGGATGTTAGTCGTCTGTTCGTAAGAACAAATTTGTGCCCTCAATTCCTCTGAAGGTACCGAAGCGATTTACACCAAATTTGGTATACATATTATTTGGGTACCCATTTGTATACGCTCACAGTTTAAATCCAAACAATTGTACACTTCCCGAGTTATAGGGCCCCAAAATTTAAAGCCCCCCTTAATACTGCTCTTTTGAAAATAATTAAAACACTCAAATATTCTACTAACAAATCTAAGGTATTTTATATCTGCAAGATTTCTTCATATTGTTAACCCAAAGGCCATAAAAAAATATTAAATATAATTTTGAATTTCAAAAATTATTTGATTTATTTAGACTATTAGTTAGTTGTGTAAATGTATGAATTTTTTTTACAGTGTATCACGTCGTACAGTAATACAAATTTTCGCGATAATGATGTAAATATTTCCCGAGGAATGTAGGTTAGGTGTTTTAAATAAATAATAAGATATTCTTGTGAAACTTGTCATATTTACAATTATTCATGAATTTACTTTAGCAGTAAGATGGTATTGCTGCAAAGAACAATTTTGCACGAGGTGTATCGTAATTACACGAATTATCTGCAAATACCAATGAAAATTACTCTTAGGACATCGGTGCAACTCAATCATATATATATATCGTAATAAGTAATGTGTATTAAAATAGTTTCACCAAATAATTACTATCTCATTTGAATTAATTATTTAATACGTTATTAATGTGTAACTAGGTTAATCTGTGGGCACTATGTGCCTATATCATACACAGAATACAGTCTATTTGCGAATTTAGTGCGAAGCATTTAGGTAGCGTAGCCCGATGATACCCGAACGTGTTCGCTTTGTGCTAGGTCCACGCGCATGCGTATTGGTTTTAAATATTGTAATACAGGGGACACTAGACTAAAATACAATTGTGTATTTGTTCATAAAGTATACAGTTTAACTTTAGATTTGTATTTTAATATTTATAAAACCAAAAACGTCTATAAATCTTTTAATATTACGATTTTTATATTTTGTTTGGCTTTCCATGCCCCTTAATCTTACCCATCAGCTCTTTTGCGATGTTAACATTGTGAAAACATAATTAAATTTGACATTTAAATTAGTTCTGTAGTTGCATGAACTCTTTCGTTAATTATTTGGTGTATTATTTTTTATTTTAATTGTTCATTTTCGTCCGCGCTATTTAAATATTCGTAATTACTTACATCTGGTGAAACATAGGTTATTTTTAAAACAAAGGAACTTAATAAAAAATCTTGAGTGGCCTTCACTCGCCTTTCATGTACAGTACTACAAATAAAAAATTAAATGACTCAACTGTTTTCGCAGTAGGAGTTCTGTTAGTACAGTAGCCTTAAAATATCTTTTATTATAGAATTAGATAAAAATCTGTGGTGGCCCTACACTAGCCTTCTAAATATTGTCACGTTTTTCACGTACTCGGAGAAGAAAAACATTTATTTCTTACAAACTATGATATAGTAACGTCTATTCTTATACTAATTTCTGTCTGCACGCGAAACAGTATTACGTACGTACCGAAGCTTGTTAAAAAAGTATTTTTGATAAATGTGAAATTTATTTTATGCACATATATATATATATTCTTTATGTAACTATTTTTTTGGTTTAAATCGTAGGCCGATAATGACCCAAGTAATTTTTTTGCTTTCGCAAATCTGCGCGCTTACAAAATGCTAATTTATTTTCTCATCTGATCTGCCTACATACTCTTGACAGAAATTCAAGATCCCCTATAATTTTTCCGACGCTTTTGGTCTTAGTCACCCACGTCGTACGCAGGGCCGTACTCATTTTATTATCTGGGGCCATTCTAAAATTAATTACATCGGACTAAAATCACTTAATTTATTATTTATTAGAATTTCTTTCGTTCTATAAATGTTACACCCGTGGCGAGCTGAAAGCATTGGTTCCTGTACCTATGCTTGAACTAAATACTGTTTAATACCGTCCTGGTTTAATGGTGTCTCTGTTATAACAGTTTATTAGCAAGTTGGTCCAAACATAGCATATAAATAAATACGTGTTTCCCTAAATAAGATTTGACATGCTTAAGATTAACCTACGCTAAGTGTCGAATTTATATTACAAGATTGCAATATTTACAATTTGTTCTAACGGCTCTTATCGCGATTTATGTCGCTATTTATTTTTATTATGATCTCAAGACTAATTTGGACACACGCAGTTTAAATCCAATCGTATACTTCCCGAGTTATAGGGCCCCAAAATTTAGAGCCCCCCTTAATAATAATTCAATTAATTCAATTATTTTTTTAGTTTCCTACACGTTACGTATAAAAAAGTATTGTATTCACACAATTAATCAACCTAGTAATATAAATGGCAATATAAGTTACAGATATTAAAATTTCTAGTACTCATAGAGTATGAGAAAGTCGAGTGAAGGCCACTACAGATTGTTTACGCAAGTCGTCAACTGTTCATAATCGCATTTTTAACAAATTAAGATATATAATTAATCATCGTTTAAAGTGAAACTTTTAAAATTAAATTAACTACAAAAATTCTCAATAATTATAGTCTTAAATACACTAATAAGATTCACTACATTTAATTAATAATTTTAATTATAAAATACATGCGACAAGTAAACAAAATTGCATTGTTTTGGATTATGAATGGAAACTGGTTGTTCAAAACAAAAGGTTTACTCACACATGCTACACTCCCCGTTACTTAGCAGACGGAAATGACGCTTAAATATTGTCATTTCCGGCTAAGACAAAAGATATATCCGGTCCGGATCTTATAATCGTTTATTACTTGAATTAACTTTAAACTTCTAACGCTCAATTATCTTTTAAACTATTAATTAAATTTGCCCGCGCTGAATGCACTGGTGCCTACGCTTGATTATCTTTAGTTTTAGATATAGGATATGACTGTTGTTCCTGTGTAGTAAATGTTCGGTTTCACTTCTTCGAAACGTGAATTGTATAAAAAATTGTTTGAGGTGGGAAAGACCGACTTAAAAAAACGTTCTTGGGAATTTTAATCATGACTTAAGTTTAGATAAACATTTTTAACAAGATAAATATTATTATTACACTGATTGTGCTCGCAGGTAAATAAAGTTTTATTAGTTAGAATAGTTTTGTTTGTATACATTGTTATCTTAACAACGTATAATTAGAATTTTTTCTAACATATTTTACGTTTTAAAACTCTATAACTCATATTATTTTATATTAAAATTTCTCACAAATGCATTTCCATGACAATATAAATAAAAAATTTACGATTTTCCGTAGCGGTTTTCTCGTAACTGGTACATTTAAAAAAAAAACTTTTCAAACAAAAGCTGTGTGAAATATTAATACGTTTCATTATGTACATAACTATTTTTGCCATAAGTGCAGCCGTTTTCGTGATATTGGACAAATACAAAAAATGCATATAGTAAACATGCACATCCGGTTTGAATATTCTTTACGAAAATAGTAGGTGCGCATCTAGACCTTATACATATCTTATAATCGAAGATTTACAATTTTACATTCGATAGTATTGCTTCTAGAACGTGTACAGACACACAGACAGCACCCCGAAAATAGTCTCATTGAATTAAGGGACGGAATTTATTACAGTGTATAAGAAATTAAAAGTGGCATATATAAAGTATAGATAGAATGATTAAGATACAAATAAAAGTTGGTATGTCCATTTTTTTGACTTAAACTGTTTTTATGACTCATAAATAGCACCAAAATAAAAAAAAAACAATAGCTGTTTAATAATCCAGTCGATAATAAAAGTTGTACAAGTTTAAATAATATATTAAGTTGTTTACAGGCGCATGCCTATATATATTGTCCGTTACAGACACATGTTGCTCTGTAAATAGAACTGGATAAATGATTGTGAAACTGAATAGGGAATGTTGTCTTTATGGTTTGCGTGGTTGGCAATACTGTATTGAATCAGATTTACACCTTTCATTCAAGCGAAATGTGTGTGACTTGATTATTAAACTAATAAATTCATTTCTCATTTTGTACAAATTATTATTATTGATTTCTAACATCCAAGTATATAATAATTAGTAGTAAATTAACAATATGAAAAATCTTGTAGAGAGACACACCGACAATGCTACAGACACACGACCGAATGCTTTAACCTTCTTCGGTACTTCGTACGGCGAACTAAATATTGCATTAATGAATTTCTCTGAATTATGAATATATTATAATTGGTTTACTTATATGTATGTGTATCATTTATTAGTAACAATTATCTAGAAATCTAGTAATGGACTTGATGCTGATAGCATGTTATTAGCTGAATAGATAATACTGTAGTATCAATGAGTAATCGCGGTTTTTTATTAATTAACAACAGAGATAATATTCAATTAATTTATGTAAAATTACGTATGAGTATATAGGAAAATACCAGACTGCTTGTCTCCACTGGCCATTTCTTATTTTATATTATACTTATCTCATGTCAGTAATTATTTTCCTGTTAGAAATCTTATTAAAAATAATTAAATAACTAATTGAACTTATCGTACTTATAACTGAGTGTCATTATTACTTTCTTATGCGCAGTAGAACTCGAGTTTTGAACGGATATACACGTTTTGACCTTGAATCAAATTAAACTAATTTCAGAAATACGTCTGTGTGTTTCTGTCGATCGAAGAACACTTAAATCTTACACTATTATTTACAAACTAATATTAAAATTGTAGCAACAAGTTGTTAAACACTATGAAAATGATAATTAGCGTCAGTAAAATATGATTTAATTTTGTTTTTATTGTAATGCTAAGCACAAGGCGTTAACAGTTCATATCCGGTGATGCATATGGTAAACACATTATCAACTGTTTCCTATCCTGATGCCAATGCAAGCCACACAATTAGCCAACCAAACTGTTTAGTTATAGAACGTCAACTCAGACGTCAAACTACAGTTTCCCAGATTAATGTTACATAGGAACTCGCTCGTTCGTAAAACCAAATTTGTAAAATAGGTACCGGAGCGATTTACACCAAATTTGGTCCACATATAACCTGGAACCCCATTTACATCCCCTCGCAATTTAAATCTAATCGCCCGTATACTTCCCGAGTTATAGGGCCCCAAAATTTGAAGCCCTCCTTAATACTGCCCTTATAAAAATAATTAAAACACCTAAAAATTCTACTAATAATTCTAAGATATTTTATATTTACAAGATTTTTGCTTATTGTTAACTCAGAGGCCATAAAAAATTATTGAATTTTAAAATATGCATTAAAAGCGCGCCGTACGAAGTACAGAAAATTGGTAGCTCCCCTTAATACTGCCCTTATAAAAATAATTAAAACACCTAAAAATTCTTCTAGTAATTCTAATATATTTTATGTCTACAAAATTTTTGCATATTGTTAACTCAAAGGCCATAAAAAATTATTAAATATTATAATATTGAATTTTAAAATATTCACTAATTTTTTTTTTTAATTAATGTAATCTACATTTTTTCAAACTATTAACCAAAAGACCATCGCATATATTACTTAAAAGGCGAGCTGGATGCATAGGTGCTTGTCAATAATTAAAGCTATTGGTTTTGGGTGCAGTCATATTACAAACTGGATTATTATTTGTAATTTCTAATCTTAATTACTAATTAATTCACTGTGAATACACTTGAATACTTTTATTTATATATTGAGCACAAGAAATGGATTATTTGGCGAGCTGAAGGCATAGGCGCTTGTATCTATGCTTGTTATTAACCGAAATACAAAAATTGTACTTTGTTCAATATTGAATTTGACTGGATTACTATTGTATTTATTAATCGTGAACCTTTGTAACGGAATTAATTCTAAAAATATTTGTATTATCGATTAAATATTTTTTATTTGTACATAAATGAACTACAATGCATTGTAGATAATATAGTAGCAGCATTATTAACAGTTCGTTGATGTTATGACCGTGAATATTCGATCGTAGCGCCATATAAGGCCGGGTGTCAGGTAGTGAAAGTGACCAAACCACTTGAAAACTGTATCGGCATGTCATATTAAACGATGCATAAGAATATATTAAATTCAGAGACTTCAGAGTCTTTTGTTAAACGACACCATTTAGTTTTTAACTATTCATTACATAAGTACCGTGATTTGACTCATTTTAAACCTAATTAATTTGGATAAACATTTATAAAATGTAGTTGTATAAAAAGAACAAGAAAACATTGTAAAATAAATGTGAACCCGATAGTACCCGAGTGTGTTCGCTCTTTGTATGGGCTGCGCGCATGCGCATGTACAGCAAGAAAGTAAAGGAAAACAAATTATAAATGGTTGAGTAGTTATAGTTTCAATGAAGCAAATAACGACATATATCCTATCCGGAAATTAATACGATAGTAAACTTCCTGACGACAGCCAAATTTCTGATTTCTTTCGCCTTTCATGTTAGCGCGTGTCTCATGCTACGCTTTACGAGTTTAAGCGTAATCCGAGACCCGTCTAATTGTGCCTAAATAGCCTTGACGGCTCTACTCTACCCTGTAACCGAAAGCGCCGATTTGGAACATGTTTTATGAGGAAGCCTACACTTTACACTGAGACTTGTTGAATAACTTTTGACATTTTCATGGTTAAACATCTATAGTGTGCGACCTTTAGTCCTGGCTTATATTGATTAGTAAATGCAGGCCCGTGTTTAGCCGCTTTGAGCCCCTAACTCAATGAAAATATACTATTTGTTTAATATTTTATAAAATTGTTTACTAAATAAACATAAAATCTCAGAAAAAAAAATAATTGCGAAACTTAAAAACTAATTCCTCAAAAACTAATAAAGATAAAAATATTTTATTTTCAGGGATTGATAACATAACTATTATTTATATAAAAATAAATTTTCAGTAATATTGATCGAAAACTACACCCGTAAGAAAATTTTAAGTAACGACATTAAATAATTAATATTTTTTAGTGTCAGATTTAAAACCCAGAAAAAACAAACCGAAGAAAAACTTGCGTAACTTAAAAATTAATTTCTCAAAAACTAATAAAGATACAAAATTTTTGTTTTCAGGGATTAATAACTTAACTATAATTTACATAAAAATAAATTTTCAGTAATATTTACCAAAAACTACCCCCGTAAGAAAAATTTAATAAACGACATATTAAATAATTTTAAATGTCAGATTGAGAACAAACACAATAAAGAAAAATTTGCGTAACTTAAAAGTTAATTTCTCAAAAACTAATAAAGATAAGAAAAAATCGTTTTCAGGGATTGTTCACTTAACTATTATCTATATAAAAATAAATTTTCAGTAATATTGAACAAAAACTACACCCGTAAGAAAATTTTAAGTAACGACATATTAAATAATTAATAATTTTTAGTGTCAGATTGAGAACTCAAAAAAAAAACAATATATAGAGAAATTTGCGAAACTTAAAAATTAATTTCTCGAAAACTAATAAAGATACAAAAAAATCGTTTTCAGGGATTGTTAACTTAACTATTATTTATATAAAAATAAATTTTCAGTAATATTGACTAAAAACTACACCCGTAAGAAAATATTAAGAAACGACACATTAAATAATTAATAATTTTTAGTGTCACACATAATTTAAAAATTGCGAATGTAAAAATGATTTATTTTTAGTATTATTTTGCTCAATTCTTTAGAAAACAGTTTTCTAAAAAACCGTTTTGGACTTAGGGCCTATTAAAAATTAATTACGTATTAAAAATTGAATCTGCAATTTTACGTAATATCGTAAAATTAAATTGAAACAATTACCAAATTTTTAAGCTGAAGAAAATTAAATTACGACCTACAAAATTAATAAATATATATATATTTAAATAATATTTCGACAGAATGTATAAAAAATATGTTTCAGTTTCCGGAATACATACATTGTATAAATGTATGAACATATTCTCACATAATAAATCTTTTTCAAATTCAATGCAAATTTATCAGAAAACTCACTTTCAGAATGATCTAGAAAATATAATCGATTTTTTTGTTCACACAATGTAAGCGATCCACTTACACGAAAATTAATTTCAGGTTGTCTGTCTGTTAATCATTCAAAACAGACAAAAAGAAAGTTTCGCACATTCATTGAGAAATGCAAATATAAAACGGTTTTCTTTTCACATATTATCTTTGTTCACAAGATTAATATTTTAAGTCAATAGCGAAATTAATTTGACTTACGTTAAACAATCATTGTTCAACATTACGACTGCATCTATCGCACAGTTGCACGTAAGTGGCCTTAACGCTTATGTACACACTCCCTATGCATACTTTAACTTCAATAAATATTAATAATTAAAAATCACTTACCCCATTTCGAATTCGGTTGAAGCTGCTGTAACTCCCCTCCATTCTGTAACAATGTAAAGTATTACAACGTACTCCAAGTACTTGAAACTCTTAATGATTAGACTTTTTTTTGTATTTATTTGCAGCACGCCAACAACGTAAAACGGGCCGCGTCGGATTACATAACTCGACGGCAAGCCCGTAAAATAATGACGCGTTCCGTAACCAGTTCTCTGGCAATGCCCTTAACGTCACTACTGGACGTCCACTATTTACCTGCGGCGAAACCAGGCACTTTCTTCGCCAGAGATAACGTCCACAACTTCATATCGTGGTGCAGAAACTCGCTCAAGATCATCGAATGCCTTTTATTCGAAACCGACGATCTGATCATGCGCAAGAATGAGAAACACGTGATCCTTTGCCTACTGGAAGTCGCTAGACGTGGTGCTAAGTAAGTACTTATTTTACTATTGTTACTTTCAAGAATCGAGTACTCGGTACACGAGTACTCGGTACTCGAGTACTTTCAAGACCCAAATACTTTCAATAATCGAATACTCGGTACTCGAGTATATTCAAGCATCGAATACTTATCCGAGTACCGATTAAATACTCGTATGAATACACATACACGATAACGACTCGAGTACCTATCGATTGTACTCGAGTACCCTCGAGTACTAGTAAATAAGCTACCAGATTATAAAATCTCTGATTACTGCGTATAAGTACGTAAAATAGTCTACAATGCCCGAATTTGTTACAGATTTGGCATGCTAGCGCCAATGTTGGTGCAAATGGAACGACAAATCGACCGGGAGATCGCTGCAGATCAACGGTTACAGCAGAGTCAGTCGTGCGGTTCCCCTAGTGAAGGTTTAGGGGAATCTGATCTAGGGGATCAAGAAGACGAGTCTGATAGTGAATTGGAGGATGAGCAACCGGTACTCATGTATGGACCTGCGCCGCAGATTGTCACAAATGATTTGAAGAGCTTAGATGAAATGGTAAGTCATTTTGCTTACTTAAATCTTAGGGATTCTATTTTTGCAGTTTTCGATAGTTTAGTCCTTTAAAGTAGTTTTGTGATAGTTCCATAGGATAACGACTGAAAATTATTTTTGTTTTTTCAAACTAGCGTAATTATCTCAGGAACTACTCGACCGATTTGCTTGTTTTTTGTTTTAAAAGAAAGGTAACACTATTTGCTACAACTTATAACAACAATATGCATACATTTTTATAGTTAACTATTATTTATAAGGCCCTAAAGTGACAAATAAAAAATTTTTTTTTTGAAATGGACGCCATTTTGTCAATTGAAAACTTTTTACACCAAGTTTTAGTATAAGTTGTAGGGAATTTTATACGCTTTAAGAATCTGGCATTAAAATTTGATTTTGATGACCCGTTGTTGAGTTACGAGTACGCCCGTTTAGTGGTGACCTAGTCATACGCTCCGCGTTAACTACGAAAGTTTCATATATTTTAGTACGAAAAAATTGTGAAATGTAGACAAAAAGACGATGTATAAACTGGTTTAAACATCAAATTGATACCTTTATCCAAATCAGAGAAAAAAATTCGGAAAGATTTTCCGTTATTACGAAATATAAATTATTCCATTACGTTAATGATCATTAAATTATTTTTAATCTATACTTAAATGATGTATGTGGAAATCAAAGATCGATTTTGGTGTTTCATGATGCCGCTCTAACATCGTAAACCTTATTAAAAATAAACTAACATCATTAAATAAAAATCTATTATCATATTTAAGCGTGTTATTTCGCTTAAATGTGCTAAGTCATGTAGAAAGAAAGTAAAAGTGTTTTAAAAGTGATTAAATGAAATAATTTTCCCATTTATATTCTTTTATTATTACGAAAAAGTTATTTGTATGATGTCAAATGTTATTAAGTATGTTAAGCAAATAGATTTCAAATCAAAACATTGGGTAATATTTATGTAAATTTACTAAATGTGAAATAAGTACTTACATGACTTTAACCGGTGGCATTTAGAAATATTCAATTTATTTTTATTTTGTTTTACAAAATTAACTATTATTGATAGTAAATAAATATAAATAAAACACTATAACGAATACATAACGAATAGTTTTGAAATTACGTGGTGCTAAATGTGAATAATGTAACGAAAACACAATTCGCATATCTATGCTTGAGAAATTTCGTTAAATCTCGAAATTATATATATAAATAAATCGACTTTTATTCAATATAATTTATTTCAGGATGCGTAAAAAGAATAACAAATTAAACAACGGTTTAGGTACCTGTGCTTCTTTGTTATTTTATAAAATCAGTACGTTATGGTGAAGTGTCATTACAAAAACGTATTATTCACAATTATATTGTCACCAATTATTTACTGACATTAACAATTGCCCTAGAATTTTAAACGTTCCAATGACATTATTATTTGTATTAATTCTCCGATATTTTTTGTTCTTTGCAACAAGAAACATAATTATGTCTATAATTGGCAAAAACAAACAAAAATTACGTATTATTTCGTAAATGGAAGTTAAAGAAATATTTGAATACGATTAAATAAAGAGTCATTGTTTAAAAACGAAATATTTTATAAATTTATCATTTACGAAAACATTAAAGTAATTTCTAGTGAAAAATAACTTTTTATGTATTCTGCATGTATGACATTGCATGTTATAGTTGACCAGTATGATTCACGCGAGATTAAACCATGATATCAAATCGAAAATCGTGCAAAACTCAGCTGGACGATTGTATTAGTCACTGTAAAGATCGCAAGTAAAGTACTTTTTGGGATTATGAGCAATATGTTATTTATAGTTCATTTGAATTAGACATTGGGTTTCTTAGCAAACGGGAGTGTGTCTGTAGTATTCTCGGTTGAAAAAATGTGTTTGTTTCGTCGTCCTGAATCCAAAAATGTATATAACTTATATACTTGGATGTTAGTAGTAGCTGTTAGCGCGATTTGAAGTTGATTAAATGCAAATTTCCATATAACTCGAAAACGGTGCATCGAATCGAGCCGCCGTTTACAGATTTGAGTTCCCCGATATTAAATTACCCTAGAAACTTAGTTTCAGCCTGTTTGAAAAGAAAAAATTTTTTGGTCCCATTTCACGTTATTTTTTAACTTGAAATTTTTATCAAACTTTGCGAATTTTTTCCGACTAAACCATAAATGATAGAAAGTTGAAATTTGGACACTCAAACAATATATATTTGGTGTATATTGTCAAATTTTTTCAACTAGATTGGGATAATATTACGACCTCCACAGCAAACCGCGTGAAAAAACAGTGAAAATCGTCGATTTTCGCAAAAACGGCAAGGGGTACCCCTTACGAAATTTTCGGCAAAAAAATCGCATAAATATTTTTGAGTTTGACATATATTTAGATTAATTTGACTACGCTGATTCCAAAAATGCTAATTAAAGTTATGAGAAACCGTTAGAATTTGTTGTTAGCGCGATTTGAAGTTGATAAAATGCAAATTTCCATATAACTCGAAAACGGTGCATCGTATCGAGCCGCCGTTAACAGATTTGAGTTCCCCGATATTTAATTACTCTAGAAACTTACTTTCAGCCTGTTTGAAAAGAAAAAATTTTTGGACACATTTCACGGCATTTTGTTAACTTGAATTTTTTTTAAACTTTGCGAATTTTTTCCGACCAAACTATAAATGATATAGAGTTGAAATTTGGACAGTCAAACAACTTATATTTGGTGTATATTGTCAAATTTTTTCAACTAGATTAGGGTAATATTACGACCTCCACCGGAAACCGCGTGAAAAAACAGTGAAAATGGTCGATTTTCGCAAAAACGGCAAGGGGTACCCCTTACGAAATTTTCGGCAAAAAAATCGCATAAACATTTTTGAGTTTGATATATATTTAGATTAATTTGAATACGCTGATTCCAAAAATGCTAATTAAAGTGGTGAATAACTCTTAGAAATTGCTGTTAGCGCGATTTGAAGTTGATAAAATGCAAATTTCCATATAAGTCGAAAACGGTGCATCGTATCGAGCCGCCGTTAACAGATTTGAGTTCCCCGATACTTAATTACTCTAGAAATTTAGTTTCAGCCTGTTTGAAAATAAAATAATTTTTGGTCACATTTCACGTAATTCTTTAACTTAAAATTTTTATCAAACTTTGCGCATTTTTTCCGACCAAACCATAAATGATAGAAAGTTGAAATTTGGACACTTAAACAACATATATTTGGTGTATATTGTCAAATTTTTTCAACTTGATTAGGGTAATATTACGACCTCGACAGCAAACCGCGTGAAAAACAGTGAAAGTCCAAAGTAGAACTAAATTATTTACGGCACAGCACCAACTTTAAGGATTATAAATAGGGACAACATGAAAAGGGAGTACAATCTCCTTTAACTCCCGTAGGAAAATGTTGTTTTCTAACTCATAAATATGCAAAGCCATTTAGAAGTGTTGGTATATATCCTTTTGTAAATAATCAATCGGGTTGAAACCCAGAACTTTTCGGGACAAACAAAAGTTCCCTAGAAACCAGACCGGCGTCGAATGGGTGTCGTGCAGAGTACATTAAACTTATCACCTTTAAGATTTGCCAGTGCCAGGTTCGACTCCCGGTCTGGGCAACGGTGTTACGTGGCGCCACATACAAACATATATATACATCCACCGTGACTAGAATCAATAACGAGCCATTGCCATGAAAGAGAGACCAGACAGAATAATTCTGTTTGGCCGTCACCATATCGACCACATTTTTCCGTGCTGGTTTCTCCAAATCTTTATTTTATATTTTTTTTGTTGTTCATTTTAATAGGAGTATATCCTTATAGTATATATAGGAATTAATGCCCTTTTTGACTCCCTTTGGCAAGAATTTCTGCCCAGTTTTGGGCCTTAGTGTAATAGACAAGTAATATTAAACGTAAATGTACACAATGCAATCGTAAAAGTCTAGAAATTAACTATGTCTTATTTGGTTCTAATCCAAAGTCTAATAGCGTGTCTAACATGACTAAATTTAGATAAATCGTGGTATTAAAGTAGCTATTAACAATATTTATGTATCACTCTAGACTAGAATAAGGAGAAATAGTCTTTTAAGAGTGTATAACATATATTTTATTATATATATATGTGCGTCAATCTTCCCTTATTTGGTGAGGTCGTTTCAAATGAACTTGACATAGTTTTCCGCTGCGTAAATCGCAAACCTTATCTTTAAAAAGTACAGAAAGGAAGTTAGAATTAATTAGTTCAGTTGTTTTTTATTGCACATCGTACAGAATGTACATAGTGCACGGTCGTGTGTCTGTAACTTTGTCGGATCAATTATACAACAAAATTAAATTAATAATAAACAAAGGTGCAGGCACTAATGCCTTAAGCCGAATTATCTATTCAGAGGATATATTTCCCCTTACCAACACATTTTTTGAACCGACAATGTTACAGACACACAGCCGATTGTTTTAGCTTCTTCGGTACTTCGGCGAACTATAAATAATAATAATGTAATGAATTATAATGTAATGTACCGACTGCACCTATTCGGTTGTTATTAAGAAGCCATTGTACTTGTTCAGTGACCGATAAATACAATCTGACACTTGCGAAAGACAAAGGGAAGCTTATTTAAATTAAACTGCAACTCAGTGTGCATTTCTCTGATATCGTTAATTTTAATCAAGCATTTTGCAAATTATTTCAATTTAAAATGGAATTGCTGCTTTTGTGTATAATATTTTCTAATTACGTTCTCATCAATTGCAGCCAGAAATATGGCAAGTGCTTGTTAAATAATGCGACATGCAATTGTCTTCAATTGTGTCACCAACGCCTTATTGTGTGTTTGTGTGTTTACATTATCAAGCGCATTGTCTCAATAAATTCAATTATAGCAACATCACGTTATTAACTCGTACAAGACAGATATAGTGGTTGGTTGTGTGTCTGTAATATGTGCTCCTTATTATTAAATATATATATATATATATATGATTTTAATACGGCAACTCCTCTGAAGGTACCGGCCCGATTTTACTGAAATGTGGTATACAATAAATTTAAAGGGTCAAGAAGTACCCGTTGCATTATAAATCTAACCGTCCGTATAGGTCCAAAGTAATAGGGCACCAAAATTTGAAGCCCCCCTTAATACTGCACTTATAAAAATAATGAAAACACTCAAAAATGCTACGAATAATTCTAAGATATTTTATATCAACAACATTTTTTCATCTTGTTAACCCAAAGGCCACAAAAAATTATTTAATATTATAATTTTGAATTTTATTATACAAAATGTGTGCCCTTTACTCCTCTGAAGGTACCGGAGCGATTCACACCAAATTTGCTACACATACTATTTAGAATCCCATTTGTATCAACTCGCAATTTAAATTCAATCGTCTGTATACTTCCCGAGTTATAAGGCCCCAAAATTCAGAGCCCCCCTTAATACTGCCCTTATAGAAATAATTTAAACACCCAAAAATTCTACTATTAATTCTAAGATATTTTATATCTTCAAGATTTTTTCATATTGTTAACCCAAAGGTCTTAAAAAATTATTAAATATTATAATTTTGAAAATAAATCGTAATAAGTCTGAAATTAATAGATATACCGTTGCTAAACAGAGAACGAGATATAAACAAGACAAGTACCTTAATTATAAATGCATTAATGCTATATTACGTAAAATAAATATTATTTATATTCGTATTGTAAATAAAAGCGTTTTTTTTTTTAACCGTTGTGGTTAAATGTTTGGACAAGGAAATAACGATTGCAAATAACAATAAAACATGCAATACCAAATTTGAGCGTAAAGATAAATGATGTCGGATGCAACAGAGACCGAATGCTCACCGTGCCAGCTTGCGGCGATCACAATAATCATATTTATTTATGCAGTATATATGTCGTTGGTTCGCTAGAGTTTAAAACTAAGGAAATATGGAAACGTATCTATAGATAGAAAGCTATAGATATTTCACTCTCCGTAAGTAAATAATATGCAATCAGAGAAACGGTGCTTAAGTAACCAAACATAATTACCCAACCTAGACGAATAACTGTGTCAATTGTTTAAACATTTTACGTCGTTTAAGATTATTTTAAATCCAATCGTCGACATATACATATTTATATATATATACTTAATACTACGTATAAGAAAGCATAAATAAAGTAGCCTCGTCAGCAATTCTACCCTTTATACTTAACCCAATAACCGTAACTGGATCATCGTTCTAAATAGTCTTAACCTCCTCAATTATAAACTGCTGTTTTAACACAAAAATGCGTGCATTATCTGTTCTAGGTGCGTGATTTGGTCGAAAAGTGTACATGTCCAACTCAATTCCCAATGATTCGAGTATCCGAAGGCAAATACAGAATCGGCGATACAAAAGTATTAATTTTCGTACGCATTCTGCGCAGCCATGTCATGGTTCGAGTTGGGGGCGGCTGGGACACGCTATCCCATTATTTAGACAAACATGACCCATGCAGATGTCGATCACAGCATCGCAGCACCCAAGGTGCTAGATTAATCAACCGACCAGGCGCAGCTGATCTTGCTGGAGCTCAAGTTTACTACGACAGGTATACTTGAGATGATTCCAAACAAAACTCCAGGTAATAGGTTCATTTCAGGTCACCCCCAAGAACCCGGCGCAACTCCGTGAACAATAACCACCCCGCCCAACAGAAAGACTATCTAGGCCCCCCAATGAACGCGATAAACCGTTCGCGATCCCGTTCCCCTACTCCTGGGGCAAAGTTTGAACGACGGTCAGCTTCGCCGTCCCGACGATCCCCCAACATGCCCCGTAACAACTCCCTAATTCCCCCAACTGCTCGTAGCAGATCCCCGACTCCTTACTTCGTATCTCAGACACAAGTGGGGAAAATTACTAAATCTAAGCCACGGTCTAGGAGCCCTACTCCTAGTTACTTCCCGAATCATTCCCCCAAAATGAAGAATAGGAGTGTAAGTCCAGGTTGCAATATGCGTAGTAGGAGCCCAACTCCTAATGTGTCGAAGGATATACTTAAATATGTTGATAATCATGTTTTGAAGGGTGGATCTCCAAAACTGTCGAGTCATGTTTCAATTATACAGATTCCTTTTGAAACTAGTAAAGTTACTTTAGTATCTGAGGCTAGTTTACAGATTAGTGATCCGACATCAACGGATCATAGTGATAATGCTTCTGAGGTTTCGGATGAGGGGTATAGGAGTTTAGGGGTTATTCAGCCGAATGAGAAGAATAAGAATCGATTGTCGTACAACAGTCAGAATTCCGTAGAGGATGCAGAATTTGGTGGTAAGTTGAATCAAACCATTAAGTTAATAGACTCCCTCCTAAACCATATTATTTGTACAATAGAGCATCTTGAGCCTAACGACACAAAACCTGACCCCTTAAACGACACAGGTCTTCGCAAAACAAACTTCTCCGACATCTTCGACGACTCCCCCGATAAATCTAAACTTGTACGCGGCAGATCTTTAGAACCAACAAGCCGTAGTCGGTCAAATAGTATTGAACGGCATGATAGCCCAATCAAACGCGCCAATTTACAATATAAATCAAAACCCAATTCAAACAAATCCGGTAATAATACCTGGAATGCCCCTAAGCCTAAGCACAGAGCTAGTATTAGCTCAGATACATTTAGTAAACCTGGCATATCCAGGAATGCGAATAGGGCTAGTGTGCGATCTGCTTATGATCAAAATGGTAGAAGGGTTCATTCGACGAATAGTTCTCCGACGAAGAGCCCTTTATGTCAGGAGATTATGAAGACTGCTGAGAATGTTGAGGATGATGCACAAATGATTGAAAAGTTGAAGGATTTGTTGAAACAGTATAGTTTTAGTAGTGGAAGTAGTAAGGAGGATAATATTGATGATTTGAATAGTTGGGTTCAGAATCAGAGTAATCCTGGAGTTGAGCCTAAATTTGCAACGCCTAGGAAGGATTTAAAGGGGGATGCTAAATTGGGGTCTAAGATACCTGCGCCTGTTTTTAAAAGATCTACTTTGAATTTGTGCTAAGACTCTCAAATCACAATTTCAAATCTACTTAATTATTTTTATTCTTTTACGCATTTAGAATAATATGTCCCTTTGACCTTGAGGATAATGCGTAATAAACCAGAAAGATTTGAAATTGTATAATTTATTCTTTTATATTTTATTATTCTATAAAACACAAAAAATAGATTTCTGACAATTTTCCCTCATAGTGTAACATTTGTGATTTTTCTTAATTTTGAAAAATTATTTCCATACGGGTTCCACTTTTCATTTACCATTTGTTTTTCTTAACATATGTATATTATAATTACGTTTAAGTATGTAAAAATAATTTTTAAACAATGGTGCTAGATCACATATATAGATTTTTGTTAATCAATCAATTGTTATTCATAATTTGTTTTTAATTCATTTGAGGTTAAATTAAAATTAATATAGAATTATTTCAACTATTAGGCGCATGCGCGCGCTACATGCTATGCGCGTACACGTTCGGCTACAGTCGGCTTAACTCGACTTCTCCATATCTATTTTGATCAGATATATTAAAAAATTAATTAATTTTGATACCTCAACATTTATATATCAATTTTTAATTAATAAACACATGAGTTATTCGAAAATGTTAAATTTAAATAAATTTATTAAAAATAATTACAAAAAATATCGTTATTTAAATTTAAAATTGATTTTATGGGTAGTAGTTAATTATTGAATAAGTTTTGATTTAAATATTAACAAAAATTACATTTTAAGGCCATTTAAAACACGAAATCAACCAGTGATAGTCTAACTGTTAAAACTAAGATACATTCAATAAATTAAGAGTACATTGGAATAACATATAATTAAAACAACATAAAATCCTGGATTTAATTTAACTTTGTTTGTTATTCCGTTGTACTCATGTACGCAATTTTAGAATTTCAACAAATTTAATTATAATGTTGGGCTTTTAAATAAGCATTAAAAGACTTCATGTAAACGTAATAAATTCCAGTGCAATTTCAAGACGTAGGTACCAATATAAACGTAGCAGATAAATATATATTTTGTATTCATAAGTTTTTGGACTCGTTCAGAAAATTAGGCTCAATATTAAAAAAAAAACAGCATTCCATTAATTTAAATTTTAAATTTTATTTAATTAATTTCCAGTTTTTTTAATTAATTTGTTAGTTAAAATTATTTTAAAGGCCCCCAAAGTTTGTAATTTTATTATTTCCGTCCATTTTTAAGCTTATTCGGCATTTAAGCTAAAGAAAAAAAAATACAAAATACGGTCCTGCCTAAATAATATGTGTGCTACAATTTAGTTATCAAAATCCTGCCTAAAATGCACGCCTATGGTTTTTTTGTTCAATTATAGGGGGCCTTATCTGCATTAAACAATTATTAAATAATTATTAATAATTGTGGTTTATTTTAATTTTCTAGCCTTAATAGATCTGATTTATTGCTAAAATTATTAATTTTTGCTGAATAAACCTTGCAGATCATTTTAGTCTATGTCCATTTTAAATATTTTAAATTCATGAGTTAAAAAAATATATTACGATATTTTAAAACGATTTCCAACTTTTACAAATTGTTAAAAAAAATTGTATGCATATTTGGACATAAAATAAAATTGCTATATAAGTGGACTTAGAATAAAATGATCCTATGCACGCAAAGTTTACATGTTCGACAAATATAAAACCCAGTACCGGCTTCAGGAATATTTCCTGGTTAAAACCAAGTTCAGGAAAGTTGTATTATGTTAAATAATATTCAATATAAAAATAAATAACAATTATTATTTTAATTTAATTTGTATAACCAAATACTAATTATAATATTGAAAATAGAGCACAATTAAGTATGTGACTGTGTACTAATCTTTGTATTTTATAACAAAAAATAAAAAACAATTGAAATCAAATTGATTTTGTTTATAATTTATTAATTTTGATACCATTAAAACAAATAAAACACTGCAATGCACGAAGGATAAGTGAATTATTAATAATTACTGCGTAATTACGTAAATTCACTTGTTTTTACAGTGTACAATTATTATTATAACGTTTTTAAACTTGTAGTTATAAAGGTAAATTTTTCTGTTATGCGCAGGCGCGCTCAACATGCCCAGAACAAACTCGTTCGGCTATTATCGGTATTGTTCGTGTCCTAACTAATCTTAAATAATATTTATATTTAAATTCAACAAGAAATACATATATGAATACCGTAAATAATTATTAAATACACGGACTAAACAGAAATGCTACCGAAGGTAAGTGTATTTTCCGTTATCTTTAAGTTTGCAACCCTTTTATTCATGATTTAACACTAATATATAGTAAAAAATACAATTAAACAAACAAAAACACCTACCTTATTGTTTATTTGTTGATATTCGCCCGAAAAGTTGAGAATTCACCTGAACACACACCGCACCACTGCACTGCCACCACATAAATGCTGTATCATCTGTGTAGTTATATTTACAATAGAAAGGGTGCCGAAAAATCACCTTTATTACAATAGTAAATACGGCCAAAATCGTTTGTTATCTCGTTGCAAGCGTGTGCCATGTAGAAAATACGTGATTTTGTAAAATGAACCTTATTGCACTAGTAAATACGGATTTATTCAACTGGTGGCTGTAAGAGACACGTCGGAACCAAGTTTTCGTGCGGTAACGAACATGCAAAGGCACACACCGATTGTTCTAGAATAATTGTAGTGATAACAGGGTGAATGCACATGTTTTAACAATAATTATGTTTATTTGGCTATATTTTTAAGGTTTATTTGTATTATAAGTGTATAATTGTTTATATTTTAGTTGTGTGTGTGTCTGATTTCGAGATCTGCAAGATTAAGGTAAGATTTTTATTTATTTATTAGTTCTAATGTTGTTTTATAATTATATTTAATTCTTTATTTAAAATTACAATTATTTATAATATATTTAATAAACGTACCTTATGCACTTCTTGACCAATTTTATAACAAATTTCGTTAAAATTCGTCTGGTATCAGGGGGGCAGAGGTCCCAAACTCAGGTATTACTATCGATCCACCGAGCGTGATACAAACATCCAAGTTTAGGGCAACGAGACTAGAATTTAAGATTTTTCGTATTAGTTTTCTCGTAACTGGTACATTTTTTCGCAAAAACTTTCAAACAAAAGTGGTTCAAAATATTAATATCTTTCATTTTGAACATAACTATTTTTGCTATAAGTGCAGCCGTTTTCGTGATATTTGACGAACGACGAAAAATGCACATCTGGGCGACGAGACTAGAATTTAAGTATTTTCGTATTAGTTTTCTCGTAACTGGTAAACATTTTTTGCAAAAACTTTTCAAACAAACGTTGTTCAAAATATGAATATCTTTCATTTTGAACATAACTATTTTCGCTATAAGTGCAGCCGTTTTCGTGATATTTGAGAAACGACGAAGAATGCACTTCTGGGCGACGAGACTAGAATTTAAGATTTTTCGTATTAGTTTTCTCGTAACTGGTAAACATTTTTTGCAAAAACTTTTCAAACAAAAGTGGTTCAAAATATCAATATGTCTCATTATGTACATAACTATTTTGGCCATAAGTGCAGCAGTTTTCGTGATATTTGACGAACGACGAAAAATGCACTTCTGGGCGTCGAGACTAGAATTTAAGATTTTTCGTATTAGTTTTCTCGTAACTGGTACATTTTTTGCAAAAACTTTTCAAACAAAAGTTATTCAAAATATTAATATCTTTCATTTTGTACATAACTAGTTTTGCTATAAGTGCAGCCGTTTTCGTGATATTTGAAAAACAACAAAAATGCACTTCTGGTGTGAATATTCTTTTCATTCCGAAAATAGTTTCGTTCAATTCAAGGACGGTTAGAACGTGTATATCCGATAAATTTCAAGTTAGTCATTTTTCATGATTATAAGACTATTTATTACTGCGTATAAGAAAGATATATTTGTATTTAAGCCTTGGCTTTATTTTACGAATGACTATTGTTATTAAGTAGTTAATTTAAGCCGAGGTTTAATCTTTCTAATCTGTTATCTTCGTTTTGAACCAAAATTAAAAACCTTATATTATCCATATATGTATATATCTAATTATAAACCAACCTTACTTTGAAAATGTCAAATAGGTAATTATTGCTTACGATAATTATTAATATTTGCAATGATTGCAATCATATTTAACTATTTTGCGGTAATTAATCCCTGAAATTCAATTTTCAATTAAATATTATTATTTTTCTGAATTATTTATCCTGTTATATATACAATAAATAGAACTTTTCCTTTTTGTTAGTTATTTAGGAATTAAATTTAAAGTTCACAAAATATTTTACTATTTTTATTAAACGTGAAATATGAACTGGATTTATAAAAAAATTAATTCAGCATTAATTATGGTCCTAAGGGCTCAAAGCGGCTAAAGACGAGTTTGCTTATATATATAAAAATCATTTTAAATTCCTCGTTAATTGACACAATAAGAACCTAATTGGACAGAACATGATTTGATCATTTTGTTAAATTGTAACAGTTTTCTCGCGTAAACGCTACCGGTCTGCGGTCACATCTAATAGGCCATGGTACAAGGGCAGGCGGCGATCGACTAGACCTTGGACATACATTGGCGCCGGGAACCGTCTTTTATACTGCGGTTTTCTCTTATAAACACTTTTGAAACCCGCGTTTCTACCCGTACAATAGCTAAAGCAATCGGTTGTGTGTCTGTAGCATATATATATATATATATATATATATATATATATATATATATATATATATATATATATATATTTATTACGCTGTTTCAAGGTCATTCACATCTTGAAAACTGACTTTGGCTAGTTTTGTTTGTGTTTGTCGGCTGTATAATAATTCTTTGTATAATAGGCCAAGTATATTATACTGAAATTGGCGTTCTACTAATGCCATCTCGTTGCTTAACCTTGAACTCGTAACAACTTGTAATAAAGTGTAAGGTTTCCCTTTCCGCTTAACCGGCCACAAATAATAACGAAATTATTTCACTTTTTAAGCAAAATACTTTAAAATTTGGGCCCCTAGATTGCCTAGGCGTTATTAAAATACGCAGTCTTAAATCCCAGCACAGTTATAAACATGCAAGGGTGTCAAATTAAAGTCATAGGGGTGCCCAAAACCATTTGCTAAATTGCAAATATTTGAATACTTGTCTAATAAAACAATATTGTAAAATTTAGTGTATACAATGTAATATAATCTATGCATTGCAATTGTAAAATATTCTGTATATACAAGGGGCATAAATTACTAGAGGGGGAAGGGGAATTGGTCATTATTTGACTTCTGTAGTAGGGGGAGATTGAGATGAGTGTATTGCACATATTAAAATTGGGACAATAGAAGTTTGGTTATTAAAAAAACAACCAGAGGCGGAGATTTATCTATTTTAATTTAGCAAGCTTTTCCTATTGAGGAAATGGTATATATATATTATTTTTGTATCTTTTTCTTGAAATAACTATAAACCGAATCAATTTCGCGAACATTAGGGGTATTAGGGACCCCAGGCTCAGAAATGCGCGTATTAAGAATTTTAAAATTTAAATAATTATTTTTTTAAACAGTATTCGTAAAATGTATTATTTTAAATAAAACTTCGCTACAACAGATAGAAATATTAATAAAAATTAAAGTATGCATTGGGAGTGTGTACACAAGCGTTAAGGCCACTTACGTGCAACTGTGCGATAGATGTAGTGGTTCCGCGGTACCCTGACTATGTTTTTCTGCAGTTGTGTAACTTTAAAACGGCGTAAGCCTTTTACAACTAGGAAATATAAAGCATAATAATTTATTTAAAATTGTTTAAAAGTGTTTACAGTCTCGTAAAATGTTTTTATGCATAATTTAAAACAATGTAATCTAATAATATGTATCTTAGCAATAAATCTAGTAAACTATTTCTCGTGTTGTGCACATTGGTATCTTGCTGACCTATGCGAGAAGGTTAGTGCCTTTTTAGGCAAGGTTACATATACATGTGTACAGTTGACAGATTTATTACTGTTCAATAAATATACGCCGATTGTTTTATATATGGATATTGACTACAAATAACAGTCACCTACACGTTCACATGATGCTACGCATTTAAAGGGCACTTAGAATGTGAACGACAACCAATTATTTATCACATTCATTCAAGTTTAAGCGTCACATCAAATTAGTGTCACAGAAACAAAAATACTTAATTATAATTAAGACAAGTTGGTTAATAAAGCAACAGGTGTTTTTTACTGTTGTGCCGAATTTGCCCGATGATAACCGAGTAGGTTAGATCGATGCATGTAGCACGCGCATGCGGGTTAAGACTCATTTTTTAGCTCGCCGTACAGAATAAACAATTATTTCTATTCATAGTTAATTCTATGCTTTATAACTTGTTACAGACACACGACCGATCACTAAAGCTCTTTTGTACACTCTGTACGGCGGTACAGAGTGTACAAAAGAGCTTTAGTGATCGGTCGTGTGTCTGTAACAAGCTTGGATCGTAAGCAATCTTAATTAAAAGTTGCCTTGAATCCAAATATATATATATATATAACTCATATACTTGTATGTATGTACTGTTCTGAAGGTACCGGGCCGATTTTAATGAAATTTAATATACATATAATATCTACATCCGTGAAGATCCCATCGCATTTTAAATTCAATCGTCAGTACAGGGGCGGAGCTATAGAGCCCCAAAATTTACAACCCTCCTAAATACAGCCCTTAGTCAACTATTAAAAATAATAGAATTTTCTACTATTAATTCTAAGATATTTTATGTCTTTAAAGTTTTTTTAAATTGTAAGCCCATAGTCTATAAAAAATATATATACTTTGACGTAAATCAGATATCGCCATCTATAAGTGAAACGAATTGCGATTGGGCGAGCTGGTAGCACTGGTTTTTTCGTAACCCTTATTATTTATATATATATATATATATATATATATAAATGAATTATACCATGTTTAAACTTTAAAAATAGATGGATATTAAATTATTTAAGTCTATTTTAGTCTGGTTTACAAAATGCCTTGAATGGGACCAAATGTTTTTAGTATTAAGTTACGTCGCAAAGAGGCAGGAATAGGTTTGAAATAAGCAATAATAATAATAATGTGTGATAGTCGGTGACCATGCGCGAGCCTTATATGAGGAAGCGACTATTATAAATGTACGAGTATGAAAAATACGGCGCGGAGACAGTTAAGTTGTGTCTCAGGTGGCGGCGGGAAGGACAAATGACTCATTCAGAGAAAACAGATGGATTCAACACAAGTTGATTGTTTTCTGTGTTATCTTTTTACATCTTTTCCACACTGCAATCATTTAATTATATAATTAACCTGACACACTCCAAACTGCGACGTAATACATAAATCAATAACTCGTATAAACGCGCAAGCGCGCCTTACAAGCACAGCATAGACTCCGTCGCGTAAACTCGGCCACGCTCGGGTTTTGATTGCTTCACTCTTTAGTACAGTTGATTTTACCTTTTTTGCGATATTTCTAACTGTAATGTTCTACCTACAACAATATTTAAATTGATCCAGATCTTTCTCTTCCTATAATATATATATATAAATAAATTATGTAAACTCCCATGATTCAAGCAATTTAATAATAGTAATAATGTATATATATATATATATATATATATATATATATATATATATATATATATATATATACAAGACAGTTATGTTCGTTGTAAAGTGGTTTTCGGAACAATGGCTCGCTTAACGCGAATCGTTAATAGAATATAGGAAAACCAAATGGCACAATGGCATAATCTATTGATCTAAATCGGCTGGGCACACCTAATTATTATTATTCTTGATTTAATTTGCAAAAGTGTCACAATTTTATTTTAAATATATTATTTATTTTTATTAACTATTTGTTTGTAATTATGAAAGATGTTTGTGTCTCTTAATGACTTCATTTAGTGATTCAAATTCTTGGTGTATGTTTATGATAGTGCAGCATGAATTACAAGTGATTTGGTTGTGAAACGGTTTCACGATATCGACATTAATGCTTCGAAATACAAAACAAGATACGATTTACAACTCCATTATATTATTATTATGTATTTATTTACCTTTACTCATGTTATAAATTAAGCCATAAATCTATCCACATACTTATAATGTCAAATATTTAATATACATTATTATATTTTTATGTATAATTATTAGCTCGTCGTACGAAGTGAAATATGATCAATTTTTTTTTCATTTCAAACCGGCTGAAAGTAAGTTTCTAGAGTAATTAAATATCGGGGAACTCAAATCTGTTAACGGCGGCTCGATACGATGCACCGTTTTCGAGTTATATGGAAATTTGCATTTTATCAACTTCAAAGCGCGCTAACAGCAATTTCTAACGGTTTCTCACCACTTTAATTAGCATTTTTGGAATCAGCGTAGTCAAATTAATCTAAATATATGTCAAACTCAAAAATATTTATGCGATTTTTTTGCCGAAAATTTCGTAAGGGGTACCCCTTACCGTTTTTGCGAAAATCGACGATTTTCACTGTTTTTTCTCGCGGTTTGCTGTGGCGGTCGTAATATTATTCCAATTAAGTTGAAAAAATTTGACAATATACACCAAATATAGGTTGTTTGACTGTCCAAATTTCAACTTTTTATCTTTTATGGTTTGGTCGAAAAAAATTCGCAAAGTTTGATAAAAATTTAAAGTTAATAAAATTCCGTGAAATGTGTCCAAAATTTTTTTTCTTTTAAAACCGGCTGAAAATAAGTTTCTAGAGTAATTAAACATTGGGGAACTCTAATCCGTTAACGGCGGCTCGATTAGATGCACCGTTTTCGAGTTATATGCATTTTTGCATTTTATCAACTTCAAATCGCGCTAACAGCAATTTCTAACGGTCTTTCACCACTTTAATTAGCATTTTTGGAATCAGCGTAGTCAAATTAATCTAAATATATGTCAAACTCAAAAATATTTATGCGATTTTTTTGCCGAAAATTTCGTAAGGGGTACCCCTTACCGTTTTTGCGAAAATCGACGATTTTCACTGTTTTTTCTCGCGGTTTGCTGTGGCGGTCGTAATATTATTCCAATTAAGTTGAAAAAATTTGACAATATACACCAAATATAGGTTGTTTGACTGTCCAAATTTCAACTTTCTATCTTTTATGGTTTGGTCGAAAAAAATTCGCAAAGTTTGATAAAAATTTAAAGTTAAAAAATTCCGTGAAATGTGTCCAAAATTTTTTTTCTTTTAAAACCGGCTGAAAATAAGTTTCTAGAGTAATTAAATATTGGGGAACTCTAATCCGTTAACGGCGGCTCGATTAGATGCACCGTTTTCGAGTTATATGAAAAATTGCATTTTATCAACTTCAAATCGCGCTAACAGCAATTTCTAACGGTTTTTCACCACTTTAATTAGCATTTTTGGAATCAACGGAAACGCTATAATAATTATCTATTGGCTTTTGAATTTATTTTCAAAATAGTCAATATCGTTTAATAAAATGACATTGATCAATTTTGACTTTTCAATGGTGAATCTAACCTTAGGTGAATGACGAATTTGCAGTCGAAAATCTAGCCCAATGTTATTTTTATAGTTATTGCATGCCACCATGCCCAATGCCCAACACACACGCCATAAACAAGCATTTGTATTCACAAAGGTCATTAATATATATTTATATTCGAAGTTTAGCCAAAGAAAAGTTATATTATTATTATTATGAATCAACGCGACCTTGCTGGTTATTATAACTAACAGTTTTTTCTTTCTGCGACAAATATGGTAGTGAAATTACAGAAACTGGTCAAATTCAGTGCCAATGCAAACGGGTCAATAACTTGTTACTCGATTCAGTGTCAAATCGGGATTTATTGCACCAATAATTGAGAATTTAAGCCATATTTGTCTCACTGTCGATTCATTCTAATGATTTATAGCATTTCAAATTTTGAATTCCTATTTTGCATCTCCTGATAACCGGAGATTTTCTCCCATGGAGAAACCTACTCTGCCACCGTGTTGTGTAGGCAGGGGAACCCCGGGGAGTACCTGGAGAAACCATAATAAGTGAGAAATCCGTAGACCGAGTCCGGGATTTGAACCGGCAACATCAGATTCATTTGTGAGGCGCGCGCGTTACTCACTACGCCACGGAGTCCCCCATTTATTTTAGATGAGATTTAAAACTGCTCTAACTTCAAATTAATCGTAATTTTTAAGCCCTCTAGATACTAGATTATTACTTAAATTATACAGTAAATATCTTTAGGCATGACTTATATATGTAATTTAAAATTTAATCTATTATTTCAACACCTTTTCGTAATGATTCTTTTTACCATTATTATTCGGTTAAGTACCTTCTACAATTGCTGCACATATGACTCATGGCACGCTGGATACATATGATAAATTATTTTGTTAATTTCGAAACGAAAATACTGGGGTCAACCTTCAAATATCGCTCAGAGGAATCATAAATGACACATTATAATATGATGATTTTAAGTACATGTTTGTCAGAAACTATTAAAATAATTCATGAAATGTTAATTTGTCAAGCTGAAATGTTGATAATTATTTATTTAAATAGTTCTTGTATTAATTTATACATAATAGTAAACATTTTTGCTATAAGTCTAGTTATAATGCAAAGAGTAAACATGCACTTCCGGTTTGAATATTCTTTTAAAAAATAGTTGGTACACATCTAGACCCTATAAAAGTTTTAAGTTTAAAGTTTCATAATTCTACATTCGATAGTTTTGGCTCTAGAACGTTTAATGGTACAGTAACGTGTATTTCCGTTGATATCTCGAGTTCAAAATATTTCATGATTACAAGACTGCGTTTAAGAAAATAAAGAATTCACGTTGATTGAGCAATGCGGATTATTTAAGAATGTGGAATTAAAACATTGCTGGTTATTCCCGTGTGCCACTGGAACGAAAAGTTGGGGTCACGATGCATATAAATGTTGACCTTCGCGCTGAGCCGCACAAAAAATAAATTAAAGTTACACTTGTTATATTCTTTGAAAATGTCAAATGCCAACATTTGAATTTAAGCATAAATAATAATGACATAATCCTAAACGAAGATGCGACCTCAGGTGTGCAAAATTGCTCTTAGTTTAATCGTCAAGGTTACATTTCGAGTTAAACAACATAAACACTGCTGCGACAGTAGTTTTCGAAACGTCTTTGAGTTCTGGGCAAGAATCGAGCCCGGGTAGCTCAGTCGGTAGAGCATTGGACTTTTAATCCAAGGGTCCAGGGTTCAAGTCCCTGCTCGGGCGTACTCTTTTTAAATCCTTCAGCAAACATTGTTTCAATAGAAAATAGTTCAAAATAATATCTATTTATTTAATTAATAAGACTATTCCTTACTTTTGTAACAATTTGCCTTGCAAAATAATAAATTTAGCTATATTTGGCAGAAAACATGTTAAGCTATTTAAATATAGGTATAATTTTGTCCACACGTGTTAATCTTCAATCAGTGTTGGTACAGAAATTAGATTACAGAGGTCCAAGTAGCCAGGATAGTCCATAACACGTCCGTAAGTTTACAGTAAAATACCCGGCACACAGCAATCGTAGGAGTAGTTCGAACACCGAATGCGTTCAAAAATACCTTGAAACGTACATAAAAGATCGCATTTGATCACATTTGTACCCGAGACACATAAAAACAAGGAGGCAACAATAGTGTAAAGTGTCTTTTCAAATCATAACACAACACGAAAATGTACGAAAAATTTCACATTTGTATCAGGAACACAGCAATACGAGACACGGTAATACGAACTGTTACTCTTCTATTTGCTGTTGTCTGGATACAAATGCGATGACTTACGACATTTTATATACGTTTTCTACTGTACAAAGTGTAAAGGCTACACTCTTCTGACTTCTGCGATCCGCGCGCAAGGATGTGGACATGCGGACATGTTATGGACTATTCTGGAAGCTGCAAGTGTACCCCTGTGAGTTGCAAATCTACTCATATGGTCACAACTGGCACGAAATTGTATACCAATTTGTGGATATTATCTCTAGACAACAACCGAAGTTGTCAAAGGCCTATTGTCGAATCAGATACAAAGAGCTTCACTTGTAAAAATTGTTACTCCCTTTGAGAAGGAGTTGGTCCTAAGGGTACATTTGTAATCATTTATTTACGAAGAGGTAATGGTCCATTTTGGGAACAAGTACCTCTTCTAAGACAAACCTCCCCTTATAAACTTACTAATAGATGACAAAGGAACTGCGTCTTTGCTTGGATATACAAAAAGAATTCGTTTTGCTCTGAGCTATTCTTCCCGCCCTGAGATATTAATTGTTTGTCGGTCATTGAAGAACCATTGAAAGGGAACTGAACTTGGTTTACGTATTCCCCTTCCATACTTGAACGTGGTTCTAAAATATTTGGGCTTCCCCGATTATTGTATACTGTTAAGGGTGTACTTTTTGATGAACGAGGAGTTAAGATTATCTAATGTGGTGACCGTCCCATAGACATCAATTTAGGAGAAGCACAGGTTACCCCTAGAACTCCTCCCTCCTACAAACAACTTGTAATAACTTGTTTCTAGTGGGGGATCTCCACAAGGTGGTAAAAGTAGTAGCTTAGGATCCCCGGTCGAGAGGGGCTCCCGATTAAGTGGGCCACCACACCAAATACTCCAAAAAAAATTCGATAAAGGGGATCTCCTTTCCCTTATTGAAGTTAAACTACCTTTATATTAATTGCTTTGATCTTAATAATCACACTTCCCTTATATCGTAACTTCGTCATCAAAGTCTGGTAGCTGTACGATGTTCTCTCCCTTGTGAAAGCCAATTACTTTTCTAACTCATGTGTTCCTGGTACTTTTGTTGTACTTACGTTATTTTACACAGTCGTGCACGCAATCCGCATGCTGAATACCTTTTCCATTTCATGTAATCCGGGCATTCGTGTGACGCGTACGACATTTTGCGTACGTTTCTATTGCTACTCTTGTCATATGCACATTCGCATTTGAGACCCCTCCACTTCCTGCGATCTATGCGACCCGGGCACTAATGTGACGACATACGACATTTTGCGAACTTTCTAGCTACCCTCCATGAATCCCATGGACGATGTTGCTCCTCACGTAACCCTGTTTGGTTTTATGTTACCCTGGTACTCATGTGACCACCTTCGACATTTTGCGAACGTTTCTAGTCGAATAGGAATGCGATGTTGGCAACTTCTTCGTCCATTCATGCGATCCGGGTATTTAGGTGCGGCTTACGACATTTTGCGAACGTTACACTCGAGCACTGTCATGGTCGAATCTTTCTCCTAGTGTTTCTCGGTTATATGTAACCCGGATACATATTTCTTTGATCGCAAACGAAATTTTACGAACGCTTTAGGCAAATTAAGCAAGCTTGCCGTGCTTTTATCGAATGTAAAGGGATTTATGATAAGAGGTATTTAGGATCACATTGGCTCGATTTCGTAGAAATAATAAAACATTGTAATAAACATACAGGTGTTTTAAAAATATACTGCTGCGGTCATGTTGCCTCGCTCCATTTCATGCGATCCGGTTTAATCCGTGAGTATGAACTTTTACTAACGTTAGGTTATTCTTGAACTGTTACTTTTGTAAGCGTATGCCTTTGCCTTTGTGCGACTTTTCCATAACATGCGATCCGGATACATCAGTGATCGCTTGTGAAACTTAACTTACCAACAACTCTGAACACCATAATTGAGTAACCGTTGCAAAAAGCTGTTATGTTCCTTATATTTAAGACTAAAATTGTTCTATTTTCATTTTGACTGGTTCACTACCTACCATTTTCTATCAGTTACGATGTTTTAAATGCAGACGTGTTCTCCGCAGTTTTATGGAGCCCGGATACTTACGTGATCACATTCGACGGTTTGCGAACGCTAGAGTTGAACCACTCACTCGCTTCGTGTGATCGTGTGTTATTTAAATACTTCTCGGGTTCATGTGGCCCGGGTAGCAAGATGTCGTTATGCGGACGTCGCATGGACTATTCTGGGACTTGTGGGTGCTGATGCCTTCTTAAGATATTGCGATTGCAACTTCTTTAGCATTCTCTGCAATTCTTTAGCAATCCCTGTAATTCTATCCGTTTCTCTATAGTTGGAATTCCATATTTTACCAAAATGATTTCTTTTTGAATGGTTTTCTGCGTAGCTAAATTGTATTTGGGGCAATTCTATGTTAGGGTTAGTACAATTCCTCGATAGTATAGTGGTCAGTATCCCCGCCTGTCACGCGGGAGACCGGGGTTCGATTCCCCGTCGGGGAGGTCTCTTTTGTTAGGAATACTTAGAATTTGGTTAAAAGCACCAAAACTTGGAGATGCCGGGGATCGAACCCGGGGCCTTTCACATGCAAAGCGAACGCTCTACCACTGAGCTACATCCCCTTCTAGAACCTTTGTTCAATACGGCCAATTGGTAAAATTTCCCCTAGAGATTAAATCTACCTCTTCTAACTCTTATTTCCTTTTCGTTTTGCCCTTCTGAGTCTTATTTCCTTTCTTGTATCTCTTCTGGAACTTATTTCCCTCGTCCTAATCTTCTGACTCCTAATTATGTTTTCTTCTATTCTTCTTTCCTTTTTTAACTTCGTTTAGTTCCGTTTCTTTGCTCATAGTTCTCTCCTCTTTTGCTAACGGTTTTATTATAATCCACAAAAGCAATATTCAATATAAAAGTGCATTGACAAAGAAACATAAAACCGTAAACATACAAATAAGGAACAAAGGTACATATGTGTTACTGATCCCCGTTTACTTAGCTGCATACTAATGCTTACATTAACAAAACAAATGTTTAATAAATTGTCAAAATTCTACGCCTTTTTAATCAATATTCATTAGTCTTGAGCTAGACGCCATTACTACATACAAATCATTAGCATTCCTAAACCTACAAAACAAAGAATTTACTGGACGTGAATAATCAATAATAACGTATTGGCAATCAGAGATTGTTTATAGATTTAAAAATGTAACAGTAAACGAATGTATGCTGTTGAAGGACATTTTATGAAATTACCCTTCACTGCGCCAAATATTTGGCGTAGATGGTTTTAGAGATTATTCTATTCATTAAATATTATATAATGTCCTTTGCTCGACTTTTATACTTATAACATTTCGTCAGATTTTGATCCTAAAACCCAAAATAAATATTTTTATATTTAAAATATTGTACAATGTACGTTATATACATATATGTATTTATGAGTTATGGAATGTCAGCATTCTAATTGTTGGATAGTAACCACCTACTTTTGCATAGTCTAGAACGCTTGTCTTGACTTGCATGTAATAAACCCACTCGCAAATTGTATAAAATATCCATTTATTTGTCGTCCTTCACAAGGTAATATCCATTTGTATCATTTCCATCGCAATAAATATACGAAATGATTTAAATTATATATAATACACAATTGGGAAGATGCACTAATCTTTTTTAATTTTTTTTATGAAAGATTATAAGATTCTAAAGTCAGTATACTTTTTATTTCTTTTCTAAAGTCTCTAACTTTGGAGATATTAATTGTATTCCCAACAAGGATTTATGACGTCATAGTTTCTTGGTGTTTTAAATGTGTAGATGCAAGTAAATAATGGTTCGTCTACTTTGAAATATATATATATTAAATTTGAAACAACAAGTCTTGTAATCAAGACGTCAGTGTATTCTTTTGTCATCAAGTGTCAAAATTAAAATGTCAAAATTGGGTCAAAATCCTCCCTTGAAATAATGCATCCAGGAGATGCTGGCCATGATGCAAATGATGATGACGATTCATGGCACACTGCACTAGAAGATTGCGAAAATTGCGACCTTATTGATAAGAAAAAACTTTTAATTATTTTTCTTTTGTTCACCGCAATTTTCCTGTTTAAATTACATCAAAAATTCGGTAAGTCCACGATTCATACTTAATCACCGTACAACGAAAAACATTCAACATATTCTTGTAGTAGAAAACACAGATTGTTTTTGTGGAAGAAAATATTGATTTATTGTTGGTATAAATCAAGATGGTTCAATTGAAACAATGGCAAATGGTGTCATTGTAAAACCCCTGAATTTAATGATTAGACATAAAGAGCAATATGGGGAATTGTTATTATTCAACTCTAGACTTGGTTATAATTTGCAATATTGTGATTTGTGCCATCATTCTTCTAATGTGTAAGTATTTGAAAACTATACTTTAATAATAATTGAATCAAAGAAAACTGAACTGACAGTTCGATTTAATTGTTAAAAACAATCACATTCATTATTATTCTTTATCATCATTCAACTGACAATATTGAAAACAATGAAATATCACACATTGTCAATGCTACTTTTGATTCTACTTGATCTAATGGTTCAATTCCCAATACTGTTATTTTAATTAAAACAATTGCTAAATACTTTTACATATAATTCATTCATTATTATTCTTTATAATCTTTCAACTAGCAATGTTGAAAACAATGAAATAACATGCATTGTCAATGCCACTTTAGCTTTGCCTTATCGGTTCAATTCTAATTACTGTGATTTTGATTAAAACACTATTGTTAATAGTTTTACATTCAATTCGTTCATTATTATTCTTTGTAATCTTTCAATTAGCAATATTGAAAACAATGAAATAACATGCATTGTCAATGCCTTTATACCTTCTCCTTATGTAATGGTTCAACTCCCAAACACTGTTATTTCAATTAATACAATTGTAAATACTTTTACATTCATTTTATTCATTATTATTCTTTGTAATCTTGCAAATATAAATGTTGAAATCAATGAAATATCATGCATAGTCAATGCCACTTTTGCTTTTCCTTATCGGTTCAATTCCAAATACTGTTATTTTTCTTAAATAACCATAGTTAAACGTTTAACATGGAATTCATCCAATATTATTCTTTGTAAACAAATATTTAACAATGTTAAAAACCATGAATTATCATGCATAGTCAATGCCACATTTGTTGTATCTTATCCAATGGTACAAATCCAATTACTGTAACTTATACATTTGGTAACCATTACTAAATACCCTCAGCTTCATTATTATTCTTTGAAAGCTTACCAATAACAATGTTGAATACAATGAAATATCATGCATTGTCAATGCCACTTATCAAATGGTTCAATTCACAGTACTGAATGTATTATTAATAGGAGAATATCTGGGATTTGGATTCGAGAAGTGATTATGATTTAAAATTGTTGTTGTTAATTTTAGGTGTTTGCATGAACATGAATAGAACGAGGCTTCTATGTCTACAATCACCCAGCTTAATACATTGTAGTTATAAAGCTTATCCTCAAAATTGTTGTAATCAATTTATTTGTTCGGATTGTAATGGTATCCAACCATCATTGTATTGTTGTAAGAAAAACCATAATTTGACTGTAACGATATATAAATAAAATTATATTTAAATGTATTTCATTTCAAAATGTGTTCAAGACGATAAGAGGAATCTGTTACAGACACACGAAAGATCACGGCTTTTGTAAAATAAAAATTAAATATGAATATTGAATATATTTATTGTAAATTATAAAATAGTAAAATATATTTGTCCCTAATACTAACACAATAAAAATAAACTTAAATTAGTATTTTTAATTAGAAACTTCAGTCGTTTGCACATATATTTTAACCTAACCTAACACTGTTCCACAGTATTCATGTCCATTTAAAACGATTTTATTTTTATATATTTTCCTAAAGTCAAGGCCAAGTTAATTTTTAAATCACTTTACGCATAAATTATTCGGCATTCTGTATAACCAGTTTTAACTAAATTCAATCTAAGAAGATATCGTTGAATGGAACTTTGGTAAATATTCGGTTTGAAATATCTTTGAACACAATTCCAAACGTTTCTTCATATTGTGGTTTGATTTCATCATAAATCTCTTTCCAATGTTCGTTAAAAAAGTTAACAGTCGTTGGCCCAAGCAGCGGATCTCCATTGAACAAGTTTTCAAAGTCAAAATAGACGCGTTTTGGTTCAGTCGTTAATTTGTAGTCTACAATTCTCATATAAGTCTTCCCCTTTTTCTTGAACGGCTCCCCAATTAAAGTATGCGTTGTTTTTAGTTCCACTGTAACATAAACACATCAGCTATATATATTTGGCCGTACCGGCGTTTTGCCGTCTCTCCTTAAGTGTTATTCTCGCGGTTGTGCCATATCGACGTTTAGTAGATTCTAAGAGCAGTCTTGGTCAAACGCCGGCACGGCTAAATGCTGCGAATAACACTAGACAATAAGGTATTTCGTTTGAGACGGTTAAACGTCGATACGGCAAAACGCTAGGAATAATCAAATTTTGCCTCGTCACTGCAAGTAAAATAGCTACTTACCCATACTTATATTCGCTTTGCCTTTACCCTGTACTGGCAGAATAATTACTCGTCCATTCATTTCGTAATCACCAACAAATTGGAGTAAAGGAGTTATGGCTTCTGTATATAACATATACTTGTCTAATTGAGCGCTAAAAAATTAATTAAGAGAAATTAGAAACATACGAAATTCTATAAGTAAATATAATTGAAGCTCTTATTCATTATATATTTTTTTCTGGATCAAGTGCACTTATAAGAATTGGGAGTGGTCTTCACTCGACTTTATAAATGAAACAGGACTAAATATCGATTTAACGCATGCTGCGCCATCTCTCTTAACAATTGATAGTCGTATATACGTACTTGTACGTCGTTAAATCCGAATCGCATAACCCATGTATTTTAGTATTCGTATAATCTTGCCGAATGTTCACTGGTCCGTCGTTTGCTCCTATTGTTATGGAATTTATATCTAGGGGCTCTAATGTCCCTATACCAAGACTAGGCACGCCTGGAAACATAAAAAATTGTATTTGTGTATTATTATCTACATTTTTCTTGAGTTTTGAGTTAATAAAATGCCAACAAATATATATATATATATATATATATATATATATATATATATATATATATATATATATATATATATATATATATATTTTAATTTAAAGTTTTAAAATTAAAAGAAAATTGTTTCAACAAATTGGTTATGAAATAGGGAATATTTATTTAATACCGATATAATTTTGCATAATACGACAAGAAATCAGTTATTTACATCAATTTCCATGAGTAATAAACATAGCTTACGTAAACCGTTTGGAACTTAAAGCAATTTTAAAATTAAATGCGTATGGATAAAATAAATATTTTTTATATTATTTGCATTAATACTAATGCAAAATTGTATTCGTAAACGATTTGCAAAAGTAATAAATATTGCATACGCAAATAGTTATAGCTATTTTAAAATTGAGTGCTAATTAAAAATTGAGAATATATACATATTGTTTATTTATTATATTTTTTATAATACTGTTTTAAATCGATTTGAAGCGTAAACAAGCTTAGGTACAACGCACCTATGCGTCCAGCTCGCCTTATAAGTAATATATGCGAAGCAAACAGCGGTTTTTAATTATTATAACCTTTTGGTTAACAATTTGAGCAAAATGTTATAGATACAAAAAGTCGTACAATTCTTTGTAGATTATTTAGACATAATAATAAGCTTAGGTACAACGCACCTATGCGTCCAGCTCCCCTTATAAGTAATATATGCGAAGCGAACAGCGGTTTTTAATTATTATAGCCTTTTGGTTAACAATTTGAGCAAAATGTTATAGATATAAAAAGATTCACAATTCTTTCTAGATTATTTTGATATAATAACAAGCTTAGCTACAACGCACCTATGCGTCCAGCTCCCCTTATAAGTAATATATGCGATGCGAACAGCGGTTTTTAATTATTATAGCCATTTGGTTAACAATTTGAGCAAAATGTTATAGATATAAAAAGTTACACAATTTCTTGTAGATTATTTTGATGTAAAAACAATTCCTACAAAGATTAGAAATTACAAATGTGAACGTTAGCAATGTTTATCATATTTATAAATTACTAATTGTTTACCTATTTTAAAATTGAGTACTAATTAAGTATTGTGAATGCAATTTTAATTTATTTTTGGTATTATTTGGCACGTGTTAATGCAAAAATGTTATAAATAAATATGTTTGCGTTGCAAATTGCAAAATAAACGTAAACAAGTATTGCAACTTAAGTATATTAAGAGTGACATAAATTATGTAATGTCTCGTAGTGCATCTTAGGTCATAAAATCATAATTATATCCACAATTGAAGAAACTATATGTTTTTTTAACTGCATTGCGATATTTACATTTAAATTACAAATATTACAAAATAAATATGGTGTTTTTTTACACTTTACTGTGAAATATATATATAATTAAACAAGATTAGGTTGATCTATGCCTTCAGCTTGCGTATATGACCCGTGGACTCCGTTCTCCCAATCCGCGCTTGCGCATAACATTTTAAATTAAAATATAATTTTCTTTAATTATTCTGGCATTTGGGTTCACAATTAGTAAAAATGTTATAGATATAAAAAGTTTTACAATTTTTTGATATAATAACAAGCTTAGGTACAACGCACTTATGCGCCCTGTTCTCCTAATAAGTAATATATTATATTCTTTGATATATTCAAAATAAAATTGAAATATTTTTTATGCCTTTTGGGTTATCAATATGACAAAACTTTATATATATAAAATATCTTAGAATTTCTTGTAGATTTATTTAAAAAAAAATTAATATACGTACCATTTGCCATTACTCGTAGGGCCGCTGTAACACTTTTACGAATACATTCATTTAATCCAGGATCCTTACGGTGGCATCTATTAATTGTATGAGCTAAAAAAAAATTGGAGTGGCCATCATTAGACTTTCGTATATTTTAAAAATTTTATACTATTGTTGTAATACAGTTTTCTTACGTTTTATGTATTTAAATGCAATAAATAATTAAACACGTAAGATATACATGATGAAAAGGTGCTACTTACTATATATGTCATAAAATCTATTAATTTCAGACTTATTAAGATATATTTTAATAATCTATTAAAGTAGAAGTCTAGAACCATACAATATCTACAATATGGCATATTCTTTATAATGAAATTTTATTATTGTAGCTGTTAATTAATATAATTTAAATATATCTATTTATATATTAATTTACAGCTACAGTAATAAAACTTCGTTGTAAAAAATATGCCATATTGTAGATTTGGTATGGTTTTAGGTTTCTACTTTACTAGATTATTTATATTTATTTTAATTAGTCTGAAATTAATAGATTTCGTTGCTGGACAGAGATAGTTTTTGGTACGTGCAACAATTCCGGTGATTTAAAGAATGCAATGGCGCTTAATAATTGGATTAAAATATTTTAACTACCGGAATTTTCCGGTTTAACTAATGGGACAGGTACAAAATGGATAAATGCCTATTTCACAATATGTTGAATGAACTTCCATAGCTGGCTAGAAATTTAGTGAAAGGTGTCCGTAGTAGTGTCTCAGATATTACAAGAGAGAGTTTGGATTTAAAGAGCTAAGATGTAATCTACATTTTTAAATTTTACTTGTTACTAATTTGATAATAACTATTTACAACATGACGTAAATCAGACTGATTCGCGTAGAAACACCACGTAAAATAATTGTGTTTTATTTCATATATTACTAGATTTTAGAGACTCTCAAGAGTGTGTGTGTGTGTGTGTGTATATATGTGTGTGTGAACACTGTTTGAGTCTATTTTGTTTCCCTGTTAAAATGCGTGTGTGGCAACAAAAATATTTAAGATTTTCCGTAGTAGTTTTCTCGTAACTGGTACATTTTCTCAAAAAACTTTTCAAACAAAAGTTGTGCGTAATATTAATATCTTTTATTATGTACCTAACTATTTTTGCCATAAGTGCAGCCGTTTTAGAGATATTTGATAAAGAACAAAAAATGCACTTCTGGTTTGATTATTCTTAACGAAAATAGGTGCGCATCTAGACCATATACATGTCTTAAGTTTAAACCGACGTCATTCAATGCAGGGAGGGTTACAACGTGTATATCCGTTTATATATCGAGTTTGAAATTACTTATTATAAAGTAACAATAATTAGAATTAAAATTAATGCGGGATTAATAAGTCTTTTTAAAAAGTGTACTATTTGAACTTCAAGGACGTTTCCTAATTGTGAATTTGTATCAGGTTTAAAAAGAAAGTTTGGTGCTGTCCCCAGATTAATTAAAAAAATTAAAATAGTAATTTTTATTCGTTTGTCTTGGACAATTTATGCTTTATCTCTCTTCCACTTATAATAAAGAAAAAGGACAGATTATGATCTGAGAACTAACTGCAGGACAATTGAATAAATATATAAATTGTCGCATTTAGTATAAATAATTTACATTAAAAATTGTTTAAAAAAAACTCACGTAATTTGGATGATTTTGTAGTATATAAAACAAAGAATAACACAAAAATATATATTCGTAAATACATTTTGACTTGTTTGAACAAACTGGAATACAGAACTGATAGTATTTGACCACTAGACCCCCACTTATATACAATTAACCTGTTAAACTCGGACAGACAAACTTTCTCTCTCATTACCTGGACGCAGCAGACACTACACTTGCAGTTTTGTTGGACAGTTGTAGAAACATATCTGCAGAAGAACGCACGTACACGTTAAATTATTTATATACACAATAGAAGCTGTATTTTCAATAATTTTAAATGATTTAATACAAAAGATTGATTGCAACAAATGCGATCGCTACAATATTTTAAATTAGAGGTCCTTAGGTTCGTTATATAAAGAAAGTCTGTATTTAAAATGCTACGGGATTTATTTGGGCATCCTAGCTTTAAGTTTACCAAAGAGCCACGGTGCCTGCTGAGGCGATGCACTCACAGTGCCAACTCTTACCACTAACCAAGCAGATATTTCCATCGTCGATATTTTTTGTGCTATTATTTATTTATTTAAGTAAAGCTACGCGCTAGTAAAAAATATTAGTTTTATCGCCTAATTTACTTGTATTCCCTAATGAGTAAATGAGGCATTAAGTCTTAGGAGATCCCAATTTGTACGTGTGATCGATAACCTAATGATTCGGGTTATTTTAGTTCATTCGTGGAATATAACCGTTAAGATAAGATGTGCTGATTATTTAATTCGTATTATTCCACTAACATTAATGACACCAAGTTTGGTATATTCTAGCGCCAGTGCTACCAGCGAGCCCAATACTAAAAGCGATAGCAATTCACTATTGTTTTAGACAATAATGTATTAATATACGAGTCTTTAAAATGTGGTTTATGTAGTCTTGAATGTTTGATAACATTTCTTCTGCATTTAATACAAAATAAATGCATTTCTGTCTACGTATATAATTCTAAATCATCGACATTACACTCACAGAGCCAACCAATTATGATCCCGAGATTTATTTATTCCTGCAGTATTATTTTCCATAACCACACATGCGTTAATATCGTTCGTTTCGTGATTAACCAATTGAATTGAAAACATAACCAAATAACTGGCATATAACTTCCTCGTTTCACTTATAGATGGCGATGTCTGATTTACTTTATACATATATAAGTATATATTTTTTTTAAGCTTAAGGGCTCACAATTTGAAAAAACTTTAAAGACATAAAATATCTTAGATTGTTTAGTAGAAAATTCTAAATATTTTAATAGTTGACTAAGGGCAGTATTTAGGAGGGTTGCAAATTTTAGGGCCCTATAACTCTGGCCCTGTACTGACGATTGGATGTAAAATGCGATGGGAACTTCACGGGCATATAAATTATATGTATATTAAATTTCATTAAAATCGGCCCGGTACCTTCAGAGGAGTACATACATCCAAGTATATGCGTTATATATATATTTTTGGATTCAGGGCGAAAATACAAGAACTTTTTATTAAGCTCTGAGCATGTTACAGACACACGACTGACTCTTTTGTACATTCTGTACTATGAGCTAAAAAAGTATAGAATTAACTATGAATACAAATTATTGTATTATATTAGATAAAGGACATACATTAACCTATACATTATTATAAAGAAAGGACAAATAATGATTTGCATTTATATTACTTTGTTATAAAAATTATGTTACTTCATCACGTTGAAGTAATTTGTACATAAATTGAAGAATAAGTCATGGATAATAAACCAATGTAGTTGCAAATTTATTTCTAAGTAAATAATATCTCAATTATTTACTTACGTATTTCGATGCTTGATTAAGTTGACGTCTTTAAACTTCAATAAATATATTTGACTTTATTACATATAAAAAAGGTACAAAATAAATTATAAAGTAAAAAATAATACAAAATCAGATTCTATTTAATATCAAATTACTCCTCGTTGATACCGTAAGGCCCAAGTATTCTCAGGCACCATACGCTTTTGAAATTTCACAATTTTACTATCCTGAAGCAAACTAGGCGGTACTTTAAGCTCGATTATATCATTCTTATTCCCAATATTAATTTTCCTAGGCGCAATATACGAATACTTCAACGTAGTCCCACTGCTCGGGCGATTAACCCCTTCTTTACTCACTTCATAACTCGATAAATTCTGGGTGATTTGGTTACTCTCCATTGGCTTATTACAAACTGTACATCGACTTACACCAAACGGGTCTGAATTCAACGGCTTTGGCAATAAACGGTCATCCAGCTCAAATTTATGGACACATTGGTGACTTGGGATCGCTGAAGGGTTCAAATGTGCTGTTGAATGACATTCAAAGTAATTTTCATTCCTGATATTACGAATTGAGTTGATTTTGCTACAGTTGCTTTTATTAGATCTTGCTGAATTTTGATTGTCTCTTGGTGCATTTTGTTCATAGTCATGATTCTCAGAGCGTCTATTAGGAGAGGTACTTCGGCATTTGGGGCAATTACATTCTTGGTTACTGTTTGGTGTTTTCTTGGACATTAATGGTCGATAGTCTAGAAAATCGGTTTGGGAGTTTGCATCACTGGATTTGGGTCGTCTGGGTGATTGACAATGGGCGCAATTACATACGTAATGCATATTTTCACTTAAAGGCGATTGTAGTGGATATGAATGAACATCAAATTTGGATGTGGGGGATTTGGGATGGGTACGTTTAGGGGCATGGGGGTATAATGGACTAGTAGGACAAACAGGGTCTTTATTAGGTTTTCTGGGGGATGGACATCTTTGGTTTCCTGGTCTGGGAGAGGGATATTTGAAATGGTCTGGTCTAGGAGAGGGATATATGTGGTTGCATGGTCTGGGGGAGGGATATTTGTGATTGCAAGGTCTAGGAGAGGGATTGCATGGTCTAGGAGAGGGATTGCATGGTCTGGGAGAGGGATTGCATGGTCTGGGAGAGGGATATTTGTAGTCGCCTGGTTTGGATGAAATACATTTTGGATTGCGCCTAGGAGAGGGACTCCTGGGTCTGGGTGCATTCTTGCATTGGTGTAAATCACGACATAATCCATCCATGCTATATCTTTGCCGATCATCAAAATCCTTATACGCTTCCTCTAAATGACTTCGTCTATCTGTAAACTTTAACTTCGCATTCTCCTTATTAATTCTACATTCCCGGCATTTACAATCATAGACTTCCTGTGCTTCCTTTCGAAGCTTTTTCAAAAACTTTGATTCAGGTGAATAATCCAATAAATCTCTAGCCGTTCGTAACGTTTCCAAGCTATAACTACTCTCTGATTCGAATTGACTCTCTAATTGATCTTTGGTTATTAAATCACTAAAATCTGGTTTTTGAGGCAATAACGGTTTATTAGGCGCTGAGCAGCAATAGCACTCGTTGATGAATTTAGGCTTTTTCTCATTGGGTGACCAATTCCGACATACTTGTGATGGTACTTGTTTTTTTAATTGGGTTCTTGGAAGCTTTTTCACTTTCTTGTTGAAGCATTTCTGGTGGTATTTTGATGTGGGCTTATTGTAAGGGGAAGCCCATTTGATTTTTGTTTGGGTTTTTGTTACTTCGTTTTTGGGGGAGCAACATTCACATGTTTCGTAAATTTGTGGGTTTAATATTTCGGTTATCTGAGAGGAGCTGTTACGGACAGTCCAGTTGTCTAAATTTGGGTTATTTCGTAAAGTTCTGGAAATATACACATTAAATTGTCAAATTGTAGAAACCCAAATTAACTTTTTACCTCTTGGTGTTCACTTCAACATCACAACAACATTTTCTGTTAAACATCTTAAAAATAGTGTAAAATACGTTGTATATAGTTAAATAAAGTGTAGAAGTGTGTTGTAAAGACAAACAACTTGACAGCCAGTCGTACAAACATAAAATTTTGTTTCCCCTACACGTAATCAATACCCAATATTCATCGATATATTTCCATTTTATGTGTTCCTAATACAATAGTGCTACACACGGAACATTAACCGCCCGAGTTATGCTTGAACTCTTACTAACACCGCACACTGCACACATCTGTCTACCATTTAATCCCACTCTTAACTCACTAGAATCTCCTTAAGTGCATGTACTCCGGATACGTGTGTGAACACATTTAACGAACGTGTATTCAAGAACAGCTTCCACCAAAGTAACATCGACCTTCTGCATTCTATGCGCTCTGTTGATTTCAGTACTCGAAATTTGACGAAAGATTCAACTTGTCCATGAACATTCTTTTTTTTATTATTAGTATTATTTATTTAAGCTCCAAACATTTACATTTTGTAAAACAATTAATAATGAAATATAATACAAATAAACATAGATAATAATATATAAATAGAACAATACATATAATTTTAATTTATTTTTAAAAGAGAGTAATTTTTTATTTCTTTCGGTAAATCATTGAATAATTTTGAAACATTAGTGACCAACATTTTTTCTACCTTTATTAGCATTAATATTATTTAAAAATTGGTTGTGTTATGATTATGTAAACAATCTTCTCTATATTATTTAAAATTTTCTACATCGTATTTTCAATTTTAGTTGGTTTAAATTTAATTGATTTGATAATTTATACATGTGGTCAGAAGGCGTTAAGGATTGTTCACAGCGAAATAATTAGTAATTAAACTTAGAAAATTACTAATAATAATCTAGTTTGTGTTATGACAAGCAATGTTAACTTTCCAAGCAACACAATTAATGATAAATGTTGTTGCTGTGAACGTTAACCTTGTATGTCATACAACAAACTTGAATTATTACTTAAGGATTGTTCACAGCGAAATAATTAGTAATTAACCTTAGAAAATTACAAATAATAATCTAGTTTGTGTTATGACAAGCAATGTTAACACTCAAAGCAACAAAACTAACACAATTTATGATAAAATTTGTTGCTGTGAACGTTAATGATTGTTCACAGCGAAACAATTAGTAATTAAGCTTAGAAAATTACAAATAATAATCTAGTTTGTGTTACGACAAGCAATGTTAACATTCAAAGCAACAAAACGTAACACAATTTATGATAAATTTTGTTGCTGTGAACGTTAAGGATTGTTCACAGCGAAACAATTAGTAATTAAGCTTAGAAAATTACAAATAATAATCTAGTTTGTATTATGACAAACAATGTTAGCATTCGAAGCAACACAATTAATGATAAATGTTGTTGCTGTGAACGTTAACCTTGTATGTCATACAACAAACTGGCATTATTACTTATAATTTCTAAGCTTAATTACAATTTTTTTAGCTGTGAACGTGAAGCGTTTGGCCCATTGTTGCTTTCCAAAATGCCAGCAAATAAAAAGAAAACCACACGTATCTTTACTAAACTTTGAGATTCTGATATATTCGTTATTTATTTCTACAACACGAACATCGAAATGGTGAGAGCCTTAGTAACTTTTCGAATATGAAGATTCAAGTATCCGGAACACATAAACTAGAGAATGAGTTACGCTGTAAGAGCATTCTCAATATCATGTTATCCTGTCCCATTTAGGTTCACTTACGACATGCCGGCGTTTCGTGCGCGCAATATTTGTATTAAAAACTTTTCAGTTTCATGCTCTCCGGATACTAATGCGATCGTATACGAAATTTAACGGACGTCATTCCGGTGCATCATGCGCGAATATCCGAATTACCCATTCTAGTCATGCTATCCGGATACTTATGAGATCGCATACGAAGTTTTAGTAAGTGATTGCATATACGCATTGTTTACATGGTCATTGCGATTATCCTGTTATCCGGATACTTTTGAGACACATACGACACTTTACAAATGTTTCTCTCGTGTAAACGAGTTGGTTAGTACGATCTTCTCGAATTTATGCGGCCTGAATTAGAGTACGAACACATATCACATTTCGCGACTTAATATGTATAAGCGCATACGGCCGTATTGAACCTTTGGTATCTTCTTCGTTTTATGCGGCTTGGATATGTTTGTGAGCAACAAAATTCACGATTCAGGGACTTTTTCTGGACCCTCGTATTCGCAATAGATTACTCGTGTAATGTGCTTCTCTATTTTATGTGTTCCGGATACAAATCAGACATATGGCACTTTAAGACGCAGTTGGAACTACCACATTTGCAAATGCAATTAAATATTTTTAGAAATTAGTCATTAGTTAATATATTTTCAATTGTTTTATTACAACATTTTTATAATACAAATAAACTGAGACAATCTTATCTTTATTAGAATGCCAATTCGCTACAAGTACATATTTATTTAATTTCAATAAAGTAATTTTTAAATTAATACATTTTAAACAGTATTATTTTGATTTAAAGCATGATTAATATGATTTGTTGCCCCTACAGCTAAACCAATAACAGATGCAAATAATTCCAACACATACGTCCCTAAAGCAGTTGTAGTTGGAATCGATTTTGAATCTATTTTAAAATCTACATCATTTACATCATCAGTAATGTCCAAATTCTGCTTCAAATTAATCTTTAAAGGCTGATCTAAATCCATTTTCGGGACTCCATAAAGTGCAGGGACTTTTTTCACTTCACCAACTTGTTTATCCGTCCATTCAAACTCGAACACATTCGATTCGTTATTACCACCATCCAAATTCCATTCGAAATTTAATTTATTCGTTTCTTTGGTATTTAATCCCATTCGCCCATTCTCGGAACTGTTCGGTTGTCCTTGAAGCTTGTTCGTAGCTTCTCGTTCATTCGATCGTGCAAACTCGGCCACGTTCGGCTGTGTAGGATTATTATGGATTGTCAAGTTTGTAATTATAGGATAACGAAATTTATCTTTAGATTCCTGAGTGGAACCGCCTAGGATAGCTGTAATTTGGGATAATGTGACTAGTTTCTGGATGATTTTCGACACTTTTTTCTGGATGAAACTTGGCTGGGATTCTGTTGTTGTTGTTGGATCGTCTGGGAAAACGAATTCATTATCAAATTCAGTTAATGGAGCGAGTTTATTAGGTTTTGGGATTGTGCCAATGTTTTCTGAGTATGGGTTTGTTGCTGAGCTGGATGATGCACTCAGGAGGGATGATAGTGAGTTGAGAAGGAATGGTTTTGATGTTCCTAGCTGTATTCCCTAAAATAATAGATTTTATTGTTAGTGTTGTGCTTTGGACAAGATCCAACACGTGTTTAGAGAAATAAGAGCACTTACTTGTAAGATTATAATGGATATAAATGTTATTTTGTACATTGTCGGTTAAGTTTTGAACAACACTAACACGCATCACTCTCGGATTATTAAATAAATCAGCTATTGGCATCTGATTCCAATGTATTAAATGTTTGTACCCCACCCATAAATGAAGCAAAACTTGACAAATAGGGGCACCTAGAGGTCATGTTTCAAAATCAGTATTGTAATAACAATGAGGTAATATGGGACGACAAAGGAATACTAATAACATTGTTACTTATCACTGCAATAAAATAATAAAATTAACCTAATATTGACACATAGCCGTGTTAGGGAATTAGGTTCTTGAATGCTAAATAAATTGTTTGTATTTTGATTACGTAAATGGAATCAATGCATCCAGTTTACAAGTACTGAAATAAGCCAGAGCTCAGATAGACCTCAACATATAAGGGATTCAGGTTTAGAAGAACTTAGGAGGAAAGAAATGAAATGCAAATAATACAAATTCATTTTATTCGGTTCGTTCAAAATACCATAAAGTGGATTTATACATAATTTTAAACCCCATTGATGTTAACAATGCATTCATAGCATTATTCTGTTGAACAGTGTATCCAGTAAGATCATCAGTTTCAGCCCTTTGCTTGCAAATGTGTTCCATGACAATCTTACCATATCCCATTTTCCTATACTTCCTTGGAGTTTGAATAACACCCATATTACCCATATCTGTAAGCACAACTGAACTCATAAACTCATGATTCCTCTTAGAAAACATTCCAATGCCTGAGTTCATTCTAATTAAATGTTCAATATATTCCTCAGTTCCTGGACCTTTCATTGCCCAAGTCTCGTTTAATTCTTCAGCGTGGTAAGGCTGTAATTTGTCTATGTAACCATCTGAGGGACAACTACAAATAGAGAGTTTAAACCAGAGTAATACTAGGAAGATTTTCCTTATACCGATCTTCAAATTTGAGAGCTTCTTCTTTTGGTAAATACCAAGTGAATATATCAGCAACTACTCGTTTCGGTTGATCAATTTGAGTTAAAATCGGATTAATTTTCTTCTTGAATTCTTCATGGACAGAGTAGATCATTGGACCTTTCTTCCAATCAATTCTTTTAGTTTCTCGCAAACTTTTAGATAATCTGTCGCAAGATTTGTCCAAAGTGAAGAAATATATATTGTGCATTCCATTCTAAAGACCCACATACAGGAGGTATTAGTATTTTTATCATATTTTGGAGTTTACCCATGTTTACTTTAGCAATTGCCACAAATGTCCCGTCGTCCCATTTGTTGTTGGGGCACAAGAATTCTATTTTCGTTGCTGGATTCTTTTGTTTCCATTGTATGAAGTTGTCCAGGAACAAGTAAGGCTCTATTAAATTAGGCCAATGCGCCTTGTACATATCCCTTAAGGATGGTAAATCTTCATCTTTAATGTTTTGAAGAATGTCCCTACTTTGAAAGCTACAGTATTTTACCTACAATTACATTTTGTCAATTGTCTGTCTGTGTTTGTATATTTTTGGTTTTGAATCCATACGAAATTGAAATGGTAACGAAATTTATTATGGTTTAAAGATTACAATAAATTTAAATTATGTAAATAGGTTTAAAATACTTACACTTTGCTTATATATTAGTGAACACTTTTGTGCCAAGTTTAGGCGACATATTTGAGTATTTAGCATGATTGGTAAAATGAACGTTGAAATTAGTTTATTTTATATGAAAAAAGGTGATATAAATATAATTGTTTCGCTTCTCACATTAAGATTATTGTGATATATGTTCTACAATTGACATTGAACATAATCAATTTTGACTAGTGTCAAAATAAATGCGACCAAAGTCAAAATTATTCCCAATATTTTGTTCATAATCCAATATTTATTTTCTACATTAACAATTACATACAAAAATTATTTATTATTATACATAGTTTTAGGCTTTAGTGGTCTTAGAGACCGCCAATACATATTACAATATTTATATTTAACAATTAAGCTTATTTATGGCAATACTAAATAGAGGTCAACTCAAGGTTAAGCTGCGAACTGCAACGGTGGAATATATCGGATAGCTTCATTCATATAACTATCAGATTTGTCTAAGTCTGTCAATAAGGTTTTGATTTTAATTAAAACATTATCTTTCCTTGTATTTTTCTTCTCGACAACTTTGGACAGAACGAATTTCAGTTGATCAGATGCACTTCCATCTGAAGTTTTGATCAGCTCTTGTAAGACCGTTTCAGAGTATCCCTGAAACATAACAAGAATCATCAAATATCCCAAATATTTATGTAAGATTAGATTTTAGATTAAAAGTGACCGAGAATGCTACAGATACACAATTGCTTTAGCTCTTCTGTGCATTGTCCTCTTCTACATCCTTTTAGCTTCGCCAGAGAAGATGTAGAAGAGGACAATCTCCCTCCTAATGTTTCTTGTAAGATATTTTGGATTAAAGGTATCCGAGAATGCTACAGATACACAACCAATTGCTTCAACCTCTTCTACATCCTTTTTGCTTCCCCACAAAGGATGTAGAAAAGGACCATCTCTCTCCAAATATTCCTAGAGTCGTGTTTCATTTACTTACGTTATACTTATTCAACCCTAATTCTTTGGCTTCTTTATTCAATAAGTCGTACAACGAAAGGAGAGTGACATAAGCCCTTGTTGGAGGTATTTTCTTTTTGCGTAAATAGTCTAAACTAATGTCATCATAATTTACTGAAAACTTATCAATTCTATCATCTAAATCATCTCCAATTGAATCAACATCATCTAACGTATTAACTAGATGAAGTAGATCACTTGGACCTGCTCCAAATAAGTCTATATCTTCTGGAAGATCCGACATTAGCAGAGGTCGTTTTTGATCCTTGTTGTTAGACGGAACTGATGCTTTATTTGACACAAATCTGCAATAGAAATAAACACTTGAACGAGGTCGACCGATAATAGCCGAATGTGTGTCCTCTGTGCATGTCTCGCGCGCATGCGTGTTGCAACCGTTTCTGCGTTTAATTAAATATGAAGTTTTAAACAATATTTAAATACCTGTACCAGGGTTCCCAGCCGTAGGAGTTTGCCAAATCGAATTCCCTGGAATAGTAAACATTTGGCCCTAACGGTGATGCTGGCCCGTAATTACCTGGTTTGTGTGGAGGGGTGGGTCGTATAGTGGTCGTAGAACTTACCCCACTGCCCCCTGCACCAGTGGCGTCCGGTTTAAGCTCGTATTTCATCATGTCAGTCAGATGAAACATTACGTGCATACTTGCAGGGATATAATTGTTCGAGAATATTGGTTTTGGTTCTGTTTTCTTTCTGCTTGAAAACATCAGACTTTCTTGTGTGTTGACATCGGTTATTAGCTGTAAATCAATAGTTTATTGATTAGTAGTTAATAGTTCAGTGACTTTTTAGAGATTTAACAGACTAATTAGTTTATATATCACTTTTGTGGCTCAAATAGTCACTGATTAATAACAATATATTATTTATAATAAAATACACTATTAAGAACGCAAAGGTGATATGCCCAAGTGTATATAATAATACATCAAGATTTAGCAATTTTAGTTAAAAAACGTTATTATTATATTGACATTGTTTCAATGCAATCGTAGCATTTAATTTAATCAAAATAAATCAATATACATATAGTCACAGTCAGAACTGAGCAGGAATTAAATTTATTTAGGGATTTTAATCAATTTAATTGAAAATGAGGACATTAGAATTGAATTGATTTGAAAACATTGAATTGAATTTATGAATTCGTTTTTAATTGTGATTCGAAATTAATTGTTGTTGATTTGAGTGAATTATGAATTTAATTCCACTAGGAATTGATTTAGCCCAGGTATGGTGACATTACAAGAAGGTCGAGTGCAGGCCACTCCAGTTTATTGTTGTTAAAATTCTAGTATATTTGTTACAAAATTGATATCGCATTTTTATAAATTAGTATTATAATAATTTATATATTGTGGTTCGAAAACAATTAATTGTAGTTTAATTGAGTGAATTATGAATTTAATTCCAGTAGTAATTGATTTAGCCCAGCTTTGGTGACACTACAAGAAAGTCGAGTACAGGTCACTCCAGTTATTGTTGTTAAAATTCTAGTATAATTTTTACAAAATTAAATATATAAATTAGTATTTTAATAATTTATATTTATTCATTTATTTCCATAATCCAGTGTAGATAATTTAATTAAAATATTATGGTATAACTGTAAAATTGATATCTTGTGTAGCTGTATTTAAAATTGCCATAAATATTGATTAAACTACAGCAAAAAGTAAGTATTTTAAAATTGAGTTTGAAAACATAAATATTGATAACGAATGTATTTACCTTGTACTTGCATAATAAAAAATAATAATAAATACTTACTTTATGACTTATTAATATACCGAACCAATACCACTTAATCATTTTGATAATAGTCAATAAACACGGTTAACACTATTTATTTGTAGAGAAAGATATTCACGAACAAGACGATCTGTGAAACAGGCAAATATGTATACTGTGTCAAGCAGGTAAGAGATCCCATCAAACTACACTTTGGTATTCATGTTGCGCTAAACCCACTTCTTCAATTCACTTCTGCCACTATATACAGCTGGTCACAAAATAATAGTCACCACAAGAGTAACGTTAATACCGTATACAACTTTACATTAATCCAAAAAAAGCATATTTTTTATGAATTATTTTCTCAGGATAAGTCAAATTTATCAATTTTTGGTTTAAGCCACTTTATTCCTTATTTTTTTGTCTACAATAAAACATTTTTTTCATACAAAAATATATAAAACTTTCCGAGATATCGCAGAAAGTATACGATACAGCTTTACCATCTTTGGTTCAAAAAAAGCTCTTTTTTATGATTTTTTTTTCTCAGGATTAGACCATTGTATCAATTTTTGGTTTAAGCCACTTTATTCCCCGTCTTTTTGTTTATATTAAAACATTTTTTTCGTACAAAAATATATAATACTTTCTGAGATAACGCGGAAAGTATGTTTAGGTCACCACTAAACGGGCGAACTCGTATCTCATCGACGGGTCATCTAAATCTAATTTTAATGCTAGATTCTAAAAGAGTATAAAATTATCTGGATATTATATCAATTTTTGGTATAAAAAGTTAATATTTAACAAAATGGCGGCAGTGTGAAGAAAAGTGTTTGATATTTTTATTTATTTTCTGGAACAACTGTACAATTGAGGTGTAGGTTTGGGTTTTTTATGGCTGTCTTTGCAAAAAAGGCTTTGTTCATCAAATTGGCGGTATTAATTTCTAGAACAGGTTCTTCATGCCTAACCTTCAGATGTTATTGAACCACGAATTTTGGTAAAACATGTTTTCCGAATTTGTTTACAAACAATAATCATAGAATTATGAATGTGAAATTTAAACAAATAATTTTGGGGGGCCTGCACTCAACTTATACGAAATTTTTACTAGAAATATATCCTTTCTAAGTCATTGGTACATTTAAAAAAAAAATAGACTCCAGATATTTAACTAACTAAAATAAAAATATATATATATATATAACTTTTCCATAATTTTATTTGCAAATTTCAACAATATTATAATTATAATAATTCTTAAATCCTGTTTTGAAATAAAATAAAAATAAGTATTTCATTTATACAAATGATATATGAAATTATTAATTAATTATTAATATTTCTGTAAGCATATGGATAATCATAACTTCCAATTCCAAAGAATCCTAAAATATTTCGCTTCTTCTCATTTAATTTCTGGAAGAACAACGGCGGTCCAGTTTCTTGTAGGCTTCCAAAATTATTATACTCAGGGCTTAACTCAAAATTTATTTTTTCAATCGTATCTTTTACAGGTCTAATAAAAGTTGAATCAAACTTTTCTAGTAAATTCGGAAATAAATATTTTCCTTTCAGAGTATCAAATATATTACTTGATAAAAGTAATTGTAAATTTGCTTGTAAATTAATTAGTTTATTCTTTGAATTACTCAATATTTTACTATCTGTTTTATTAATATTATTTGATATCTGAGAAATATTTAGATTTCCATTAGTAAAATTATCTATTACTGGAAATCCATTAATTTGTAATTCTGGTAAAATATTATCTTCATTCGAACTTTCGTGTATTGCTATTTCATTCCGACTGTCTTTTATATTATTTTGAATTTTTTCTAAATTAATTTGTAATTCTGGCACAATTACTATCGGTACTTCAACTTCATTCTGAATGTCTGTTACCGGTTTCTTGTCGTTAATTGAAGATATGTTATTTAAAACAGGTATATTATTATCTTTTAAATTAATCGCATTTTTAATGATATTTTGACCAATGTTGTTAGATACAAATGTTGTATTTAATATGTTAAATGCATTTTGTGGGTCGTCTACACTGTTATTGTTATAGATAGGTGTACACTGGTAGTTTTGTATCTGAAATAAATTTATATTAAATTAATTAACCCCAATCAAGTTTAAAAAATTTGACATTATACACCAAATATAAGTTGTTTCACTGTCCAAATTTCAATATTCTATCATTTATAGTTTGGTCAGAAAAAATTCGCAAAGTTTGATAAAAATTTCGTGAAATGTGACCAAAATTTCTTTTCTTTTCAAACAGAGTGAAAGTAAGTTTCTAGAGTAAATAAATATCGGGGAACTCAAATCTGTTAACGGCGGCGCGATACGATGCACCGTTTTCGAGTTATATGGAAATTTGCCTATTTTATCAACTTCAAATCCCGCTAACAGCAAATTCTAACGGTTTTTCATAACTTTAATTAGCATTTTTGGAATCAGCGTAGTCAAATTAATCTAAATATATGTCAAACTCAAAATTTTTTATGCGATTTTTTTGGCGAAAATTTCGTAAGGGGTACCCCTTACCGTTTTTGCGAAAATCGACGATTTTCACTGTTTTTCACGCGGTTTGCTGTGTAAGTCGTAATATTAACCTAATCAAGTTGAAAAAATTTGACAATATACACCAAATATAAGTTGTTTGACTGTCCAAATTTCAACTTTCTATCATTTATGGTTTGGTCGAAAAAAATTCGCAAAGTTTGATAAAAATTTCAATTAAAAAAATTCGTGAAAAGTGACCAAAATTTTTTTTCTTTTCAAACAGAGTGAAAGTAAGTTTGTACAGTAATTAAATATTGGGGAACTCAAATCTGTTAACGGTGGCGCGATACGATGCACCGTTTTCGAGTTATATGGAAATTTGTATTTTATCAACTTCAAATCGCGGTAACCTAACCCACCATTATGGTCTGAAAACAGCGTTTTAAGTACACAAATATCCAGCACTCACAGGGTATTCCCCCGAATCCTACCATCACAAATAAAAAATATACATCAAAGAATTGCATAACCATATAAAAATACATGTTTATATATTACAAATAATTCATCTGTCTTCAAAGGTAACAAACCATCACTTTTAAATTCTCTGTTTAAATATAAAACTTACAACAAAATAAACAATGAACAGGTTCATTAATTGATACATTTTTAAGAACTAAGTAATACTTTAGCGAATTGGTAATTTATATACAAATGTATATGTTAATTTAACGTGGGTACCATCAGTATATTGAACTTTTTAGAATACATGAATATTTATTGGATTTTATGAATAAATATTACAAAATCGAAGTTTCTAACCGTAAATGGAATTTCAACACATATCAGGGCCATCGTAAGCCACTGCGGTTTCAGTACATACAACGCACCGATGCGTTCTGCTCCCCTAATAAGTAATATACGAGACGAACAGCGATCTTTAATTATAATGGCTTTTGGGTTAACAATATGAGAAAATCTTATAGATATAAAATATCTTAGAATTTTTAGTAGAATTTTTGGGTGTTTTAATTATTTTTATAAGGGCAGTATTAAGGAGGGTTGTAAATTTTGGGGCCCTATAACTCGGGAAGTATACGGGCGATTGGATGTAAACTGCGAACGGATACAAATAGGATGCCAAGTGATATGTGTAGCAAATTTGGTGTAAATCGCTCCGGTACCTTCAGTGGAGTAGTGGTTACAAATTTGGTCTTACAAGCGAGCGACGACTAACATCCAAGTATATAAGTATATATTTTTTAATTCAGGGCGACGAGACAAACACGTTTTGTTAAGGCATTTTTTGATTCGAGAATGCTACAGACGCACGACCAAATGCTTTAGCTTCTTCGGTACAATTTTCGAAAAATATTACGCCTAAATCAAATATGTAAAGCAAAAGAATATTTGTTTTAATATTATTTACATATTTTGAACTTCATAGCGAACGTTATTAATATGCAAATTTATATAAAGTTCGTTACGCTAACGCATGCATTTATTATGATTTCTTGATTAAAATTCAATTTTACTACATATTATATCAATCAAATCATGTCGCAGTTTATTTTCTAGTTCGCTGCACGTATTAAAGCTACGCTTACTAAAGTTTTAAGCCACATACATATATATATATATATATATATATATATATATATATATATATATATATATATATATATATATATATATATATATATATATATATATATATATATATACAATATATATATATATATATATATATATATATATATATATATATATATATATTTACAATATATATATATATATATATATATATATATATATATATATATATATATATATATATATATATATATATATATATATATATGTATATTAACGAAATCCCGAACGCTATAATAGCGATAAAATAGTGTCGGTATGATAGAGCGCTGGGGAAAGGTACGGTTACCGACCGAGAGATCCCGCAGCATTTACAAATCGGTGCCATCGTGTTCGCCTTCTGTTTGACATCGTTGTAACCATGGTAGCCGTCCCTAGCTTTAATAGCAAATACATCGGGCAAGTTTAGCTCAGTTGTGGCTATCCGAGGCTTGTACGCAGTCGGTTCAGAACGCAATTTACCAGTAAAATTCACTGTATTTTTGTTTTGATATTTGGAAGTTTTTCAAATTCATTATTTGGACATTTTCTATGTGTTATATATTAAGATTTAATAATCGATTTTTCTAAATCTATTCGTTTCGAAAAATCGACTTTGAATCTATTTTCAATAATTGTGCCGTTTTTTTTGTTTTATGTTAAATATTGTTGCTTATTTTGACTTTCTTGTGATTTCTTTGGATTCTCTATACCTTAAAGGTAATTTGTGTATTTTTAAAAGAAATAAATGTTTCATTAACAGTACATTTATGCATTTATTTTAATATTTGGGTGGCAGTGCTTTCCTGCATAAGTACTACGTATCGCTGCGTCTGCTCACTATCCGGCTCGCTACGAGTCCGGGTTCGTTGTGACTCCGGGTCCACCGTTTTCCTTTTCCCCGTTGTCGGTTCCTCTTTCAGCTGAATCACCAAGCAACGAGTTTAACATAATTTATATTTATACTTTTTCAAATCTTATAAAGAAGTCTCGTTAAATATTTAAAAATACAACATATAAATCATTTTACACTGTGCTCGAATAGGGGGGGGGGGGTTTAGGGGGGAGGGTTATGTAGTTTGATATATTTTTTAAAACTTCAAATAGATATTTTTACTTTCTTATACGTATATATATATATATATATATATATATATATATATATATATATATATATATATATATATATATATATAAAAGAAAATGTATTATAATCAAAATATTCGTTTTTAAAATCCCGTTTAATATTTAAGAATACAATATTTACATTATTTTATACTGTGCTCTTATAGAAGGGGTTAGGGGAGAGGGGTTATGTAGTTTGATTTATTATTAAAACTACAAATAGGTATTTTTACTTTCTGACTACGAAATGTTGATGGAAATATTCGTTTTGAGGATTCCTGCATCCAATTTTGACTATTATATCTATGATGTCTGTGTGTCTGTATGTGAACGCTCCATAGCTAATACCATAATTCGAATTTTATGTTTTGAATTCAGAAGGATTTCTTAACCATTAGTTTACTGGTTTGATTTATTGAATAACTCGAATAAGACAACGAGTTAGAGAAAAGTATATTAAATAAAAGTTAAAGATATTCATATTTTTAGTAACTTTTGTTTAAAAACATATTTACAAAAACGTACTATTTACTGAATATTGGACTTTGAACTTAGTCATGTTACATAAAAGTTACCATATTGTTTCACACACAATTGTAAACTAAATAAAACAATTTTTTTAGTGTATAATTAAACAAATTAACATATATTTTTATAAATAAATTAATTCATTGGGTTTTTTGTGTTCCATCTAATTCAAACAATGTTTCCGTAACTCGTACGTCTATGCCAATCTGCATTTTTAAAATAAATTATATTTATTCAAATTCCTGACGTGTTTCGGTTAACCCAAGATTTCTTTCTTCAGAGCATTTGAATAAATATACTGATTTAATTTAATATAACTAACAAAATATTCATAAATTTCACTCACTGAAACTGAATGAAAAACGATGGAAGATTCTATAATTAATAATCGCATTTATAATTCATAATAACGATTGAACTTAAGTAAACCCAGTAGCACGCGTAAACAAAGTAATTTAGATGTAAAAAGAAATTGAAAATATGTATTTGGGTTACTTAAAAATTCATGAGATTCCAATGCAATCATTTAAAATTTTGCTGCTTTATACAAAATTTAACGGAGACAACAGGAATTAATCCTTAAATATCTTAGCTATTTAATGGGTTATACCATAATGGTATCTTGTTATTAAGTAATTGTCAAGTAAAATTAACTATATTTATAAGCAAACAAATAATTTAATTCTAAGAAAATATTAAATTGAGTTTATGGGATATTTAGTAATAACATATAAAATTAAATGCATTAAAATATAATTACAGTGTAGACGACATATCATTATATAAATGAACGTATATAGTTATAAACCTATGAACAAAATATACTGTTAAATAAAATTGAAGGTTAAGTTGTATCTCCAAAGATACAAGGCAATCAACATGTGAAACATGTATTAAAATTATCGACTAGTCTGCGATATTTCACAAACAAAATTCGAGGTTTAGAATAATCAAATTGTTATTTTTGATGCATTTATAATTCAACAATTATAACTAAACCGGTTTAGGAATTGTTTTTATAAACAGGCAATAAACAAACCTTAATTTTAAAGATTCTTGCTATCATATACGAATGTATATAAAGAAGTATACATGTTTTAACCATCCCTGAATCAAATTTGCACTATTATTTATGTTTATCATTAATATAATTACCCAAAAATGTATGTATGTACGCTATTTTTGTAAAAATGCAGATTGGCATAGACGACCTCCAGGGTAAGAGGTGAGAGTCTTAGCCACCATGCCATGGCGATGGCTAATAATGTAATAAAAAATAATCAAATAGTTTATACTGAAATAAAACAAGTTCAGTCTGCTTTGAAATAGACAAAAACGAATCAAACGAATGAAATGTTAAAAAAGTTATTGTGATAAATCTTCAATTAGTTTAATGATTTGAAGTGTATTTAGTGTCCCCCCTCCCCCTTATAGGGGATAATAGGGTTCAATATTATCTTGATTATAATCCCAAATGACATTTACATTAAACCTACAACCGGATGATTTATAGAATATAAAAAATAAATTTAAATATTCAATGAGTGAAAATATTATTAATTATTTTAATTAAAATTAAGTATCTATACACAATAGTTCCATGTATTGCCAGCAGGTGTGCCACTAATTGTAAATTATTAATTTATAGTTTAAATATTCCAACTGTGATCTCTCCTATTTTCGTTTGGATAATTAATTTTTTTCCAACGATTGGATATCATTCAATAATTAATATTTTCTTTTTTTAATTGCAAACGAAAAATATATGTAGCACCTAATTGAGACAAATTGTATAGACTTTCGTAATTGAGCCTAAGGTGCTTATACGAAAATGATTTTGGATATAATCATAGTTGTTACTTTGGCATTTACAAGAAAAACTAATATATTTTACGTGTACTTAATTTCTTGTAAACCTATAAAAGCCATAAAAAAAATTAAATATAATAATAATTTTTAATTTCCTTTACACAGGAATAAGTCTTGTAATCATGAAAAATATCAAACGGATATACACGTTTTATCCCTCCTTGAATCGAACATAACTATTTCCGGAATGACGTCTGTGTGTCTGTAAACGGTCAAAACTAATAATAATTCTTAACCCTAGAGAAAGCTTATTGTTAATCCAGCTGTTAAACTGAATAAATCGATACTTAATTTACGAATGACCAAATTAATGTCATTATTATCTAGAAAATATCGCTCAGAAACCAGTAGCGTATGTTTGTTAATGTTGTAAACAGAATAATATAAATTTTATATGCGACTAAAAAAAAAGTCATGTTGTCAGTCAGTTGTAACCAAGAAACTTGTTTGAAATAAATCGTTCATTTTACGACTGAAACGTAACCAGAGTAACAGTTAATTATATGGTGGTTACTGGTGGTTTTAACCAGAATCGAAAACGATTAAACATAGTTTATATTATTTTGCAATAAAAGAACTGGAATACTTAATATTTAATATATTAAACTTTTTATAAACTTTCACTCAATTGGAGTTTTAATTACGGTTGACGTCTACGCAGAAAATCATAACTAATCTTTAAATTTGTTAATATACTTGGATTTAAATAAAATCTAATGTTTTTACTTTCTTATAAGCAGTAAAAAATTAATTTGGTAATCTTGAAAATATCGAAATGCTTTAAATGTGAAACGGTCGATTGTAAAATTGTGTAATTATAAACTTAAGACTTGTATATGGTCTAGATGCGTATTTTCTATTTTTGAAAGGATTATTTAAACCGGAAGTGCTTGTTTTATCAATATTTGAATATGTTCGAATTTGATTTAGCGTGGAAACAAATTTATAATTGCATATTGTTCATTGATTAAAACTTCTAGCACGTAGAGTTCAAGCAGTCTGCTTGGATCAACTTCAAACATATGTTGGCCTTATGTCTAAAAATAGCATCGTCTTTCTTAAATAAGGATATACTTAAATATATATCTATGTTTGGAATATTTTAACTAACTTTATTTCTATAGAATTGCAACAAATAATTTCTTGCTTGTTTCAAAATTTTTAGTTAAGGAAATATTTTGATTTGAGAATGCTACAGACACACAATCGATTACTTATGAATCATTATGCCCCAATAATTAAAAATAATTATTATTAAATTTGAATATTCTCCCTTATTGGTTTTATAGTAAAACGGAGTTCAAGTAACCGTATTTATTAAATAGAAAAATCAGTACTTAATTGAACACTTCAATTAGGTATCTGACCTTGGTAACTAAACCAAGTTAACCATTATAACCTATAAAACGGGACCGCGTCGTTACGAGGTTGGAATCCGAACTACTGCGAAAATAACATCATAAATTTCCCGTACATAATCTGAACTTTCCAGAGAGTTTTTTCCCCTCTTGAAAAAGTACGTTCACACTTACACATATACACGTTTAGACGATCGATCGATTTTACAAATAGCCCAATTGATTTAAAAATATCACCGGCAGGATCCCCCAATCACCAGCCCTGGAACAGCCAATTTATCGCAGTTCCAGGCCAGCATCTAGGAGTCGATTTTTTTAGACCTTAAGGCAATCCTGTTCTTGAACCCAGGAGACTTTTCGTTGAATTATGTTTCTCATTGCCTGTCACGATTCCGGCTCTCTTTTATATATATATATATATATATATATATATATATATATATATATATATATATATATATATATATATATATATATATATATATATATAATTGTATGATTTATAGCAGAGTCAAGCGTAATATTACATTTGCGAATCGTAATTTGCAAATAGATTCTTAGTCCTACGGGAATATATATATATATATATATATATATATATATATATATATATATATATATATATATCACGTAATTTCAAGACTATTCGTATATTAGTATTCGTTTAATAATTTTTATGGCCTTTAAGTAACCAATATGAAGAAATTTTATTGATATAAAATATCTTAGAATTTTTTGTAGAATATTTGGATATTTAAATTATTTTTATTAGGGCACTATTAAGGGAGGTTATAAATTTTGGGGCCTTATAACTCGGGAAGTATACAGAGGATTGAATTTAAACTACGTATGGATACAAATAGGATACTAAATAATATGTATACCAAATTTGGTTTAAATCACATTGGTGCCTTCAGAGTTATAGAGGGCACAAATTTGATCTAATGAGTGACGGCTAGCGAATGCTTAAGCTCTTGTGTACTTTGTACAGCGGGGTAAAAATGGTGCCACATGCTTTATGCTTTAACGGTGTATGAATTTAAAAAGAAATATTTTGTCAAATGCCGAAAAATGTATTCGAATCGTGAATGAGCCATTCTATATTTTTGCTGTAGTTTCTTTCACTGGGCCATTGTGGCAGAGCGAGAGCGACACGAGCGCACTATCTCTCTTTCAACAACTGTGTGGGTGTATTCGACTGAATTTTCTACCATCCGCATATACGAGTTTGGTCGTTGTTAACGCGCTGAGATCGATAAATGACAAATATTTCTAGTGATGACAACACTTCAACAACAAGGTAAGGTTGCCTCCTTGGTATATACATTTTATCTCCCTATTTGATATCTCTGGTAAGCTGTAAGTATGCACTATAAAACTTTTAGCCGCCATCTTGGATACACCTCAACGAATAAACTTGTTATAAACAAATAACGGGTTATGTTACAGTTTAAATATTTGGTATACAGCATATTGAGGATGGTATTGATTGGTATCACTCTTGGGAATTTGCAATTGTGTTAATGCAAGCATAAATATATATATATGCTAACCATTAATTTGTTAGGTTAGGGGCATAACTTGTTTGTCAGCAAATGTTTACAAATAATTTGCGATACATAAACACATTATTAAATTCAATTAAATTATATTTGGTTCATTTGACGCATTTCCCAACTAAAACCATAAGAGTAAATTTATTTAAAAGTAAACTAATAGTTTAGTTTATTAAATATGTATACAAATTAAATTTTAAAATTATGAATGACTCATCATGGTTACATTAAACTTCAACTGACGTGAACCCGATACGCGGACTGATTCTCTTAACTACTTATAAGGCAAATGTGTAAATCTAAGCTTAGAAATGCAATTCTAAGAATTATAGGAAATACACCGATAGCTAAATTGAACACGTGTACACTGCAAAATCACATTAAAAATGTATTTACACAATAAATTCTGGGAAAGAAAAGAATTATTGAAGTTTTATATTTATATATATATATATATATAATTCCTTAGATTTTAAATTTTAAACGACTGTAAATATGTTTGTAGCAATGATGAATTATTAGTCGCGCCTCTGAGATGACGAAAGGAATTCAGTAAAAATGAGTCACACTTCAAAGAGCTAACAATTATGTATGACAATAGACCGCGCTGTTAGTTTAATGAATTTGCATTTTTTTATATGCACAAACAAGTGTTAAACATGTTAATCTTAAATGCAATTTCGTTTTATGTCCTATTTTGATATTTAACTAATAATCATCCACTAACAATAATTGATTAAATATAATCCTCATCAATGCACAAAAATATTTTTTTTATGATTTTCCCTAGCAATTTTCTCGTAACTGGTACATTTTTTAAACAAACTTTTCAAACAAAAGTGGTGCGAAATATTAATATCTTTAATTATGAACAAAACTATTTTTGCCATAAGTGCAGTTGTTTTAGTGATATTGGGGATATAATAAAAATGCGCATATACTATTCTCACAAATACATAAATAAGTATTTATGATTTTTCGTAGCAGTTTTCTCGTAACTGGTACATTTTTTAAAGAAACTTTTCAAACAAAAGTTGTGCGTAATATTAATATCTTTTATTATGAATATTACTATTTTTGCCATAAGTGCAGCCGTTCTAGTGATATGGGAGATATAATATTTCTGCAAAAATTTTGATAGTGATTTATCCACTGACGGTGAGAAATTATGTTATTTTAAGTGTCAGCTTAGAATCGTATAAGTGTCAGTTTAGAATCGCGTCGTCGGGGTATAAAGAAACACTCAATTTACGGTAGACTTTGATAAATGAATCAAAGTCCTGGTGGATATGTGTTTGCATCAACTGCTACTGACAAGCGCTACGCACAGAATTGCAACTCATGTCCTATGGATGGGATGGCGTGAACACATAATTATGTTTTGATAAGTGCTTACTAGTGGCGGCGGCGATGCTTGCTTCTGGTATTCAGAAAGGAGAGAGAGTAAATATAATGATTTTCGACGGGTCAAAGTCCGGAAAATGAGCGGCTATCATTAAAAGAAAATTAATTACAATTTCAATTCGGGTTGTAAATGGTTGGCTGGATGGATGGATGGACTGTTTTTCTAGCCTGATTGCTTGTTTACCGTAAAGTTGATTACTTTTTGGTCATTCTACAAGATTGATAGACCAACAGAATAAAAAAGAAACACCGTTTACTTTTCTAACTTAAATACTAAAGCAACTAGAGTGGCTTTCACTCCTCTTTTTTATAAACATTTTCATTTACTCAAGTTTTTAACGGATATACACGTGTTGACCTTCCTGAATTGAATGCAACTATTTTCGGAATGTGTCTGTGAATGCACTAGAACCAATACTTCAAACGTAAGACTTGTATATGGTCTAGATGTGCACCTATTATTGAAAGAAAAATTCACCCGAAAGTGCATTTTTTGTTCTATCTCCAATATCACTAAAACGGCTGCACTTATGGCAAAAATAGTTATAAACATAATGAAAGATATTTATATTTTGCACAACTTTTATTTGAAAAGTTTCTTTAAATTATGTACCAGTTACGAGAAAACCGCTGCGGAAAATCTTAAATTTCTTATTTTTGTTGCCATATATAAGCATTGATGAGGACTATAATTAATCAATTATATGAACTATGCGTTTTTTGAGAGTGAATAAATGTTTATTATTTAAAATAATGTAATTGTGTTTCGTTCTACGAATACTTTTATATATGTAACAAATAATTACTGTAATTATATTTTATGTTTAGATAATTATTTAAACAGAATATAAACATGAATTTAAATTCGTATTGTTACAAAAGTCATGTTTTTAAATTGAGAGATATTGAATACGCAGACAAATCTTAAACACGGAGGAGTTTTTATATACATGTTTTTGTTTTGCACATTTTTTTCTTGAACACATACAAAGTGGCATTTAAATTATATATTCAAGGTTGATTTGAAGTTATTCAAAATATTTTACACTAAAGGTTAACATAATTTATGCATTTTTTGTTCATTCTCCAATATCACTAAAACGGCTGCACTTATGGCAAAAATACTTATAATCATAATGAAACATATTTATATTTCGCACAACTTTTGTTTGAAAAGTATTTTCAATAAATGTACCAGTTACGAGAAAACTGCTACAGAAAATCTTATATGTTCATTTTTGGTCCTTTCTACAATATCACTAGAACGGCTGCACTTATGACAAAATTAGTTATGTTCATAATTAAACATATTTATATTTCGCACAACTTTTGTTTGAAAACTTTCTTCGAAAAATGTACCAGTTAGGAGAAAACTGCTACGGAAAATCATAAATATCTTATTTTTGTTGTCATGAGGATTATATGCCTATGTCCCTTATTGTAAGTGGATGATTATTAATTGGTAGTATTTTCGTTTAATTAAATCACATGAATTAATTTGTTTATAATATATACAAGCTCCTTAACTGTACGTGAAGTGCATAAAATCATTATGTTTCCTGGATAAATGCCAATGAGTGAATTTCAATTTGAAATTAAACGCAATTACTTTAGGAGGAAATCAAAATGCTGAATCATCAGCATTCTATGTGTAGCGACGTGGTTTCCTATTGTAATCTTGGCACGGATGCCGGTGGTTTCCGCCAATTTCAATTTAAAATCATTCTCTGTCGAAAATCCTCCTTTCAATCTATTTCGGCATTAAGAAATATCCGTTTAATCTAGACGCACTTTCAAGCCTCAAAGAAATATCTGGGGTGGCCTGCACTTTCCTTTACGTAATAATCTACTATACCATTTATTTATTTAATTATTTCTTCTTTAGAAATGCAACGAACGTAATTATTACATTGATTACAAGAAAACACAAAATAGATGAAGACTGCTTCATCTTTTTGCCGTATGCTACGGCGCTGTTGGCGTTTTTGTGGTAACAACATATAAATCTCAGCACATAATGTGTTGTGTGCAGCACTACACTGTAAAAAATGTTTTTGTGTGTTAGCTGCTATAGAATATATATATATGCCACAAATTGCACTTGTAGTTTCTGTGTTTTCACACTGTGTAAAGGTGCTATAGTATTTCTTTTAAGTAGTCTTCGGTTATAATATATTTATTTGTAGTTTTTTTTTTTTTTCGCGCAGCAGGAATGTTGGAGCTTAGATGCTTCGGTCAACACGAGACGTAAAAAATCGTCTAGATGGCTTTATGTCGATTTTCTTTATCAATGACAAATTGATTTTATCTCCAGTCTATCCTATGATGTGTCTCTGCTTTTGTCTTGTCATCTTTGCAATAGACAAGCCTTCACAATATTTTACATTACGTCGTATGATTCATAGACCTTCCTTTTTTGTGCTTAGAGCATTGGAATTTTACGTTTTTATTCTTTATGTGGTTTTCTGATGAAATGGTTATTTTTTATCTTATATATTACCACAGAATGCAAAAAGGAAAGTGTTTCCTTAACAATCTGTACGAACTTATACTTAGATATACGTTTTATTGTGTGTTAAAAAAAATAAAACACGTAAATTATAATAGGGAAAAGTTGTAACTTAGTTATCTTTAAAAGCATTTTTTCAGTAAATGGTACACTTTTTGAATAAACTTTTCATACAAAAGTTATGGGAAATTATAATATCTACAACTTTTATAAATTAAGTTTTTTTATAACTCATGCCGTTTACGAGATATTAATAACATAACACGTACATTAAATATAGAAAAAAGTTGATGTAACTTAGTTATTTTTAAAAGCAATTTTTCAGTAACTAGTACATTTTTTAAAAATACTTTTCTAATAAAAGTTGCTAGAAATTATAATATCTACAACTTTTATTAAAGAAAGTTTTCTTTAACTCATCCCGTTTACGAGATATTAATAATATAACAAGAATATACACGTTTCAAGGTTGATAAAAACGTGTATATTTCGTTTTCGTATAAGATGATTAATTATCTACGATTAATAACGTAAGAACTTATCACCTTATCAACAGACTAATTTGTAGAAAAAAACTAGACGGTTACATTATTTTAATGAACATGCGTAATGGTTTAATAATTATTGCCGTATTCGCGAAGACAAATTGCTGTTAATTTTATCCGCGGTGTCAGATTAATTTCGCTACGTGAATCCGCTTAATCAACGTGCTTAAATTAATGGTGTTAGCACTCATGATCAAGTTTATTTAAATTGAACAGTGGTTACATTTACTTCAACTGTTTATTGATTCTGTATTGAGTTTACATTTTTATTGTTATCTATGCTGTAGTTTACAACCTATTTTTATATATACTTGTATATATATGTATATATATATATATGTATATACATGTATATATATGTATATACATGTATATACATGTATATACATGTATATATATGTATATATATGTATATACATGTATATATATGTATATACATGTATATATATATATATATATATATATATATATATATATATATATATATATATATATATATATATATATATATATGTATATACATGTATATATAATTTCTTTAGCTCGGTTCCACTCGACTTTCATTTGTGATATTTTACTCGTCGCCGATGCAAATTAGATTTACACGGAACCCGACTCAAGTGTAATGGAACGAGGGACTGCTTGTCTCTCTTGTAACATGATCCACCTGGATCTAACGGTAAATCATAGCACTGGAGATACGGGTGCTAGAATTGCACTGACATTCTAGGAAGTCTGCCAGTGAACCAATCATTATCTCAGATTCACTACCATCTGCAGTCCTCAACCAGTTGAATACATTTTGTTACACAAATATCCATTATTATGTGTATAATTCTCTGCCCAAAACCAATAAATACACAAAGAAATCTGACCCTTTGTGGGGGCTACTTTATTGCTTTAACGGAAATACACGTTTTGACCCTCGATATACGAATATTAGTGATTTAACTTGTGGGTGTTTTGCTTATTGATTTGTGCCGGGAACAAAACCATATTTACCCGGTTTATGTGTATATATGTGCCGGTAATGTAGTTTTCGGAAGTTATCAATATACCGACAGGGTTTCTTTGCCGCTAAATTTCCCCAATGCTTTTGCGTCTTATTTCGCCCAAAGTTTGAAAGACTAAATTACGGGTTGCTTATACGTAATATATAATAGAAAATATTGTGAACACAGAAAACAACTTTGGTAGTTTAATGAAAATATCCGTTTTGAGTGCCCTTGAAACAATTTATCTATTTTCTGAACACTCGACAGGCTGTAGATAAAATTTGTATATATTTAATAAACATTTTATATTAACTTAAAAGACAAGTTAAGGTACAACGCATTTATGCGTCCTGTTCGCCTAATAAGTAATATATGCGATGTCAGCAGTTTTTAATTATTATAGCCTTTTGGTTAACAATTTGAGCAAAATGTTATAGACATAAAAAGTTGCACAATTCTTTGTAGATTATTTTGATATAAAACAAGCTTAGGTACAACGCACCTATGCGTCCAGCTTGCCTAATAAGTAATATATGCGATGTGAGCAGTTTTTAATTATTATAGCCTTTTGGTTAACAATTTGAGCAAAATGTTATAGATATAAAAAGTTTCACAATTCTTTGTAGATTATTTTGATATAATAACAAGTCTAGGTACAACGCACCTATGCGTCCTGTTCACCTAATAAGTAATATATGCGATGCGTGCGGTTTTTAATTATTATAGCATTTTGGTTAACAATTTGAGCAAAATGTTATAGATATAAAAAGTTGCACAATTCTTTGTAGATAATTTAGATATAATAACAAGTTTAGGTATAACGCACCTATGCGTCCAGCTCGTCTTATAAGTAATATATGCGATGGGTGCGGTTTTCAATTATTATAGCCTTTTGGTTAACAATTAGAAAAATTGTTATAGATATAAAAAGTTGCACAATTCTTTGTAGATTATTTTGATATAATAACAAGTTTAGGTATAACGCACCTATGCGTCCAGCTCGTCTAATGCGTTGCGAGCAACGGTTTTAAATAAATATGTGTATATAAGTAAAGATTTAGTGGCAATTCGCATAGAACTGACATAGGGTTAGAAGCCGGTATGATTGGGTTAGTAAATAATTCCGGAAAATCGTAGTATCGTATATATCGAGTAAAAGCAGCATTTCGAAAGCGTGTGTCTGTCGATAAATGTGTATCGGAACGTGAAATGAAGTTAAATGACTTATGATTTGATCGTCGACCATGGGTGGTGGTTGCACACACGCTCACACTGTCAGACAATGTGGACGCGACCTTGAGCACCGGACCAGTTGACCTGAGCAATGCTGACCTCGTCACTCGGCCACGAACATGTTAGAAACATACATCAACCATGGAGTGCACATACAAGGAGACCATCACATCTTCTAATGAAGATTTTAAACCCATATTTATTATCGGCCTCAAAACTCCAGACTTTCTAGGGAGTATCGATGCTTCAAAACGGCCAACCTTTTCCGTATCTTTTAGCCCATTCTTTATATTACCAGAAAAGGTCTGATAATACGTAAAGCCCAAATTAATATAAATAATACATTAGGATTCAAATCTCCAAAACTTATGAGTTTCTCCGAACAGAAAAGAATCCAAATCCCGGTAAGGTAACAAAAAAAAAGCAGGTAAAGAAAACCCTATAGAGAAAAATGGCACAAAAGATGGACTGTTAATGCGGTATTTCTATTCCAGTAGCGTCCCATTAGGGGGAAATTGATGGGAGCTGCTATACGCAAAGAGCACTTCACATGATTATTTTTCGTTTAAAATTTATTCGTTTTTTGGCGAGCGCTGATAGGAAATGTAATTTCATTTTGTTCTCATCTTGTGACAGGGTCAAAGGTTATATCGCCTCATTTTATTAAAATATGGATTGAAACAATTTCGCACCATAATAAGAACAAAGTATCGATATGCTGGAGTCAATCCAGATATATAATTAGGGATTTCTAATAAAAACTACGTATAGAAGAAAGTTGAGTGCAGGCTACTCCTCATTATTTTTTATAAATTACTATTAATTTTGTTTAAATTTGCATATATTATTATTTTATAATATCAATTTCCCTGTAATTACATATATTATGTAATATCCGCGGTCTGACATACACCGCATATTTGCCAACATGATAATCATGACCTTGGTTAAGTTCGCGTTTAAGAAATCTCCAATTAAGACGTAAATGCTTCCTTTCAAAATTTTAATGAAACAACAATAACTAAATATCAATTTTCTAGGCAGTTTACTACGTTTTATTCTATACAAGTTTGTTGTAGATACGCATGCGCGCAGATCTTGCTGCAATTATGGCAAAAATAGTTATGTACATAATGAAAGATATGAATATTTCACACAATTTTTGTTTGAAAAGTTTCTTTAATAAATGTACCAGTTACGAGAAAACTGTTACGAAAAATCATAAATATCTTATTGTGAGAATAGTATATTCACATTTTTGTTCTATCGTCAATATCACTAGAACGGCTGCACTTATGGCAAAAATAGTTATGTACATAATGAAAGATATAAATATTTCACACAACTTTTGTTTGAAAAGTTTCTTTAAAAAATGTACCAGTTACGAGAAAACTGCTACGAAAAATCATAAATATCTGATTGTGAGAATAGAATATTCGCATTTTTGTTCTATCGCCAAAATCACGAAAACGGCTGCACTTATGGCAAAAATAGTTAGGTACATAATGAAAGATATAAATATTTCGCACAACTTTTGTTTGAAAAGTTTCTTTAAAAAATGTACCAATTACGAGAAAACTGCTACGGAAAATCTTAAAAGTTCATTTTAGTTATGTAAATTCGAATGAGTGTATTAGTTTTTAAAGATTTCTTTTGTTTTTTGATCCTAGGGGCTTAAAGCGGCTAAAGCCGGCCCTGTGCTATAATCAAAAATGAAATCAAATCTAGAACAATTAATGTTGCAGGTTATAATTTTGCACCTGCACTGACTATCCCAATTTTTTCTAATTCTCTATAATTATTACTTTCATTTTATAATTCACCGGTCGAACATAACAATCAAATTTGATGTGTTACAAAACAATGAGTTGTAATTTAATCTTTACTTAACAAAGTAAAAGTTGGCCAAACAACCTTAAACGTGTTTAAATAATAAGAAAATTACAAAAAAAAAAAAAAACAGATAATTTTATCATCTTTACATATATTATCCATTACATTAGTTAGACAAATTATTTAGTAACGAAGACCACGTAATTATAGTGTAAGTTACATGGTCAACAATACGCAATAATTAGAAATATTCTGCGCTGTATCTAAAGTCGCTAATTACTAATGATATTTGACCCAACAACATCCATTAAAATTGAGCAATCGATTATTTGTGATCCCTATTGCCTTCATTCGACGTCCATTATTAATTTAATATAGTATAATATTGCCCTATTTTGATTTAAATGCTATATATATTATATCAGGAGTTAACGAATCCAGTCGACGTTTACCGAGCGAGTTTGATCTATGTATGTCTCGCGCGCATGCGTTCAACTTGCAGTCAGTAACCTTTTAATTAATTTAAATGTACCTTCGAATCCAATCTACTATTTTAAACATAACCTTAAATTTAAGCGCGTAACAATTGCGTAATTTTATTTACAAACTGTGTAATATAAACATATAATTATTTAATTTCAAAATGTAGTATAATTATAATGGGCCTACTTTAATGTAGCCGGAAAATAAAAATAAATGCAGGATTACAACAGATAGGCTGTACCTATGATCCCAGTTTAGATAGAGTGGCTAGTTAGGACTATAATTTATCGTTTTTATTACAAACGTTTCTCTGATTTGACATTTTGATAACAGATATATGGATAACTATATATTTTTATACTGAATTATTATTTCTGGGCGGTTTTTATTAACATTTATTACAGAGACGGACTTGCATCAGGTTTAAATGTCAGATACATTAATTATTCATACTTTTTATACATATTAACGATTTCTTGAATATTTTTATTTATTATTTAGAATTCCCACGTTAATATTTAACAGACTTTCTTAGTAATCAATGCGATTTTAACATTACCTTAAAAACCAATGTTTAATGTTTCACAATTTTACGTTCGACAGATTTGGCTACAGACAGACAGACACACAGACGTCATATTCGATTCTGGGAGGGTTAAAACGTGTATATCCGTTGAAAGCTCGAGCGTAAATTAAAATAAAAACGTTATTCTTGAACTTACTTATTATTTAATGAATCTAGGAGAAATATTTAAACATCTGTTCATCCAAATAAGGCATTCGAATTCAGTGAATTTTAAATTACGTCAATAGAATCTTCTTATTAGCGAACACACAACCAAATATAGATAGAGATAATCAATATCTCTGTCTGTCTCTGTTCAAATCCGTTGGCAATCATTACTTAGAATTGTATATATTCTTTAGAATCAAATGTGATCTCGTTAAATTTTTATTTAATAATCCACGTCCAAGTTTTTTCTTTATCGCGACATTTCTAGATGTAATTTCAATTTCATTACACATAATTGGCAGAAACATTCAATTACTTTTTATAATAGTGAAGTTAGTTTAACAAAAGGAAACCTGAATTGCGGTTTTGTTGTATTGTAAACGTTAAATAGAAATTTCAAACTGTTAATAAAATAAATTAAATACTTTTTACAGTGACACGTGATGGAGTCACATTACCGTCTTATACAAGCTTAGGTGCAACGCACCTATGCGTCCACCTCACCTTATAAATAATATATGCTATGTGACCAGCAGTTTTCAATAATTATGCCCTTTTCGTTAGCAAGAAAATATCTTACAATTATTTGTAGATTATTTTGATTTTTAATAATTTTTTATGACCTTAGAGTTAACAATATGAAAAAATCTTGTAGACATAAAATATCTTAGAATTTTTAGTAGAATTTTTTGGTGTATACATTATTTTTATTAGGGCAGTATTAAGGGGAAGTAAGGGGAAATTGAGGGGAAGTTTACAGGCGATTGGATTTAAACTGCGATATATTGTAATAACGTACGAGCTGAATACATTGCTGCACCTATGTTTCTTTAGGTAATTAGTAACAAATATGCAAAATAATTAAAAATAAGGAAATTGCTTCTTAGTTTTAGAATAAATAAACAGTGAACTTTGGTATTATTAATGTTATTTTTGTTTGTGAAAAATGAAATGAAAAAATTCGATAACGATGTGTATGTCGTGCTCTTATAAACTTTTGCATAACCTTTAATCCCTAGTTTTGTTGTTAATCCATTTGGATTACTCAGTAATCCATAAACTGTTCTAGAAACTAGAACTTCTTTTAATGTGAATCTATACGCTAATTGTTAATGTGCAATTTTAATGGATAATTTAAACAAAATATGTATGTATATATATATAATCTTAAAGCTTAAGTGACACTTAAAACTGTATTTGTTAAGGATATAAAAAAATTATTATTATTACTGTCTTTATTTAATGACAAAATTAACGATAAGCGTACAACTACTTTCAGATTCGTTGAGACAATTTCTAAAGAATTTTATATAATCCTACAGGTAGCGAATACCCGAACGTAACACAGATTTTATCCGATTAATCCTGGATTAATGGATTACCATTAGTTATACCTATTATGCGATTTCAAAATATATTCCCGTAATATATATTGTTTTCTGTAGAAGTTTTCTCGTAACAGGTACATTTTTTGAAAATACTTTTCAAACAAAAGTTGTGCGAAATATTAATATCTTTCATTATGTACATAACTATTTTTGCCATAAGTGCAGCCGTTTTAGTGATATTGCAGATAGGACTATAAATAAACTTTTAAGATTTTCCGTAGCAGTTTTCTCGTAACGAGTACATTTTTTGCAAAAACTTTTCAAACAAAAGTTGTGCAAAATATTAATATCTTTCATTATGTACATAACTATTTTTGCCATTAGTGCAGCCGTTCTAGTGATATTGGAGAACAAAAATGCGAATATATTATTTTCATAAATACATAAATAAGATATTTATGATTTTTCGTATCAGTTTTCTCGTAACTGGTACATTTTTTAAAAAAAGTTTTCAAACAAAAGTTGTGTAAAATATTAATATCTTTCATTATGTATATAACTATTTTTGCAAAAAGTGCAGCCGTTCTAGTGATATTGGCGATAGAACAAAAATGCATACAATATCAATATGTGCCACTATGCGCACGACACCACACACTAAATACACATCAAATCTTCAAATGAATATTTTAATACATCTTCACAATAATATGATTTACTTTCGCATTTCATTTTGTTTCTCTCCGCATTTTTTAAAAGTGATTAATGGCCTTAATGTTAATTACAATTGCACAAATCATTTTAAAATATTAAATATTTTAACCAGCCAATTACAAATGTTTAATATATATTTAGCTTTACATGTATTGATTACAATGGAATTATAACTTAAGTGTAACCTTTGCTTTGTAATTTCAGCCACTCCATGGACAGATGGCACTGCTTGTCGAAAGCAACGTGCACCAAAGATTGGCGACATTCCACGGTGAGTAGCGAAAACTAATTAATTAGTGCTGTAATTGCGCTTGCTCATTACTAATTATTACTTGGAATTGCAATCTGTGTGAACGTTTTACTTATATGTTGTACCCATGGTTACTAAAAATGTTTCAAAGCAATAAGGGTTCCATGCGCATACAACAAAACAAACTTAGGTGCAACGCACCTCTACATCCAGCTTTACAATTTTTTGATTATTTTTTAGTGCATAGAAATAATTCTTGTATTCGTAACGCATCTAACCTATAAATTTAACATTCAAATGGTGCATCTTTATAGGTTAGAATCGTTAAATCTGATGCCGATTGTTTTTATTCTTAGTCCCATGAGTATAATATGAATATATTCCTACGATTTGCGACACAATTTTATTACCATTTTAAGAATTCATTAAAATTACCTTATATGCTGTATTGAGCCACGTTTATTTAGTTTGTTATTTACAAATACTATTTAAGATGGATTCTGAAGTAATATCTAGTATATAAAATACTATCGTTAACTTTTGCAGCACATATGGTGAATAAAATCTACAAATGGCCCTATTAATATATATATAATCCAATAAACAGTACGTTGAAAACTCGTTAACTGAGAGTTGCTTGCTTTTACAGGGTTGGCATGTTTAAAACATTTTAAATAAAGCACATGGGTTTAAACATCGACTATATTTAAAACGTTTTTATTTTAAATAACAATAAATAACGGTAACTGTTTAAAACGTGTTTTGTTTCATGTTTTAAACGAGTTTTCTTTTTGAAGTTGTTTAAAACATATGTTTTAAATATAACAATATGTTTAAAGCAAACAAAACAGGTTTTTGTTAACCCTGAGCAGGTTTAAGCGTGTTTACTTATTACGTTGTAGGTTGTAGCTTGTTTGGCAAATTTGAAACAAAATTCAAGTTAAAAAATTCCGTGAAATGGCTCCAATTCGATGCACCGTTTTCGAGTTATATTGAAATTTGCATTTTATCAACTTCAAACCGCGCTAACAGCAATTTCTAACGGTTTTTCACCACTTTAATTAGCATTTTTGGAATCAGCGTACTCAAATTAATCTAAATATATGTCAAACTCAAAAAATTTTATGTGATATTTTTGCCAAAAGTTTCTTAAGGGGTACCCCTAGCCGTTTTTGCGAAAATCGACGATTTTTACTGTTATTTCACGCGGTTTGCGGTGGAGGTCGTAATAATATCCCAATTTAGTTGAAAAAATTTGACAATATACACCAAATATAGGTTGTTTGACTGTCCAAATTTCAACTTTCTATCATTTATGGTTTGGTCGGAAAAAAATCGCAAAGTTTGAAAAAAAATTCAAGTTAAAAAAATTCCGTGAAATGGGTCCAAAAAATTTTTTCTTTTCAAATCGGCTGAAAATTAGTTTCTAGAGTAATTAAATTTCACGCGGTTTGCGGTGGAGGTCGTAATAATATCCCAATTTAGTTGAAAAAATTTGACAATATACACCAAATATAGGTTGTTTGACTGTCCAAATTTCAACTTTCTATCTTTTATGGTTTGGTCGGAAAAAATTCGCAAAGTTTGAAAAAAAAATCAAGTTAAAAAAATTCCGTGAAATGGGTTCAATATTTTTTTCTTTTCAAACCGCCTGAAATTAAGTTTCTAGAGTAATTAAATATCGGGGAACTCAAATCCGTTAACGGCGGCTCGATTCGATGCACCGTTTTTGAGTTATATGGAAATTTGCATTTTATCAAGTTCAAACCGCGCTAACAGCAATTTCTAACGGTTTTTCACCACTTTAATTAGCATTTTTGGAATCAGCGTACTCAAATTAATCTAAATATATGTCAAACTCAAAAATATTTATGGGATTTTTTTGGCGAAAATTTCGTAAGGGGTACCCCTTGCCGTTTTTCCGAAAATCGACGATTTTCACTGTTTTTTCATGCGGTTTGCTGTGGACGTCGTAATATTACCCAAATCAAGTTGAAAAAAATTGACAATATACACCAAATATAGGTTGTTTGACTGTCCAAATTTCAACTTTCTATCATTTATGGTTTGGTCGGAAAAAAATCGCAAAGTTTGAAAAAAAATTCAAGTTAAAAAAATTCCGTGAAATGGGTCCAAAAAATTTTTTCTTTTCAAATCGGCTGAAAATTAGTTTCTAGAGTAATTAAATATCGGGGAACTCAAATCTGTTAACGGCGGCTCGATACGATGCACCGTTTTTGAGTTATATGGAAATTTGCATTTTATCAACTTCAAAGCGCGCTAACAGCAAATTGTTTAAAACGTATGTTTTAAATATAACAATATGTTTAAAGCTAACAAAAACATGGTTTTTGTTGACCCTGAGCAGGTTTAAGCGTGTTTGCTTATTACGTTGTAGGTTGTAGCTTGTTGAACAATCCAACCCTTATTTTTAGAACCGGTTATTTATGCTTTAGTCACGCGATGTTTAAGTACGCGGCTTTCCTTTTGATTATATCAATGCTTAGATCACGTGACTAAACTTTGCTACTTATATATATGTATATAGTTAAGTTAAGGGTCAGTTTAAAACATAGCAGTTATTTCTTTTATATTTATTTATATGTATATATAATCCATGATTAATTAAATATAATAATACTTGTTTCTTGTACGAAATTTTGCCTTTAAGGCTATAATGAACACTGGAGTGGCCTTTACTCGACTTTCTTATACATTTTAAGTAAATTCAACTATTATAAGATTAATATTTTCCGTAACTGGTGTTCAGTTTAAGCTACGCTTTTAATAATATTTGTTTAAAAAGTAGAAGTCTTTTTGAACAGATATTTACAATATATAAATTCCAAAATTATCGGTATTGGCTGTAGAACGTTCACAGACAGCCACACGTGAACTTTATATAGACAACGGATATATTATTTAATATTTTGTAGTGGATTTATTTTTATATTTTTACTTAATTAATAAGAAAGTAAAAATAGTGTAATCTATATTTTGTACGTGTTATTTATGTATAATAAATTTAATTTATTGCGCCCCTGTGTTAACCTTTAGTAGTTCTACGCCACTGACTTCTCACCCCCCCTGGCTAGTAATAAACACGCGAATTTAATGCGAATTATTAATAAGTTACCAGCATGCAATACACCGTTTAACACTATTGAACAACACGGATTTTGCGATGTAATTTTTTATTTTCTTATACTTAAAAGTAAAACTGTGAAAGCTTTAGAGCCAAAACTAAAAACTTAAGACTTGTATATGGTCTAGATTTGAATAAAATATTCAAACCGAAATTGCATGTTTTTATCCTTTCTCCAATATCACTAAAACGGCTGCACTTATGGCAAAAATAGCCATATTCATAATTAAAGATATGAATATTTCGCACAACTTTTGTTTGAAAAGTTTCTTGAAAAAATGAACCAGTTACGAGAAAACTGCTACGGAAAATCCTAAATGTTCATTTTTGGTCCTTATTCCAATATCACTAGAACGGCTGCAATTATGGCAAAAATACTTATAATCAAAATGAAAGATATTACTATTTTGCACAATTTTTGTTTGAATAGTTTCTTTAAAAAATGTACCAGTTACGAGAAAACTGCTACACAAAATCTTAAATGTTCATTTTTGGTCCTTTCTCCAATATCACTTGAACGGCTGCACTTATGGCAAAAGTAAACATTTACATAATTAAAGATATGAATATTTCGCACAACTTTTGTTTGAAAAGTTTCTTCAAAAAGTGTACCAGTTACGAGAAAACTAGTACGGAAAATCGTAAATGTATATATGCATGAAATTACGTATAATAAAGAGGAGTGGTGGCCACACCGCATATTTTTAATCTTTGCATTATTCCTTGCGTGGAGATTAGTCCACTAAAATTTATTTATATTCGCTTACAACAAGGCTGATTACATAGTGTTGTGTTTAAAAATAAATGTCATTATCATTGTGATTTAAATAATGATACATGAATAATAATGAAATTAAAACTACAATTAAAATCCATTACGTTTAATTAGATGACCAACTTTTGTTTTCATCTCTGTACTATTAATGTACTCGAATCTCTGCAGATAATTCGATTAAATAACGAACGGTGTGGTATCGAAAACAATATCAAACCATTAACAAAAACATAAATACGTTGTAGTCTACTGCGCATTTTTCTGCGCAGCCCCAAGCTTTTTGGGGTGGGGGAAGCTTTGGAAATAGGGGAGGGATAGGTTTTGTATGTTTTGGTATCAGTTGCATGCGGAAGCTGGTTGAAAAAGGACGGTTAAACTAGCTGTATTTTCTATTCACGTAGTTAGAGTGGGCGATGTCTTGTGGCTTATTTGGAATTTTATAAATATCTGACCAATGTATGTAGTTTTCTCTTCATATTTACCTTTGCATGGCTGCCTAAGCTTTTTCTATAAAGGTCCCTATTGGATAAATATCCTGAACGTTTAAAAAAATATATACAAACTATTTTTATTTAATTATTCAAGAAACAAATCTTCCACTACTTTCCTGACTTTTTCAAAAATTGTAGCATTTATGCTTTCAAAAATAACCATTTCACATATCATGGTAATGGTACAATTAATTTAAAACAAAATAAAGCTATATATATATATTTTTTTTATGATAAATTGTTATTAAAACAAATATAAACAATATATTAATTATTTCCAAATGATACAAAGGTCGCCGCATATATCTTTTAATTATATAAATAAACAAAATAAATTTTTTTATGCGACCTGGACGCATAGGTGCGTGTTGTACCTAAGGTTGTTTTCAGATAACTGTGTCCCCTGTACTATCTTTTATAAAATAAATATGATTGGATAGAAACATTTTGTCCTTTGTGTTTTGGATGCTGCAAATTTGAATGGTTTTTTTATTTGATTTGTTTTTGTAAGTTATGAATACGAGTTTAAAAGCTTTTTTATTTCATATGTCATCATATATGAACATTCTGTGTTTTATACTCATATACCTGAAGCTTTTTCATAACTATATAACATACAAAAGTAAACGTTATTACATACCTAACTTAAATGTAGGTGAGTAACGATTTAATTTTTATTTTCTGTATTTTTATTAACAATATTGCAAAAGTAATTCGCTATTTAAATATTTCGAATATTTCAAAATGAAATGCCTGAATTATAATTAATGTGTATACAATGGCAGCTCTTCCGTAATAGTGAACAAATGTTCAAATTCAAATTTATGTACGACTAAATGTAAAAGCATACACAAGGTTTCAAAGACTTTTAACAAAAGCATCGATTTTATCCGGTGATTGACAGGGTGTGATCCTTTGACGAGAACCTAACCATGCACACACTAGGTTAAGCACAAAATAGAACACAAGCACAATCATGTCTATCTAAAAAAAAAAAAAAAAAAACTCTTAACCTGCACTCATAACTCCATATATACGTTTTATACGTGTCGTTAAAACGATTTTGTTGCACAGTAACATTATTATAAATCCAGTAAAGGCCACTCCAGCTTTCTAAAACGTGTATTAATATTAAAATATATATATATATATATATATATTACTTCATACGTTAACGTATAAATAATTATATTCGAGTTAAAACCGCGTAATTTAAAGATAATATTTTTAAACGTCGTTAAAACGATTTTGTTGCACAGTAGCATTATTATAAATCCAGTAAAGGCCACTCCAGCTTTCTAAAACGTGTATTAATATTAAAATATATATATATATATATTACTTCATACGATAACGTATAAATAATTATATTCGAGTTAAAAGCGCGTAATTTGAAGATAATATTTTTAAACGTCGTTAAAACGATTTTGTTGCACAGTAGCATTATTATAAATCCAGTAAAGGCCACTCCAGCTTTCTAAAACGTGTATTAATATTAAAATATATATATATATTACTTCATACGATAACGTATAAATAATTATATTGGTGTTAAAACCGCGTAATTTGAAGATAATATTTTTAAACGTCGTTAAAACGATTTTGTTGCACAGTAGCATTATTATAAATCCAGTAAAGGCCACTCCAGCTTTCTAAAACGTGTATTAATATTAAAATATATATATATATTACTTCATACGATAACGTATAAATAATTATATTGGTGTTAAAACCGCGTAATTTGAAGATAATATTTTTAAACGTCGTTAAAACGATTTTGTTGCACAGTAGCATTATTATAAATCCAGTACAGGCCACTCCAGCTTTCTAAAACGTGTATTAATATTAAAATATATATATATTACTTCATACGTTAATGTATAAATAATTATATTCGAGTTAAAAGCGCGTAATTTGAAGATAATATTTTTAAACGTCGTTACAACGATTTTTTTGCACAGTAGCATTATTATAAATCCAGTACAGGCCACTCCAGCTTTCTAAAACGTGTATTAATATTAAAATATATATATATATATATATATATATATATATATATATATATATATTACTTCATACGATAACGTATAAATAATTATATACGAGTCAAAACCGCGTAATTTGAAGATAATATTTTTAAACGTCGTTAAAACGATTTTGTTGCACAGTAGCATTATTATAAATCCAGTACAGGCCACTCCAGCTTTCTAAAACGTGTATTAATATTAAAATATATATATATATATATATATATATATATATATATATATATATATATATATATTACTTCATAGGATAACGTATAAATAATTATATTGGTGTTAAAACCGCGTAATTTGAAGATACTATTTTTTACGCGTATCGTACGTTAACGAATCTTAGATTTATGTATAAAGATAGAAAATATCAGTGTATTTACGTAATAATTAAAATAATAAACAGATGCATATAACAGCTTAACCTTCAACAGACGCAGATATTTTTTCGAATTCTAAATAAATAAAGTATTTTTAGTTCGATTGCATAGATACTCGTACACAAACAAACCAAAGAAGCATTCAGTTGTGTGTCTGTAGCATTACCGGATTTAAAAGAATCCCAAAAAGTGTTTGTCTCGTCGCCCTGAATCCAAATATATACATATATATATATATATATATATATATATATATATATATATATATATATATATATATATATATATATATAACTTGGATTTGTGCTTTCTAGTACTCTGAAGGTACCGGAGCGATTCACACCAAATTTGCTACACATATTATTTAGCAGCCCATTTGGGTCCAATCGCAGTTTAAAACCAATCGCCCTTATACTTCCCGAGTTATAGGGCCCCAAAATTTAGAACCCCCCTTAATACTAACCTTATAAAAATAATGTATTTTTTTAGACATTCAGAGCGACGAGACCAACACTTTTTGTTAATGACATTTTTTAATCCGAGAATGCTACAGAGACACAATTTTCTCAGTTTTTATTTTATGCATTTACCGATAATAACATTAATCGTTACATCGGTAGGAGATACGCCAGATACGGATAATATCCGTGGGAGAGTTAGCAGCTTCCAGTAAAAATAAAACGGCTTTTATCAGCTGTACAAATATTTGTCTAGTTTCAACTCGGGGGACAATGAACAAATGAGCTTGACGTGTTGCGTAATTAACACAAACAAATTTTACATTTCAGCGACGCGCTTCGTTACGCAATCCACAAACAAACTAAAGGATGATTTAATTCCAATTTTTTGTTACTTCCAGGCATACAGCTTTAGAAGTTGACGTGAAATCGCAAGAGCCATCAGCCGTAGCACCATACACCCAGTACTCCAATAGTAGTAATGAAGCCGCGACTCGAACCCGTATCTTCGACGACGTAACGCGCTCCGAACCCAACCTGAACCACCCACCAGAACCTGTGATAATAAAATCAGTGCCTTCCCTAAAAAATCTCTCCGAATGCCATCTTCCATCGAAACTAGCAAATGTCCACGTTGTCAAACCGAACCCTGTTCCGAATCCCAAAGTTTTCCTCCAATCCAAAAGCATGGGGGTTGAAGCCCCCAAAATTGTGTATCCAAATGCGTTCTCCCCTTATAATAGCCCCACATCGTCCCCTAGGACCAACAGGAAACGGCAACCGTTGAAGGAATCGCGCAGAGTCTCCATAGAAAAAACTGGAAGCTTCTTACAGTTAAACCAGTATAAACTTATGGACTCTATTGGACAAGTAATATATTTTTTGTTTTTATTGTGGAGGCCAAAATATAATTAAATATATATATATATATTGTTTTGGAGAATCGCTCTTTTCTTTTTGGGCCAAAGATTTTTAGGACAATGATCTAAAGGAGCAAGAATTAAAATGCGAGATTTAATAATATTTTTGTTGTTGCATCATCGTAGTTATTTGCATTTGTATCTGGTATATTCCAGAATTCATGAAACGTTTGCATTTCATTATTATCAAGGTATGTTTATATTGTATATGCAAACTAAAATTTCTGCTTGACTTCATACTGTTATGATGCAAGGATACACACAGACAGTGGTACTCAAACGTCATTAAATTCGTTGTCAAACAAGATTTACTACTGGTTCTAATTGAACTCCAATCATAAGCTTTTTGCATTATCAAGAACTGACGAACTGAAAGAATCTAACTTCTTGTTTTTGTCTTGAAACATTTATTCAAGTCCCAAGAATTCAATATTCACATATTGTTTTGTGTTACAGGGTTCTTACGGCATCGTGAAATTAGCTTACAATGAGGAAGACGATACTCACTATGTAAGTCTTTTATCAGAACTGCATTAATAATTCCATAAATATTTAAGGAAACTTTGTATGCGTAAAAGTAAAGAATCTCTTCATCTCCAAACTTCTCCGACAACCCCTTTGGAATATTTGTGAACGGAATTAAAATCTATCCACTTTTCCATAATAGGCAATGAAGATTCTATCGAAGAAGAAGCTATTGAAGAAAGCAGGAATGTTTGGTAGGTTACCACCAAGAAAGACCGCTTTTACAGGTCCATTACAAAGGGTCTATCGAGAAATTGCAGTGTTGAAGAAACTTGATCATCCCAATGTAGTCAAAGTAAGTCTTAGCCAGATTTGAAGATCAATTCTCTAATCCATTATAAAAAGACGGCCTAATTGGGCCAATAGTTACTTTAACTACAAGAATCTTGAGGTTCTTCTTAATGGATCGAGATTTAAACCATACCCCTAGAGTTATGGTTATGTTTATAACTTATTTGATAGTTGGTAGAAGTCTTGGACGATCCAGTAGAAGACCATTTGTACTTGGTGTTCGAGTTACTGGAACGTGGGCAAGTCCTGGAAGTGCCCACAGAAAACCCTCTTTCAGAGGATGCTGCCTGGGCATACTTCAGAGACATGGTACTCGGCATTGAATACTGTAAGATTTACTCATTTACTTCGGCTAATATCGTTAACTGAAGTTACTCCATTACAGTGCATTATCAGCGTATAATCCATCGTGATATCAAACCAGCGAATCTTCTACTAAGCGAAAATGGGCATATCCAAATCGCTGATTTAGGAGTCTGTAATGAGTTCGATGGCACCGATGCTTTTTTGTCGTCCACCGCTGGAACTCCAGCCTTCACAGCACCAGAAGCACTCCGGGAGCAACGCTCTGGATTCAGTGGAAAAGTAAGTCTTATTCGATCCAAAGGAGTCAGTGATTCCATTGGGGTTTGTTTACAGGCAGCAGACATTTGGTCGATGGGTGTCACTTTATACGCTTTTGTTTATGGTCGAGTCCCATTTTTCGATGATAACGTTGTGGCATTATACTCAAAAATACGACACCAATCAGTTGATTTCCCACCGAAACCAGAAGTGTCTGAACCACTCAAGGAGCTAATCAGGAGCATGTTGGTTAAGGACCCCAGCTTAAGGATTACATTGCCGAAGTTAAAGGTGGACCCTTGGGTGACTAAGGGTAATAAATGCCCGTTGCCTAGCGAAGAGGACAATTGCCAGTTGGTGGAAGTCACTGAGGAGGATGTTGCACAAGTTATCACTTCGATACCGAAGTTGGATACGTTGATTCTTATCAAACATATGTTAAGGAAACACTCCTTCCAAGTAAGTTTTGGATCCTGGACTTTGGTAAAGGAATGTTGTAATGGTTGTTTGATTCTAGAATCCTTTTTTGCATCGGAGAGGCGCTAGGCCTAGTAACGCTGGGGAAACTTCCACCAAAGTGGTGACAAGGCAACAGTTTGGCAAATCTGGAAGATCTAATTCAGCTCCAGACTCGTATGATTGGATGCCAGATAGGTTAGTTGAATGTCTGGGAGTTTGTTAAATCATTTAGGGGAGATTAGGGGAAGGAATTCAAGGATAATGTTACATATCCTACTACTATAAGTAGTACACTCGTGCCGCACCTAGTGCACGGCTTAAATTCAGACGGCTGAGAAGATGCCGGTCTGCGCGCGACACTACGGTCGGAGTGGGGGAACTCGGAGGGGTGCACTAGGCGAGGTACGAGTGTATATGTAACAATAAATGAATGTTTTTATCTATTTTCAGGCAAATATCACTGGATTCGACATTGGAATCAGTGATTGAAATCACAAGTGACTCAATCGACGTGAAATCTGAACATCGGTGATGTTATTATTTCGATTTTTTACTTATTTGTAAACAAAAACGCGCACTTAAACCAAAATATTATTAATCAAAATACGTACGGTCGTTTTGTCAAATAATTTCAATATGTTTTTTCTTACATTTTCTATTTTAAATCTAAGTACCGGAATTATTGACGTATGGGCGTATGACTGATTTTTAAATGTTAATATATAACACACAATTCCACATGATTTTACTGTGTTACCCCAATTTTGTGGGCCAACAGACTCAATTTTAGGTACAAGATATCTCAAATATTTAAATATTTTCGTAATTAATAGTTTTCAGATGCATTTTGGATAGATTAATTTTGGGGGATTTAATCGATTTTTGATTTGTGTATATTTTAATTGATTTTATGGTGTTCTAAAACAGTGGTTTCGAATAGTTTTCTAGAAAATTATTGCGTATTTTAGTAGAAAAAATGTTTAGAAAACACTGGGTTTAGATTTATTTTTATTATAAACATTTCAAAAATGTTACTTAAAATATTTATGTTTACTAATTAGTTTTGTATTTTTAATTATTATTTAGACTACTTAAATACTGCATTGAATTAACTAAATATATTTTTTTTAATTATTGGCGATTGTACTTAGCAATGACAGAGCTGTAAACGTCAAAATGGTAGATAAGTGAAGGCAGTACTTTAATTTATGTTGTTTCCTTGCAGTATTTAATATTTATTTTGGTAATAATCGGGGACCACAGTCTTGCCATTTAAAACAAAATGAACGAAAACTTAAAAAAGTGAGAATTATATCATATTAAATTTTCAAAATATGACAAATATATAAAGAAAAAAGAAAATTAAAGTGATATGAATTATTTATTAATATGCCTTTAAAAAAATATATTGAAAAAAAACCTAAATATTAAATATATATACGTCTTTTGAAATCTATAAATGTTACTTAACAAATTCTTTTGAGTAAATAATGTATCGTCTCGTCTCTTTCTATCTCTATCGTTCTCAATTTTGCTTTTAATGAATTTACTATTCGATAAACGGATTATAATGCCCTATATTGCTTATATATATTATGGAGTCATGTGTTTTACTCGAATTTGAGTCGAAACTTTGTACATTTGGTAAGTTGTCTTTCAAAATATTAAACGGGTATTTAATATAGTTAAGTTTAGCTTAAGTGTCTTTTAAAAGCACAGAAACACTTTATATATATATATATTTAGCACAGATTTACATCATATTTTACTTAATTTTTGTATATTTGCCCATTATTTAACTACTTAATGGTTTTTTAATTATTTTTAAAGCAAATTAGTTGTGAATTTATAATAAAAAAATATTGCGCAATATTTAGCGTGTCCATTTTTTTTTATAAGTACGTTAAATAATAAGCAATTATATGAAAACGAAAACCAATTCAAATTATCAAATGATATAAAGCACATATTCTAATATTGAAATTTATATAAAAATATAATAAATAATCGATGTTTAAAGCTTTAAAAACAAATGTATTCACATATTTTTACAATCTTTTTATAACATTTTAAGTAGAAATAGTTCATACATATACGTAATACAAATTACTAACTTTGCATTATTTAGAAATGTGTTTTGATACTTAAAATTACAATTATCGATACGTTTATGTGCTATAAATGTGACATTCAATAAATCTAATTGGAAACTTGTTAATACATCCATTAAATAAACCTCTAAATCCAATCACATTCATACAGTCGTCAAAACGACTAGTTTCGGTTTGTAAATACCGCCTATTTATATTTACAACCTTCTTTTCATTCTCTACATATCATATTTATTCATCATTCAAACAAAAATTATTCCCTATTCAAAAGCTTCTACATTTATATTAACAAAACAACGTATATTCTAATATATTTAATGCAAACTTAAACATTAACTAGCAAAAATAATACATTTGTATATGTAATAAGGTGCACCGCCATTTTTATTCTCAGTGTTGCCACTTGTAGAATCACGGTTTTTTCTATAGCCGAATATTAATGCGTCAGCGACTATTCTTAGTACAATTTAGTGATATTAACTGTTTAGTAGTAGAATCGCGAATGTATCTTTAAATAGCTGCTTAGGTAGCTAAGTATTTGTTTGTAAAGTTTTGGTAGTTTAGTTATTTTTTTTTACTTTAGGTGGTAACACTGGTTTTTGTAGTATAACGTGATTTGACGACCAACAAGTTAACCTGCAATTATTAACTTGGCTTTAGAGCTTTAAGCAGCGATTCTTCGTATTTTTAATCATAATGAAACATTTATTGATGCATTTTCAGTATTTGTTATGTTATGATAAAAAATGGCGATATATCGGCTATTAATGTATATTATATTTTAATATATATTATGTTTTAACAACTACGGTATGTTGTGGAATTATATGGTGTCTGTGTTAAATATATATATATATTTATTTATTTATTAATTTATAAGAATTATTATTTAAGTAATTTATTATGTTTTACGACAAATACTTAGGCGAAGCGTTTTCCTATTAAAATAATTCTAACAAAATAGATTTTAATACAGTCTTCGTAACATTTCAATCGGGTCTACATTTTTATATTTTATAGTTATTTACAATTAACGTAATTTGTAAATAACATTAATATAAAAAGTAGAGATTATTAAAATAATCGACCACGAGATTTTAATTGAAATATTCATTTTTGATCTATATGATTTTTTAAATTAAATATATGTGTACCCTCGTATTTTGTAAAGGATATTTCAACCGGAAGTGCTTGTTTACTCGATTTATTTTTTAATTATCTCGGCTATGGCTGCATTTACAGAAAAAGTTATAGATATATAAACTCAAGATATTTTAATTTTAAACAACTTTTATTTCTATAGTTTTCCCCTAAATTGTACCATTCTCTAAATAATTGCATTTTAAATATATTATTTAATTATTTTATATTTATATTGTAAATATTATTGTATATTCAGCATTTCTATAACAAATACATTTTATGGTACAAAATAATGGTTTTCAAATCGATAAAAATAGTTTAAACAATTTGAATATTAGTTTAGAAATGGTAAACTTTGCCAAAATTGAAATTTCGTGATGCTAATATAACGAAAACACATTTCGTATTTCAATGCTCGACAATTTCGTTAAATTTATACATTTCTATCGCACTATTACGTATTTATAACAAAAATTAATGCCATAATCAAGTAAATATCTATAATAGATATATATTCTACGTAATTAATTATATATTATTGAATATCCGGCATTTCTTTAACGAATACATATTTATGGCTCATGGACAAAATAATTATCTAAGCAATTTGTTTTTTTTTATTATTTTTTTATGCTTAGAAATGATAAGCTTTGACAAAATTGAAATTTCGTGATGCCAAATGTAACGAAAACACATTCCGTATTTCAATACTCGACAATTTCGTTAAATTTAAACATTTATATTTTTCTATCGCATATAAACAAAATTAGCCTACTACTAAAACGTAAAAAAAAACGATTTTTATATTATATTTAGACATTTGCCACCTTTTCATCATGCAAAACTAACTTATTTATTGGTTATCTATAGTTTAATAGGCAATTATTGCGTTCAAAGTTCTTAAATATACATAATCGAACTAGTTACATTATTAAAAATATGAAATTTTGTTATAGTCCATTTTATTCGCTCATTGCATTTGCGTGTAAGTGATGGCGCATCCAAGTTACGGGTCCATCACCGTGAAAATGGAGCACCCCGAATACGGCCCAATGCAGCACACAACAACCGCCGACCAACTCAGCTCAACCCGCATCTTCCAAAACGTCGAACCAATGCCCCCCTACATGCCCTTCCGCCCCGAAATGTACGACAAACTAATCGGCGACGACTCCGTCATCGACTTCATCGAGAACTCCATCGACAAATTCCTCGTCTCATACCAGAAAAAAGAGCCCATCGACAAACTAACAAAAGGCGCCGAACGACAACGACGTTACCGCCAAAAAGAGAGCTACAACCAGCGGGAACGGCGGTTGGAAACTGCGCGCACATACGTCCGTAAACGGCGCTCGAACGAATCGGACCAACAACGTTTCGATCGGTTACGGAAACAACGGGATCGGATAAGACAAGCGCGGGAATTACGTCGCATGAACCCGGAATTGGATAAGGTGAAACGGCAGGCTGAAGCGCAACGGATGAAAATGCGAAGGGCTCAGGAGACTTCGGAACAGCGAATGCGTAGATTGGAGCAGTCGAGACAGTATTCGCGCAGGCGGCGGGAGAGCGAAACGTTTCGCTTAGAGGAGAATGAAAAGAATAAAATTTCGCATCAGTTTAGACGTAGTGATGTTATGTATCGGTTGCAAGAGCGACAACGGGATCGGATTCAAAGACAAATTAAACGGCATCAAATCGTTGTCGCGGCGACACAAAGCGACAATTCAAGTTTTATTCCTACATAAGTGAACAATTATTAACTATAGCCATAGCAGTAGTCGTTACAGACATAACGCGTGAAAACTCTGCAAAGGACGTACTGTTTAATATTTGTGGTGTTTTGACGGTAAAAATGTAATTTCAAAATAAATATCATCATTTACAGCTTGTTACAATCATAACAATCGGGATAACTCATAATTTGGTCCAATTGTTCCAAAAATAATGCTTAATACAAGCATTTTACCCCTTTTAGATCTGTCATTAGCCTTAACCATTACTCATCGAAAACCTCTTTGTCGACATGTTTCATGAACCCGAAAAATAAGTCAACTTCGGCTTTTCTTTTTGGGTGAACGATTAAAGTAACACTAAAATGGGCCTACGTTTATATTGTCCCAAAAATAATTGCTTAATACACAAGCATTTGGCCCTTTTAGATCTGTTATTTACCCTGACTCATCGACATGTACGGTTAACCCGAAAAATAGGCAAACTTCACCTTTTTTTTTGGGTGAACGATTAAACTAACACTAAAATTGGCCTATGTTTATATTATCCCAAAAATAATTGCTTAATACAAGCATTTTGCCCCTTTTAGATCTGTTATTAGCCTTAACCATGACTCATCGAAAAACTCGACATGTTTATCGTTCATAAACCCGAAAAATAGGCAAACTTCTGCTTTTCTTTTTGGGTGAACGATTAAAGTAACACTAAAATTGGCCTATGTTTATATTGTCCCAAAAATAATGGTGTAATACAAGCATTTTGCCCCTTTTAGATCTGTTATTAACCTTAACCATGACTCATCGAAACACTGGACATGTTTACCGTTCATAAACCCGAAAAATAGGTCAACTTCGGCGTTTCTTTTTGGGTGAACGATTAAAGTAACACTAAAATTGGCCTATGTTTATATTGTCCCAAAAATAATGGTGTAATACAAGCATTTTGCCCCTTTTAGATCTGTTATTAACCATGACTCATCGAAAAACTCGACATGTTTATCGTTCATAAACCCGAAAAATAGGCAAACTTCAACGTTTTTTTTTGGGAAAACGATTAAAGTAACACTAAAATTGGCCTTTGTTTATATTGTCCCAAAAATAATTGTTTAATACAAGCATTTTTGGCCCTTTTAGATCTGTTTTAGCCTTAACCATGACTCATCGAAAAACTCAATTTCGACATGTTTACTGTTCATAAACCCGAAAAATAGGTCAATTTCGGCATTTTTTTTTCGGATGAACGAATAAAGTAACACTAAAATAAAATTCGTCAACGTATTGTATAGAGTTTTTCATTTAAGGAATCATTTTTTTCAACTTGTTATCATGCAAATTGACTGGGTTATCGCAGGTTGAGCAATTTGAAACAAAATCGTAAAAATTCATATTTTTAACGGCCCCAATGGGTTCAAAAAGCCCCTTAAAGCGCCGAAAAATTAGTTTTGAGAAAAACTTTGGTGCGTTTGCATTAAATTGACTTTTCCAATACTCCGAATATCGATTATCCGTTTTAGGGGCTCTACACACAATAGGAATGAATTTATTTTGTTTTAATATTAAAATATAATTTGTAATATTTAAGTTTAACATGTGATATTACTATTAAATTGAAAACGGGCAGTCTTAAGTTTGTAATTGTTATATTTTTAAAATAAAGATGAAATGTTTTTGCCCCTTAAGCTAATCTAATCCGATGCCAGACAAGAAATTAAATTAGAGCTATCAGTGGAAAGGAAAGTAAATAAATACAAATATACAAAAAACGAATATTTATTTATTTCATTACATAGAAAAGTATAAATTAATTATTATGAACCAACGCAGTTAAGATTTCGCGCCCAATGGCAAGCCCCAACGGGGGCGGAACAGCATTGCCAACTTGTCGATGTTTATCCAAGATATTTCCATAAAACTGATACGTATCCGGGAATCCTTGGGACCGTGCGCATTCCCGAACGCTTACCACCCGGTGTTGTTCAGGATGTAAGACTTTCCCCTGTTTCCCCATCGGTTCTGGATTAGTAACAGTTGTCGAAAAAACTCCCGCCCAATCCAGACGACCATATAATCCGGGCCACTGGTTATGCCGATTAGCTGTATGTGGTAAACACCAGGGTATCAACGTATTGAATTGGCGGTCAGATTGGTCGCAGGATTTTCCTAATACGCATGCGCAGACACCTCGGAGAGCAGTTGAACTTTTGGCGCTCTTCTTATCGTGGTACCTACATTATCAGATTAATAGGGGTATTAGAGGATTTAAGAAAGCTCAGGGATGATTAAATATATATTTGGAATTAGAAGATCCTAGGAGATACCCGAAGAAGCAATAATAATTTGGGATACCCTTAAAGTTAAATGCGTGTATTACCGATAGACAAGTTTCTGCGTATATGTTAAGTCAGACAGCCGAATAACAATATTGGGAAGATCCCGCCAATCACTTCCAGGAGCAGTTGGAATTTTGGCCATACGGGCCTCGATAATAGGAGCCATTTCCTTACAGACATGATCACGTAAAACGGAGTCGTCTGTACCACGAACTAAACGTTGGAAATGGGATTCAGGCGATGTGTCGTATGTTGATTCGTGGTGTGAACAACCATTGGAAATTGCTGGTAGATCGGACATTGCGTCTCGGACCTAAAAATAAATTTAAAAAACCACAGAATTAACAGTCAAAGATAGAAGAATAGTATGAAGACGTACTGTGATCATTCTGTATGGAGCTCCAATATCTATCCAATTTGATCCAGTTATGTATTTAAAGTTATCAACGACTATGCCAAGTTGTGAAGCCTTTTTATAAAATACGTGCGTTGGTTCTGGATATCGTGGTAGTTGCTCTCCAGGAGCTGCAGCGAATACTATTGTTCTAGAACATCGAAAAATATATTGGGGATAGTGTTCCAGCATTTCACAAATTGGAAACCTCTACAAAACAGCTATAAACATCTCCAAACGGCTTTCAACTTCCCCAAAACATCTCCAAAATAACTTGTAGTAACTTCAAAACTAATTTTTACAACTGCAAAACCACATTTTGAATCTCTAAGATAATTTAGACCATCATGAGTTGTAATGAGATATTGGAAAATGGACAGAGAAGAAGAGCAGAGAAGAACATATACAATCAAATTTTGAGGTCGCCTGAAGCAAGAACAGAAGAGGAGAGAATAGATACAGAAAGAATAACTGAAAACCAGAAGTTACATAAGGCCGAACATCTCCAAAATAACTTGTAGTATCTTCAAAACTGATTTTTACAACTGCAAAACAACATTTTGAATCTCTAAGATAATTTAGAACATCGTGAGTTGTAATGAGCTATTGAAAAAAGGGCAGAGAAGAACAAGAGCAGAGAAGAAAAGAAGAAGAGCAGAGAAGAACATATACAATCAAATTTGCAGGTCGCCAGAAGCAAGGAGAATAGAAGAGAGAATAATAGCTACAGAAATGAAATGAAATGAACTATTGGAAAAGGGGCAAAGAAGAGAAGACCAAGAGCAGAGAAAAGAAGAAGAAGAGCAGAGAAGAACTTATACAATCAAATTTGGAGGTCGCTTGAAGCAAGGAGAACAGAAGAGGAGAGAATAATAGATACAGAAATGAAATGAACTATTGGAAAAGGGGCAGAGAAAAGAAGATGAGTAGAGAAGAACTTATACAATCAAATTTGGAGGCCGTCTGAAGCAAGGAGAACAGAAGAGGAGAAAATAATAGATACAGAAAGAATTGAAAACCAGAAAGCAAAGAGTTGTTTTGAAGAACTGTTTTGTAGAAGTTTCACAAAACGAGGAAAATTACCTTCGCCGTGTCTGAGCCACCCCGTAATTCCCCGCTTGGAGCACCCCAAAAGTGCACTGATACCCCATCGCCAACAAGCATCGTAGTGTCAGTTTCAACACCATACTTTGCTTATATGTTGCAAAGTTCCTAACATTCTCCAAAATGAAATATTTTGGGCGATAATAATCACAAAACGATAAATACGAGACGATAAGTGAATTCTTAAACACCGAGTATTCCCCGGCATTAAAACGATTCATACCACTGAAACCCTGGCACGGGGGACCCCCGCATAATAATTCTACATCCCCTCGTCTGGGTAACGGTTGCCCAGTAGTCGTTTTGGTTGCACCAGCAAGAACCATTTTTAAAAATTCGTTACAATCGTCAGTGTATAGAATCGCGTTAGGGTTATTTAGTTTGAAGGCTTGGGCGGCGGTTTGCTCTTTTTCAATCTAATTAATTTAAATTTTCAATTATCGGAGAACCAAGAATTATCTGGTTTTATATCTTACAGCCCATTTAGTATCGGCCACCCCGCTTTGATGTAACCCTTCCGATAATCCACCACATCCGGCAAAAACGTCCATACATCGTAACGGCTTATCCAGAATTGGCCAACACGCTGGTTTATCCGCTGCCTTATTATTACTCTTACCTTTTCCTAAACCTTTTCTTAATTTACCTACAAATTGGCCACTTTTTGTAATTGGGACGAATTCCTTAGTAAGTACATTATACATTTGGGTGTAATAGAAACGATTCGGTCCTTTAGTAGACCATTCCTCTACCGAACAATCTAGAATATCCGAATAAGCGAGGTGACAACGACCTACTACTTGTGAAAATGGAATGGTTAATTCTGTAAATATATAGCGATATTTTTTTAATGCTTTAGATGTTATTGGATTTATGGTGTTTTACGTTCTTCGCTCCAATATACTAAGTTTAAATCTAATTGTTGGCCTAAAGTAACGCCTTTATGCGTATTTTCTGGGCGATATATTTTCTGGACTTTCAATTTTATATCTTTTGTATCGGGGAGAATATCGGTTATATAAGCGATGCAAAATGGGTCAAATATTTCGAGATTTTGATTTATGACTGTATCGGATTTCTTTCGGTAGAATTCTGGATAGATTTCTTCATCCACATTCTCTGGTTTCTGGAAGACGTATATTTATTTTCACCATTTGTTGGAATTTCCCAAAGTATAAACTTACTGAAGTAGAACTCAACACTGGAGCAGTTTTAAATTTAAAACTCCCTGGTTTTAAATAAACCCCAAGGCCAACCTTATACAATTCCTTCCTCCATACAACACCATTATCGCTCAATATCGGCAATTCATTCACCTCCATTTCGTTATTCGAACAGATATTACAATACTTATAATCAATTTTATTGTCCCGAGATTCTACTTTTACGTCTTCAAACCGGCAAAGTTTCTTATTATAACTTTTCGAATAAAAAAATTCGCCATTTTGATCAACGAATTTAACATCAACTTTCGACAAAATGGCGCCTAGAGGATAATTATCGCACTTATTAAGCGCAAATAATTCCTTGGAATCAGCTGTAAGGCCTAAAATCGTGTCGGCTCCTTTAGAAAATAATGCAGCATGGAATAATTTTGCTCCAGATTCGTTTTCAAATAAATATACAACTTTTACTATTATTAATTGTTGTTGTAATATTATGAAATCACCGGATGTTATTAACATTTTATTTATAATAGCCGATGTGTAATAATTTATGCCCGAAGTGGTAATAGGATCATTTATCCATTTAACTGGATGTAATTTTGGGGTTTTTAATTTGGGGTGTTCGATTTTATTGATTAGTAGATCGTTGGAGTCTGAGTCGAAATTATCGGCGTTTTTTATAGCGATATTTGTACAGCGTCGCATTGTACACGGCTTTCTAGATTTACCTTAAATAAATATTTTACAATATAATAAAAAAAAAATTTGGGTAAGGGATGAAGACACGTAACGGATTTATGTCACTATGTGCTCCCGGGATGAAGGTGAGTAACATTTACAAACATCCATGGCCGTACTTACTCTTCTTACCCAACTTCAAATTTTCACGACACTGCGTGCATTCACCACAATCCGGCAACTGACAAATACTGCATTCCCCACATTTACTCAATGCCTCTCCATCAATTTGCTGCGGGAAAATCGACTCAAACACATTTTTAACCAACTCCGTCGTCGCAGCTTTGCTCAAACTCAATCTATTCCGTCGTTTCGTTAGTTTCAATTTAATATCACGCATTTCATTCATACGTATCTCTTGCCTTTTCTCAAAGGTAACCCCAGCTAACTTAATCAACGCTCTCATACAATCAGTCACAATTAAAAGCTCATCATCTTGGTCAGCAGCCGCGTCGAAACTTGTCACTTGGTCACAAATAAACTGGGCATGTTGCAACAAGTTCTCCTCGGACATTTTGGATTGGTTTAAATGCATTAATAAGTCTTCATAACTCGGATTTTTCCAACTTTGTTGCAAAAGAAACTCAATTACTAGTTTGCTCAAATAGATTTTCTCGCTAATTGTATTGAGCAATGGAGCGTATTGGGGGCTAGGCTCCATTAGGTAATATTCGCCGTATGCTGTGGAGAAGCCTATTAGAGCCTTTTCGCCACCGTCGAAACCGGAGGACCACCATTCATTTATAGGGCCCATATCCTTAGCTGGAACTCCATTTTCTGCTGAAGGGTTTTCGTCGTAAATTGGTTTTAAGTAACCAGAAAAATATAATAAGCAGTTTTGCTCTATTAGCCCAGAGTCTATAGGGCATAAATGGCCGTTTTTGTCGTAAATATTAAATTGTGTGACCTATTAAAGTAATTTAGTTAAATATTTAACCATGTAGAAATAAAGGCAGCTAAATATTTATATAATTTATTTGATCTTAAAAGGTTACAATGTACATATAAAAATATCCGGGTTACATAAAATTAATTGCCACAATCTCAATTTTCTACATTTTGGGGCCTTATAACTCGGGAAGTATATGAGCGATTGGGTTTAAACTGCGTACGGATACAAATGGGATGCTAAATAATATGTGTACCAAATTTGGTTCGAATCGCTCCAATACGTACAAAGTAGTATTGAACGCTTACGTAGAGACTTACGACCAAACGACGACTAACACCCAAGTCATACATATTTTTGTACTCGGAGCGACGAGACAAGCACTTTTTGTTAATGAAATTTTTTGATCCGATAACGCGTTGCCTTTTTTGGTACTTCGGCTAAACCTAACTTACCTTATTGTGTGGTAAGGCGTCTTTGCTGTGTACTTGATTTTCTTCCCCGGTAAATAACATTAATTTCGGGTCGGTTAAGGCAATAAACTCCTCTAAAGCTCCTTCAGGATGTCCCGCATATTTACGGACGTCCCGATTTAAATATTGTTTACAAATATCACATTTTTCAAGTTGTAACGTACTTTTTTCGACTATTAATTTATTTTTGTTTATATTGTATTTTATTCCAATTGTTTTTAATTTTTTAATGCCTGGTTTCTCAGAACTACTACATTTCCGTTTAGTTGAACTTTGTTTATTTTTTTTAACTTGTAGTAGTTCCACATTTTCTTTGCCTAAGTTCTCTTTATCTTTAGTTTTAATTACGTTTTCTTTTATATTATTATCTTTAGAATTATTTGGTTCATTTGTATTTAATATAATATCCCATGGATCATCAATATTATTAAGTAAATTAAATATTTTTAAATAGTTTAAAGGCTAAAATATATTATTAATTAACAATAATAACATAATTTTAATTAATATTTGCAAACCTCAGTGTTTTTATCAATTTTAGAATTATCTTGTAACGTATTTACAACTAATATAATATAAGCAGGTAAATAATCATTTAATATATTAAATTTCTGTTTACAATATCCTTTTATAGTAATATCTCCCTCTTTATAATTGTTTTCTAATATTTGTAATCTTAAAACAAAAGAATCATTAAGGGGAATCCCATAATTCATGTTTTTAGAATGGTGTTTATATTTCGCGCGCTTTATTTGACAGACGCACTAAATCCAGTAAATTATTTAAATTTTCATGCAATTCCGTTTCAAATATTTAATTATTTATATATAACAAAGTAATTAAATTGTTTATACTAGTTTATTAAATAAATAAACTTACGCATTTTTTACATCTGCCGGCAATTTCTCGTAACTATCCCATGTAGGCATTTTTAAAACAAATTCACACTTTTAACACTAAAAAACAATTAACATTACTATAAACTAGTTGAATAATAAGCAAACAAAGGATAAGCGACCAGAAATTAAAATGATATTTAAGGTTAGCTTAGAATTGGAAGTATTAAAGCTGGAGAAAGATCATAGATGTATTCTTTTTGCACAATATCTCAGTTAGGTTTATGTTTTTGCTCTGTCTGTCTCATGTGTAGACAGAGCGAGAAGATAAGTTTTAACTGAAATAAGCTGAGATTGTCGGTAAAAAGAATACGGCTCATAACAGGTTTGGCCTTACGGCAATGCTAACTGTATTATATTAAAAGAATAGGGCTTAAAAATAGTTTTAAATTAATTTATTGTAAATGCATAATTAATTATGTACAAAATGCATCAAAAAAGTAACATTTCCTGAACAATAATTCGAATTTTGTCTGTGTAGGGGCCAAAAATGCTAAGGCCGGTCCTGAATTTAAATGCCGTTTAGTTTTATATTTGTTTAATTTAGCTTAAAAATTATTGCATTAAGTATGCAAATAAATGTTTTTATTGGGATATAAATCAATTATCGTTAGGAAAATGCGAAATGTTACAGTTTTAACATGAAAGGGACTCTCCCCTTTTTTGCTTCCGTGAATGCTAAAGCTGCGTCTACAGTGTATAATAATACGCGCGTCAGCTTGTTATATACTAGATAATTAAATAAATTTAATATAATTCTTATTTTTATTTGATATCTTTGAATTAGAACGGTAGAGTGGCCTGCATTCTTTTATTACGTAATCAAATACTGTTTCTAGAATATAATATATATTCTCTAGGTCAGAAATTACTTGTTTTTAGTCTAAAATAAAGAAATTCTGCCGAATAATGACACATTGTTACACTTTTGGTCAAAGTTAATTACATTAAACTACTCAAAACCTATCATGATTAAAGAAACCTCGATTACGTAAAGACCTATCGACTAATCTTTATAAAAAAAAAATATCAGTGAATTCGTAATTGCATTAATAATGCCTGGTAAAAATGTTAATTTTTTTGTATTTACAGTTTCAGAGATAAAAAATGTAAACTATAATAAATGAGCTATTTTGGGGGTTTTTATTTTTTATCTCTGAAACTGTAAGTACAAAAAAAATGTCATTTTTACTAGGCATTATTTATGCAATTACGAATGCACTGATTTTTTTTTATAGAGATTAGTCGGTAGGTTTTTTTTTTTTTTCGAGTTTGATTGTTTTAACGAGTTACCGTTTGTTGGCTGTAAAAAATAAAATAAATGAAGGATTAGGAATGTGAATAAAATGCTTGTATTATTTTTCAATATTTGCTATTTAGATTACAGTACAGTTCTTACATGCAATTCATACATTAAATTTTGTTAATTTTTTTTTGTAAAAACAACTTTTTTTCTGAATTAAATAACTTAATAATTATTTTACTACAACACAAATATATTCACATAATATAATGGTTTCCACATTGTTTTTTATTCCACATGTCCGTAAATTCTCGTCGTGTGGACGCCGCCATTTTTGTTTTTTATCAAAATGTACACTTAATTATGTTAACAATTTTTTCGTTTATAAATATACTATATAATGATTGAATTTTCTTGTGTCTTTTAGCCTAAAATATACATTTTGTAAATTATTTATACAAAATAATCGTTATAATTATTCCAATTAGTTGAAACAAACGAAAAATTGTTCATTCATAGTTGACATTCATTCATTACAAGGAAACATTAATGTAAAATTACAGTTACAAAACAGTTGTAATTCGTTAAATAAACATAAAAATGGCTTAGGAACTTAGCAAAAAATATATAAATGAAAAATGCGAATACATTTTAAGCAAATATTATGTAATTATAACAAACATGGATGGCAGTCATATAAAAATGGCAATAAAGTGTCCTTAAACTATAAACAAAACGCGATTTTTTCAAAATGGCAAAATATAAAAAATGTTTTCTAACCCGTGTGACGTTCCTCGACAAACAGGCAACTTCACACCAGTTCATTTAAGGTTATACGTATTTTAATAATAATAAAGTCGTAACTGATATAAATATATAATAATATAAAACAAATAATGATAAAACAAGTAATATACATCAGAATTACTGTAAAATTACATTAAATGACAATAGTAGAATAAAACAATCATGTTAGGAAAAAGCATGGCATTTAATAAACGATAAATCCTTACCAGTATACGATATTTTTATTTTTTTATTTCATTAACAAAGTTAATTTACCAAAAGTCCAGAAACATAATTTTGCGTTAATTTTATAATAAATGCCGTTGCGTTTGCTAGTTGCAAGCAAAAATTAAAACTATTGTTAATAATTAAACATATTTGTCAAACGAATATTACAATAAAAATTCGTTGACAAATTCGTTTAAAGTTGTAGGTAAAGGGTAGCGTAAACGCACTTTTAGCTAATTTAACAGGAGTTCAGTTGCCTAAATTGTGGTAATCGGAAATTTAACGTTAGGAATTCGTATTATTTTAGCTATAAACGCGCGTTCGTAGATACTTTACAACATGTACATTTTTCGAGTTGAAAATTCCACTGTTTATGACTTTGTAACTAACTTAACATTGTTAGTTTGTATACTATTGCTGCTATATTCAGTGTACAGTGAGTTAAATAACGTATTAATTACTAAAAACTACAACATCTATTTTGTGCTTTCTTAACATAGCAAAAAATAATACAGTTTTTGTGAAATCTTCAACTTTTATTCCATTTGCATCGTTTAAGTGTGAAATATCACTTATTTTGTGTATTTTTTAATCATCTTCATCAATTTAAATCATATTTAGATGATTTTAAAACAATTTTGATCATATTTTACTCAATTTTAATCATTTATTTACTAAATTTTGATCATATATAAAATAACTTTTTGTTTTTAGATAATCTTTTAATGATTTTAATCAATTTCTGTCATATTTTAATAAATTTTGTTAATTAATTATGATCATGTTTTTTATTTAAATGATTTTTAATCCATTTAGGTCAAAAAAAGTGTGAAATATCACTTATTTTGTGTATGTTTTAATCATCTTAATCAATTTAAATCATATTTAGATGATTTTAAAACAATTTTGATCATATTTTACTCAATTTTAATCATATTTTACTCAATTTTAATCATATTTTACTCAACTTTAATCATATTTAAAATAACTTTTTGTTTTTAGATCATCTTTTAATGATTTTAATCAATTTTCGTCATATTTTAATAAATTTTGTCAATTAATTATGATCATGTTTTTTATTTTAATGATTTTTAAATCCATTTAGGTCAAAAAAAGTGTGAAATATCACTTATTTTGTGTATGTTTTAATCATCTTAATCAATTTAAATCATATTTAGATGATTTCAAAACAATTTTGATCATATTTTACTCAATTTTAATCATATTTTACTCAATTTTAATCATATATAAAATAACTTTTTGTTTTTAGATCATCTCTTAATGATTTTAATCAATTTTTGTCATATTTTAATAAATTTTGTTAATCAATTATGATCATATTTTTATTTGAATGATTTTTAATCCATTTAGGTCAAAAAATGTGAAATAACACTTATTTTGTGTATTATTTAATCATCTTAATCAATTTAAATCATATTTAGATGATTTCAAAACAATTTTGATCATATTTTACTCAATTTTAATCATATTTTACTCAATTTTAATCATATATAAAATAACTTTTTGTTTTTAGATCATCTCTTAATGATTTTAATCAATTTTAGTTATATTTTAATAAATTTTGTTAATCAAATATGATCATATTTTTGTTTAAATGATGTTTAATACATTTAGGTCAAAAAAAGTGTGAAATGTCACTTATTTTGTGTATTATTTAATCATCTTACTCAATTTAAATCATATTTAGATGATTTTATAACAATTTTGATCATGTTTGATTCAATTTTAATCATATTTTACTCAAGTGTGAAATATCACTAATTTTGTGTATTATTTAATCATCTTAATCAATTAAAATCATATTTAGATGATTTTAAAACAATTTTGATCATATTTTACTCAATTTAAATCATATATAAAACAACTTTTTGTTTTGAGAATCTTTTAATGATTTTAATAAATTTTCGTCAATTTTAATAAATTTTGTTAATCAATTATGATCATATTTTTGTTTGATTGATTATTAATCCATTTAGGTCATATTTGAATCACAAAATATGAGACTTCACCTTTTATATTTATTGATGGTTACACAACTAGAATTTGTAATATGCACATTTAAAATGGTTGAAAATGTTTAAAATTTTAGTAATTTTGGTTGTTTTAATAAATATTTTCAACATTTTTTGTAATAATTTAAATTGGATATCGAAAGTGTGTGATATTACAAATGTAAATTTGGAAGAATGTTTAAATACAGCCGCGATGTTTAAAGTACCTTGTGTGGCTACCCTTTATTGGTTTAAACACTAACTGTAACTTAACTTAACTGCTTTAACGTGTAGTTAAATTACGACGTATACTTTAAACGTAAGAATTATAACGTTAAACGTAACACGGCTAACATTAACTATATTGTAGAATATTTTTTGTTGATTTTTCTGTTTTTTACACTGTATAACTGTTATTGAAATTGTGTTTAGTTTACGTATTTTTATTTTATTTATTTTGTTTTTATTTGGCCGAAATGTTTGCTTTAGAATCAATTATGCATGTTTACTTTTGATGGGGTCCGAAAAGTTTTGTATTTTCCCAAAAGTGACAATTGTTTTTGTCCATTATTTATATATTTTGTGTTTGTTTGTGTTTTGTGTGTTTAACCGAATCGAACGAAATTAAATCCGAAATGTTTTATGTTCTTTGTGATTTTGTGTGTGTGTGTGTGTGTGACTTTGAAATGAATTTTTAATCAGTTTTTGTGTTTTGTGTTATATGTGAATAGATATATATGATTAAGAATATATTATTGTAAAAATAAAAGTGATTTGTGCTCTGTATAGATATTTTTGGTAAGAATATTTTTACATCGCACAAACTGGATAATTAAACTTAAGTATGGTTACCAAATTTTTGTGTAGCATATATTATGTTAATTAGAATATGCGTTTGGGCTATTGCAGATTTAACATAAAAGTAATGAATTTTTGTTACTTTTCGACTTTTGCGATGGTTACTTTGGCTATTTTGGCTTTTATTGAGTTTTCTTTGCACAAATTACAATTAAATTCATTATAGAATTGTACAGCTATGATTATATATATATATTTATATAGTAAATAGTTGAAAATACAGTAATTTTGAATATAATCCCTAAGTCGTCTTTGCGATGTTTTAGGGATTTTGGATAAATAACTGGAATTTGGACACATTTATTATATTTAGGAAATTTTGTACTTTCACATGATCGAATTAGTATAGTTGGGCAGGTGTAATTTAGATGAATTCTCAAATTGTAAAGCTGATTTACACAGATTATTGATTATTGATTAAGCAATCTATTGCGGCTACGTATTATATTTTTGGTTCCATTTAGCCAAAGTTTACCCATCATCGAAAAGTAACTGTTAGTTTAACAAAAACGTTTGAATAGTTTTAAATGAACATTGGTTAGTTTAAAACTTTATTTAAAAATCGCGCATTTTTTCTCAGTATTCAGAAAACATTGTTACATTGTTTTTGAAACTTAAAATAAATGCGTTTTTTGTATGTATATGGGCTATTGCAAATAAAATTTATTGGTTTTTGATTGTAATTTTACAATAATTATTCCACGTCTGATCGGGCAGTTTAGACTTGATTTTTAATTATTGTAAAATACATGTTTTACTGTTTAAAAAGCCGTTATATATGGCAGATGTTTCAATTGCCGACGACTTTTTAGGGCATTCTAATAATTTTTGAGTTAACGTTAACGCCGTGAACGCCACACAAAACGGCCGGAATTAGCGCCGTTATTGTGGGCAAAGTGGGCATTAAAGTTTGTGGGCTATTGTGAATTTTTTGTATTTATTATTTGTGGGCGAAATATTTTTGAAGCACTGCTTAGTGCAACCGGGCTATTGCGAATTTAATCAGTATGTATTTTCAACAAAATGGCGGGCTGTAGCCATCTTGTGTATGTCTTAATCGGTTTATTTAATCCCTGATTTAGAGTAAGTCTGCGTTAAATTAAATTTTGTTTGTATATATATATATATATATAAGCCGTTTTAAGTAATTTTGATTGATACAGACAGACTAGTCTAAACCAGATTGTTTTCTTTGTCATATTCGGGTGTTTTTTTTTGTCTTACTTTTGGGAATCTGGGTTCATAGTATTTAAACTATGATTTTTACTATTGTAAGTAGTTTTATATACTATTGCAATTGTCTAAATAGGAATTATTCCTACTATAAACGAGTAAAATTCAATATTCATGGGGAATTGATTGAATATTACCGATTTCCTATATTAGAAACATGCGTTATGGCAATTTCGATTATTATTTATAGAAAAAACAAATATGTACAATAAACAATTCGATGCACGTTTGCAATGGTAGCGGTTTTTGAATAGGATTTACAATGAACTGTATAGTAAACCGCTTTCATCTCAACATGAATCGAATTATCTGTTAACTATGGCAAAATTAAATATTACTATTGTTTGTTTTTTTGTTGTTGTTGATTTATTTATTTTCGGGCCAAGATAAATTTCGATTTGTTCGTTCCAGGTAAATTTTGCGGTTAGTTTCAGTGGTTATCAACATTCATGTTTCGGCGGTTTAACACCGAAAAACACAATTTCAAATTATTTTGAGTACTTAAGAGTTAAAAATATTTTGTACAAAGCTGAAGGGGGGGGACGAGAGTGGACTGTTATTATATTGTACATATGTAAAAAAAAACTTGTATATATAAAAAAATGCGAATTTGTTTTTAGTTAATAAATGCCAATGTAAGCAACAAAAAAATTGACTGTGTGTGATTCAAAATAAAATAATAAATAAATTTGAACTTTTTATATATTAAAAAAAAAACATTATTAATAATCACAGATTGATAATTGCATCAAATAGTTTGTTTTTTTTTTGTATTTTTTTCTATTAAATTATTTAATATTGCAATTATATTAGTACTACCGGCCAAAATTTAAAAATAAAATTCTCAGCTTTTTCAAGAAAAAGGAACTATTCTCTGAGACCAAAATGAAAATATGATCACAGCCAATCCAAACAATTTAGGGGGGAAAGGGCTGCATTTCATTTAATCCTCACTTAAATAAACGAATTTAAATTAATTAATTATTTTTAAAGCAAAATCGCACATAAAATTTAAATTAAATATTATTAAGGTACAGAATTTGCTTATTACGCATTTACTTTTAAAAATAATTAAAATCCGACCGAAAATATTTAATATTCCAATATTGCATTTTTTTACGATTTAAATTAACTTAAAAATATTGCGAAATACTCCTAATAATTTAAATCAAAATGTTTTAGAACATATTACTTTCTTTTCTGTCTAGCAACAGTAAATATGCATTTTTTTAGAACAAAATTGAATTATTGTAGCTTTAAAATGGTAAATTTTAAAGAAAAATATTAATTTATCATTTTAAAGCTACAATAATAACATTTATGGATTTAGACTATCTATAAGGGTAATTAATTTACCGTTACTAGACAGAGAGCGAGATATAAGTGAGGATAATGAAATGCAATAGTGTGAAAAGTTTTGTTTTTCTTGGCTTAATCACGAATATTTCTTTTTTTTTTTTTATAAATATACTAGATATGCACTTAGCTCAGTCACACATTTTAAAGTAAAAAAAAACTATCAACTGTAATAAGAAAACAGTTACCACGAAAAAAAAAAAAGAGTATGTACAAACTAAAGTAGAATTAACCTAAAAATATGTTAGTTTTCATTCAAAATTGTCCGTATTTTTAACAAGTTCCCCCCTCCGTGCATCCGGAAAGGGTGGAGGGGGGTTTCGTTTTTAATAAATGTAAATATACGGTTTCATCGTCTGCCACACTAACACTTATAAAATCTTTCTTTAACACTTAACTATACATTATTCTATGTCCAACACTTGTAAAAAAAAAGTGTGTGATTTACTTCTCTTTTTATGGATTTTTAAATCAGTTTCAATAATATTATTAATATAATCGAAGTGAATATCACTTCTGTTAAGTTTTGAACTGAGCGCGATAAACGAAATTGTTTGTGTTTAGGATTTGGCACACTTAGTTTTAGGAACCAATTTTGGAATTAAATCAAAATTAAATTCAAACCTTATAGTTACTATACATTAAAACGGGACACGACTTTTGACGATATCCTTGTCACATTTTGCTGGTTGTTTCACTCACCCTTTCTTTTAAATTAATTTAATAAATTCGTTTTTAATTTTTTCTGATCTAAACTGGCCACTTAAAGTTAAACAATTTTGTACTCAAATGATCAAAATAATATGTAATATTTACGTAAATATATACTGTGAAATATTAGAATTAAAAAGAAATGATTGAATTCAATTCAAGCTTTGAATTGTGTCAGACATCTTGAATTTGCAACAAAAGATCGGTTAGTGCCATTTCGGTGTCGAATCTTGTAAAATTTGGATGTAAAACAATGATTTAAGTGAAACAGTGTTAAGTTATAGTAAATATGGTTGAATATCGTCAATAGGCGACCCAACGCAAACATCATGATCATAATAGTAATGAATTGTATGATTAGCAACATGTGTATTGTAACTAGAAGACGGCGTTAGGCGCGCTCAGTAGTAACTGAAATTTCATGGCTGATGACTCTGCTGTTGGCTGGGCAGGGAGAAGCCCAGCGAACGGGGGTCGCCGCCATGTAACCGAAGCGCCTGCTCGAGCCGGTGCTCTTGCAGTCGTAACGCTTCAGTTAAGTCCGGACTTAGTTGCTGGCTAGACTGACCTTGGCGCAGGTCGGGCTGGTAGTTGCCGTTGTGCCGCAACGGACTGTTCGACTCGTTCTGGTTCGCCGCTGCCGCTGCCGCCTAAGCAAACAACACATAAAAAAAATATTTTAATTCGTTCCAAAAGCTAACAAGGCTCGTTTGGTTGACAATTAGGTGCAAAAAGACGAAAGGAGTAACTGAAATAAATGTACCTGTGAGACGGCGAGCCGCAGGGCAGCTTCGGCCTGGGAGCGAAGTAACGCTTCGGCTTGGTGCATCCGCAGCGCGGCGTCTTGCTGCTGGGACGGGTGAGGTGACGCCATGTCCATCACACTGGCGCCCATGTTTCGCATACTGTCCATAGAGGCACGCATCGCGTTCATGGCCGCCTGGGCGCTTATTGCTTCGTTCGTTATGGGGGGAGTTGCCGGGTTCGATGGGTTATTCACCGTGTTAGGCTGCAATTCATCAAAAAACAAGGCTTGCATAAAACTATAATAATTAGGAATCATTTTAACCCTTAACGGGCACTATGGGTGCATATGGGTTATTCACTGTGTTAGGCTGCAATTACCAAAAACAAGGCTTGCATAAAACTATAATAATTAGGCATCATTTTAACCCCCTAACGGTCACTATGGGTGCATATGGGTACGATGGGTTATTCACTATGTTAGGCTGCTATTACCAAAAACAAGGCTTGCATAAAACTATAATAATTAGGAATCATTTTAACCCTTAACGGTCACTAGGGGTGCCTATAGGTTCGATGGGTTATTCACTGTGTTAGGCTGCAATTACCAAAAACAAGGCTTGCATAAAACTATAATAATTAGGAATCATTTTAACCCCCTAACGGTCACTATGGGTGCATATGGGTACGATGGGTTATTCACTATGTGTGAGGCTGCAATTACCAAAAACAAGGCTTGCATAAAACTATAATAATTAGGAATCATTTTAACCGTTAACGGTCACTATGGGTGCATATGGGTTCGATGGGTTATTCATTGTGTTAGGCTGTAATTACCAAAAACAAGGCTTGCATAAAACTATATTAGGAATCATTTTAACCCTTAACGGTCACTATGGGTGCATGTGTACCCAAGCTAAATCAAACTTAAATATTACGGGAGCGAAGGGTTAACTGTATCAATGGTAGTTTTGTGGAACAGAGCTATAGTATTATGAGTAGGGATGGGTGCCTACCTGCGAGACGTTCATCCGCATGGCTGCTGCCAGATTGACGGCGGCGGCCTGGACGGCGGCGGCTGTACTCGTGTCGCCGCCGAGTCCACCGGGTACACCGCCTCCCTGACCCACCATGCCCTGGACGGCGGCCATTACCGCCATCCGGTTCGCGTTGTGGATCTCTTCAACAGAGTTATACTGCTGGTGTAGGCCGTTATTGCCTGCAACAACAAAAAAAACAAACATCCAAACATTTATATGTGCCCAAGAAAGACTCCTTATTATATTATTTTTATACAATTGAGTGTAACTTACTTCTTAGGATATCGCCAAGCTTAGTGTTACAGTTATTGTTGTTATTGTTCAAACCACCAGCGTCGGAGCCGGCGGACGATAATCGTCCATTGCCGGAGGAACTATCACTGTGCGCACTAGGACTTGCACACATTGGACTCGCGCCTGCAACAAACAAACATTCCGGGGGTGTTTTTCAAATTTATTGCATTCATGCAGCATTATTTAAAATCATATAAAGGGATGAATTAAATGCAATATTGTACAAAAAAAAAATACTTTTGGGCGATAAATGCTTCATTTAAATAGATAAAAGATTGAAGAATGGAGAAGCATGCGTTGGATTACAAGTATTTACATTATTAATATTAACACCGTCAATGCCAATAAGTGTTACAGCTACGACATTATACATTAGTCCTTCGAACCGGATATAATATCTTTAGTATTAAAATAGGTAATATTACTTTAGATTGGTCCTTCGAACCGGATATCTTTATTATTGAAATAGGTAATAGTACTTTAGATTGGTGATTCGAACCGGATATCTTATTAAAATAGGTAATAGTACCCCATTTAGCACAGAATGCCTAAAGACGTAATAAAGACGTCGAATAGACGTCATATTTCAAGATGTCATCTATTGGACGTCTTTATTACGTCTTTAGGCATTCGCACAGAATGCCTAAAGACGTAATAAAGACGTCCAATAGATGACATCTTGAAATATGACGTCTATTCGACGTCTTTATTACGTCTTTAGGCATTCTGTGCTATATGGAACTTTAGATTGGTTCTTGGAACCGGATATCTTATTAAAATAGGTAATAGTACTTTACATAAGTATTAGTCATTTATATATATATAAACATATATTCATTTTACCTGATTCTATTAATTTCTTTGTAAACGAATTCGAATAAAAACTGCTTGCGTCTCCATAGATCATATTTTTATCTAAAAGATAGACAAAAAAAAAACAATATATTTCGGTTTCGTCTCAATTCAATAATCATGATTATCTTTAATGCATTTTATACTAAATAATCGAGTTGCAAAATTAATACAAATCAAAGAAGTTGTCACTTTCAGGAGTAAAGTAAAGTAAAGCGACAGTAGTCCATTTTTTTTTTTTTAATTAGTCGCATAAGTCCACCTAAAAGTCCTTCTTACCTGATAAACCTAATAGTCCGCTACCAGAAGCACTAACAGCTGCAGCAAGAAGTGACTCACGTTCCCGTCGTTCAGCTGCCGCACGGGATAACACGTACTGAGCTGCAAATTGATGTTTAGGGTCCATCCTCATATGCTCCATATGTGAAAGTAATCCTGCAATTGCAACAAATGCATTTCCATTAATAAACACAACATCCATACGCTTTATTTTGGCACAGTATTTTTAATAGTATCAATTGTATATTATGTTTACGAATTTTAAACCGCGTTTAAAATTTAGTGCTTGATTCTCTCTGATGTGAAAATGAAGTAGACAAAAATCAGGAACTGGATGCAGGAACAATGGAATGAAATTAATTCTGATCCCCAATCGGTTTGAATATTCGCACTTAATGTGTGAATCAGAATTAAAAAGAGGAAGAACAAAATAAAGAAGAATGAAAACAATAAGAGGAATATACGAAAGATTTGATATAATACATACCTATAGGCGATGTTGAAGAATCGTTTGAAGCTGAGGAATAAATGGACTGAACTTACTGAAAGTGTTTTTGAAAGAAACAAGAACCAAATAAAGAACAGTCGAAAGAAATACTCAAAAAAAAAAAAACGAAGGTTTCTTAGGATGAGGCAATTCTTTGAAGATAGAAGAATGGGTAAGTTAAGGATGAAAAAGAAGTATATATATATAAATATCTTGAGAAATCAAACGAAATGTTTTGAAGATCTGTATTGTGTGTGTCGTGTTTTGAAGAATTTGGAGCCAATTGTGAACGAATTACTACTATTGGATTGAAGTACGTCTGGAAAAGTACCCGAGTTGACTACTATGTCTAGAAAAGTTCCCTGGATAACTACTAGTATGAAATCCGTTTACTACTAGTAGGTATGGGGGTGCCTTTTGCCGTCTCCAAATTCAATTGTGTTTTTGTGTATATACAAAAAATATATTTTAAAATTTCTTGAAACAAAAGACCGATACATGATTTTTTAAAGACAGAAATTTTAAAATATGTTTAATTTTGTAAGTGTTTTTACTAAAATCGTATTCCATTGACCACTTCTGCTGCTATAAAGGCTTACGCTATGAAACTATAGAATTAGGAAGAATATATTTCTCGTAACTATGATGACAAATTGGAACACGGGGGTGTTCTGTAATGGCAAGTATGTACCGCATGGCTAGAAGCTACCGGAACGCATCTAGAAGATAGGTGGTTGGCGTGTAGCCGTCTGCTAGGGGGATTTAGTGCGAATGCGAAGATTGCAGGTTCGGTAATGGAATACGATGTGGTAGTAGTATGGTAGTTTGTGGTCCCCTAGTACTTACCACTTTCGTGTGTGAAGACCGCTTGGCATACCGAGCATGGCCACATTCTAAGCGAACTGCTCAATTGCGATGTTTCCGGATGACAGGCGAGATGTTTCCGTAAACTGCCTTCGTTCACGTAGTGTTTACCGCACACGGGACACGGGTGGTTCGCTGTCCTGCGCTTCGCTAGGTATGGGTCCACACCGTCAGGAGGTAGAGAAACAAGGCCAGGTAATCGCAAGAAGCCACCAGAGAGGAACAAGCAACCGTAACCGCCACCGCTCATTACGTTGGTGCGCACGCGCGCTCTGTGCGTTCGTCCACAGGCGAGCGCGCCAAATACAAATCTTACACATTGAGAACTCGACCCAAAATATTCTCCCATATTCGGAGATAAGCATTTTAAAAGGAATTATACCGTCACTTTCCTGGGTAGTTTTGGACATATTACTAGAAGTTGGCGCACTTGTATATACGCCATTACTCCTTCTTTTTTTTTTTTTTTAATCCTAATAGGATCATCGAAATCGTAATAATTTTTTTATTTATATCCGAATGAGGCAATGTGTAGAGGCGAAAGTAGTTACTAGGGGGGAATAAATAGGATTTGCGTAATTAATCTCACAATAAAAGAACTGTTATTTTAAACCGAATGTTTTTAAGTAACACGTAATATAAAAATAGTTATTTTTAGACGAATGCAAAACTGCCAATACTTGTAGGAGGCTAGTATAAATATTTTAAGAAAACTTATTTTTAACTTTTTAAATTTATCATCCAAGAGTCCTGGTCAAATCCGATTTCTCAATTTGTAATATTTGTATTTTTCGTATCCACAAGCATTTTTCTTTTTATTTGTTAATATGTACTTAATTGTAATAAGCATACATCATAAAAATCATGCGCTTCCCAAATAGGGGTTACCGGCACCAAAGCATAAGAAAATAAACTTAAACTTAACACTATTATTGCTAAACTAAACATAAATAATTATAAACCATTCACACTCAGACAAACTACAAAATAAAACATTAAAAAAAAAAACCAAAAAGTTATCATTTACTTAATTTATATTACGTACGAACTAAATTTAAATATTTCGTCCATATTTAGCAACAATTTCGCTTAAATCAATCTAATCGATTATTATATATATATATTTCCTATAAAATATATTAAAAAATGCCTCATCAATAGTAATTAAGATTAAAAAATTACAAATAATGCAACAACAACAATTAAATTAATTTTAAATACTTGTAATTACTAATTGCTTCGCTGTGAGTACACAGATTGTATTTGGCTATTTTTAATTAATTTTATATAAAATATTTATAATAATAATAATTATTTAGTTCACTTTCGCAAAATAATTACTAAGATACGTGAAATAAATAATAATTTAGTATCGAAATAAAACATAAGTAAACGATAACTTAAAACCCAAAATGTGAGCAATTATGAACAATTTTACTCGTTATATACGCATAGGAGCAAACACTAATGCTTTCAAGCTTATTTTTATTGCCACCAATTTTTGAAATATAAAAATAATTTACAATTTCGTGTCGTTTTAAAAAAATAATCCAGAAACAATGTAAATAAATATATTTTTGAGGGTCCTTGAATCAATTTTGATTATTTTTTAATGATATCTGTCTGTGTGTGTGTGTGTGTCTGTAAAATGATTTCCGGTTAAAATGTTATTTGCCAAAGTTATACAAATTTTAAATCCGAACATTATATGTTTGGGTCACGCATGACGTCACACATGCACCTAGTTATGCGGTAACGAGATATTTTGACCATTTTTTAATGTCTGTGTGTAAAGAAAGTCACATATACAAATTTTAAATGCGAAACATGTATTGTGGTTAAGGGTTTTTGATTGTTTTTTATTGTTATGTTGGTTGCAAACAATTGAAGTTAAGTATAACGTAAAAGAAAGTAAAAAAAAGTTTAAATTTATGATTTCTTTTTGACACGGACACTCGACGCTAAAGTCTTTACGTCTGAAAGTAAATATATAAAAGATATTTTAATAACTTTTTAGTTACAAAGGGCAATGTTCTTGTTTTCTTTGTTCTTTTAATAAGATAACTCAGCCGGAATGTCGATACATGAAAAGAATGAGGATTTTAATTTTTTGATCTTCTTCAACTTTCTTATGGCTTCGTTTTAAATGCATCAAAGAAAAAATGTATAGAACGAAAAGAAACAATGCGAATTTAAAACTGGTTTGTGAACTCTACGCTTTATACAATTTTTAATAAATTATTGAACGTTAATAAATAAAAAACTTGGAACAAATACAAACTAGTATGGTTGAATAACTTTAATATAAATGATGAATGAAATGAAGGAAAACTTAAAAAAGTGAGGGTGAATCAAACAAAAATGCTTTTAGTCAATCAATAAAGAACTAAATAGTAGTTGAAGAGGGGAAAGGAATAAGAAAAATATACATGAAAGAATTTTTAAGTGATGTTTGACATTGATAAATGATGTTTCTTAAACGTTTCATTCCAAAAAACTAATATTTTTCTTCTTTTTATATAAATTCGCCGACAAACAATATGATTAATATTACTGATGTAACATTCCTTGTTCATAATCGCTCAAAAACGAAAAATAAATCACGTAATATAATGAAAATAATCATTTGCTATACGGAAAATTGCTATTTGTTACTTTTTCAACCCTTTAGGTTAAATAATAATTTTTCTTATTACAACATGTAAAAACAAATAAAGCGTTAGTTAATTCAATACGAAAATAACGACAATTGTTTAAATAATTTTAAAACATGCACAATTGTTGTTTTAAAATTAATTTAAATGTGTCTACATCTCAATCATACGTCAATTTAAAATGTTAGTGTCATAAAATAAGTAATATAGGCAAATTGATGTTAAATATGGGTTAAAATAAATATAATTCATTATTTAGTTATTTCCGTTCTTGAATAAATCGCAAAACATTTTAAATAGACGGTCAATCTGCGCGCGCAGCTAGTCTGCGGTCACGCGTGACGTCACACATGCCCTAGGCGGTATATACGTAACGAGAGAAATCGTGGTATAGACTTACTGGCAACGCCGCTGGCATTTGGGTCCTTGTGCGTGTGTTTCATGTGCTCCATGAGTGCTTCGCCGCCTAGGAACATCTTGTGGCACAGGGGGCATGAGGTGGCATTGGGTCCCCCAATCAGGGCTGCGTGTTGCTGCAACCGACCAACACACTGTTGACAGAACCGTGCGTTAGGTGACACTCATTCCTGTTAGGCGGCTGGCACAGGCTCAGCCCACGGGGGGACCATTTTTTTTTTTTTAAATAAATAGTCGTTTTTAAAATTCAGACAGTCAAAATGAATTTCGATATAATAAAATGAGCCTAATTAAATCAAACGTAGAAGATTTTGTTGATTAACCATTACGCGTAGTAGATAATATTTCTCATTGTACAATGTGTTTTCTAAGATTAAATTAAAAAAATGTATAATATCTGTAGGGTTTCCTATAGATATAATCTGCTTTGTTATGCCCTTTGGCATATCTGGGAACGCCCGTTTGGGCTCGTCCAACTTTCACATCCAACCGTTTTAAATTACTTTCTTATTAGCTCTATTTATAAATAGGTTCCACATTATCTGAAACGGCAAATAAACTAATAAAATAAGCAATAATTTTAATTGCCTTTTGTATTTTTTCTAACGAAATATGTTCTTTGTCTCAATATTATTGTATTATTTATTAAGTACAAACGTAAATGAAATACAGATTTGTAAACATGATAATAGAATGTATTAGTAATACGAATCTCGTAAAACAAAAGATTTAACGCGTATTTTTTTTTAATAGTTAATGCCCGTAATACATATACGTTACTGCGGTTGCATACCCTTCAGGCGCTACTATTCTTATTAAATAGTATTAAATAGGGGAAATCGGGACCTAAAAACTCGGTTTAAATATAATTCTGTCCTTACTCTGTGTGTATTATATTATTTAAGGGTCTTAAATCTACACGGGGTCATTAAAAAAAATACATTTGGGGTGCCCTGCACTCGACTTTCTAATACTAGTACCATTCCAATATTTAATTTCAAAGGTGATTTATTAGTAAATGTTACATTTCTATTACAAAAATTATTAGAAATTTTGTTCCAACAAGTGAAATAAAATCACAATAATAGTTATTATTGCTTGTTAATTGACAATTATGTAAACTTAACCGTAGTTTTATTGAAAATATAGAGGTTTATTTAGTTGTTCATAGATGGCAATGTGGTTAGTCGTCGCTCGTAAGACCAAATGTGTACCTCTGAAGGTACCAAAGCGATTTACACCAAATTAGCTACACATACTATTTAGCACCCCATTTGTATCCATACGTAGTTTAAACCCAATCGTTCGAATACTTCCCGAGTTATAGGGCCCCCAAATTTAAAGCCCCCCTTAATACTGCCCTTATAAAAATAATTTAAACACCTAAAAATTCTATTAAAGAATCTAAGACATTTTATATCTACAAGTATTTTGCATATTGTTAACCCAAGGGCCATAAAAAATACATATTTTTAAATATGCACTATATTTCTATATAGCTTGGGGTACGAAGTACCAATGAAGCTATAGCATTCAGGGGTGTGTCTGTAACATTCTCGGATCAAAAAAAATCCTAAAAAGTGTCTCGTCGCCTTGAATTTAGAAACATATATAACTGTTAGTCGTCTCTCGTTAGACCGAATTTGTGACCTTAATTACTCTGAAGGTACCGGAGCGATTTGCACCAAATTTGGTACAGATGTTAATTGGTATTTCATTTGATTCGGATTAAAGTTTAAAGTTAATAGTTTGTGTACTTCCTGAGTTATCGGGTCCTAAAGTTCTATTTAGTATTTCGTGATTGAGTTTTTAAAAATGTAAACAATTGTAACTATGAATATAAATATGTTTTATAATAAAAGATGTATAAAAAGAACAAAAGGAATATGCAGGCCGATGCTATGCACGAGAAAAATCACAACAAAACAAAAACAAAGATAAAAAAAAGGGGAAAATAAGAGGTGAATAAAAAGTGAGCGAAAAAAACCAAAGTTGGTTTAAACCGGTATTTTAACATGTTACTGACTTAGCTAGCTGCTAGCGGGCGGTGCACATTGAGCTAGGTTAGTTTTAAAAGAATGTTAACTTAGACACACACACACACACACACACATATACTTATAACGTATGATGTGAATGACCCTAACTAACGCAGTTATATGCTATATAATACAAGTTATGTTCACCAGCCAAACTCTGCGCCGTCGTTACTTCAAAAGAATATTATAAATATGCGTTTTAAAATAACTGACGCATCTGCGGTTCAATCATTCTACGCATTTATTTTCTAACTATTCACTTTTAACTACAAAAACTTCTACTATTCTAATAGTACCAAATATCGATTGGTACAACGTACACGCTTATAGTATCAAATAAAATATTATAAATAAAATATTTAAGATTTTTCGTAGCAGTTTTCTCCTAACTGGTACATTTTTTCTAAAAACTTTTCAAACAAAAGTTGTGCAAAATATTCATATCTTTCTTTATGTACATAACTATTTTTGCTATAAGTGCAGCCGTTCTAGTGATATTGGATAAAGGACCAAAAATGAGCCTGTAAGATTTTCCGTTTGTTATCTCGTAACTAGTACATTTTTTAAAGAAACTTTTCAAACAAAAACTGTGCGAAATATTTATATCTTTCATTATGTACATAACTATTTTTGCAATAAGTGCGGCCGTTCTAGTGATATTAGAGAAAGGGCCAAAAATGACCTTATAAGATTTTCCGTAGCAGTTTTCTCGTAACTGGTACATTTTTTGCAAAAACTTTTCAAACAAAAACTGTGCGAAATATTTATATCTCTCATTTTGAAAATAACTAATTTTGCTATAAGTGCAGCCGTTCTAGTGATATTGGCGAAATGACCAAAAATGAACTTTTAAGATTTTCCGTAGCAGTTTACTCGTAACTGGTACATTTTTTGTAGACACTTTTCAAACAATACTTGTGCAAAATATTAATATCTTTCATTATGAATTTAAGTATATTTGCCATAAATGCAGCCGTTTTAGTGATATTTGCGAAATTACAAAAAAATTATATGTGGGTTGAATATTCTTTTCAAAAATAGAAATACACAATTTTATATTTGATAGTTTTGGCTCTAGAGCGTTCACAGACGTTATTCCGATTCAGGGAAGGTAAAAACGTGTATATCCGGTGAAATATTTCATGATTACAAGACTGTATCATCGCAGACATAACTTTTAAATAATTTAAAAACGCCAATTTATTACACAAAATAAGTAATAATTTTGTATCAATAGAGAATATGAAATATGGGGAAAAGGCCCCCCCTAAAAAAAACTGTATATAACTCCACCCCGTCGATTTCCAATCAAATGATCCTTACATCAATAATTCACCCCTGAACATCGCGTCCCCTATGGCCTGGCAGCGTCGCCCGATATAAAAAAGTAACCACCCCACAGATGAGGGCTAGAAAAAGTGTAACCCATGCTAACCAACCGTGTCAATAGTGCTGGCAACACAGCACAAACGTTAGAATGGGCGGTGCCCGTGCATTTTTTCTGTATTAGCCTTTTCTGCGCGGTCTAGCAGTTTTTTTATTCCTTTGCGGAAGTAGGCGGTACTTTGCGTGTTAGAACTGCGGAAAAAATGCGGGAAAGAATAGAAAAATGTGATTTCATTTGTTGGCCAATTTGTAAAAAGGTGGGTTTACGAGAGACCGGCACAAACCATATAGTTAGGGTTGTATATATATATATATGTATGTATGTATATGTTTTTTCTTTGTTTTTTCGCGCTTCGCTGCGTTTCTGTTCTAGAGAAAATGGTAGAACTGTAAAAGATACATATCTCAGTTATTATTATGTCGGTTTCACACGTATTCAGTATTAATTAAGGGCCTACCATGGACGAGCTGATTCTAGATTAAAATTATTATGATACTTTAAAATGGCCGCTGCATTAATTTAATACTCATTTTTTCGTCTTGTTAGTATAACAATTGTATATATTTAATGCACCATAAAATTCGAAATTATATACATACAGACATACATACAAATAGGCATTACCAATTTTAAGATTACTCAATACGTGTATTTCCGTTAAAGTATCGAATTTACAAAATAAATGAAAATAAAATCAATTAATTGTATACTTATACGCAGTAAAGTAATTAAAACTGTATTCACAGCAAACTAATTAGTAATTAAGATTAGAAATTATAAATAATAATCCAGTTTGTATTATGACTAGAAATGTTAGTATTCACACAATTAATTTTAAATTACATTACTTTGAAAGTTAACAAACCGGAATTATTATACTTGTAATTTCTAAGCTTAATTACTAATTGTTACACTGTTAATACAACTTAAGTCTCTCTGAATCGAATGTGACGTCTGTTTGTCTGTTTGTCTGTGCACGCCGCTTATAAAAACAATTCATTTTATGCAGTAAAGTAATTAAAACTGTATTCACAGCAAACGAAATAGTAATTAAGATTAGAAATTACAAATAATAATCCAGTTTTTACTATGACTAGAAATATTAGCATTCATAATATCAAAATTAATTTAAAATTACGTTTCTTTGAAAAGTTTCATTAAAAAATGTACCAATTACGAGAAACTTGCTATAAAAATATCAGAAATATCGAATTTATGTTGTTTTTTCGCCAATATCACTATAACGGCTGCACTTACGGCAAAAATAGTTATGTACATAATGAAACATATTAATATTTTGAATAACTTTTGTTTGAAAAGTTTTTACAGAAAATGTACCAGTTACGAGAAAACTGTTACGAAAAAACGTAATGAAATAATAAGTACTATTATGTTGTTCTTTCGCCAATATCACTAAAACGGCTGCACTTATGGCAAAATTAGTTAAAACAATAATTAAAGATATTAATATTTTGCACAACTTTTGTTTGAAAAGTTTCTTTTAAAAATGTACCAGTTACGAGAAAACTACTACGGAAAATCTTAATAGTTCATTTTTGGTCCTTTCTACAATATCACTAGAACGGCTGCACTTATGGCAAAAATAGTCATGTTCATAATGAAAGATATTAATATTTTGCACAACTTTTGTTGGAAAAATTTCTTTAAAAAATGTACCAGTTACGAGAAAATCGATACAGAAAATCTGAAATATCTAATTTATGTATGTATACGCATGTCTAGGAGCGTATTGATTATTGCAGATAAATATTGAAAAATAGTACATATTATATTTTAATATATATTAATAAGGTGAATATTAAAGAAATAACAACTATTTTTTATATTGATTGAATAGTATTTGATAACGTAATAAAATAATCACTACTTTTACTAAGAAATTATTATTTTTTGAGACAGTTTAAATGATTTTCGTGTGAAACTGCGTATTTTTCATATTTCCTGATATTGTTTTCTGGAATGTTGGCACAAGAGTGGATTGGCCGTGAGAAAATAATCACCTGTTCGGTTTTTCCGAATGCGAAAATCGTTTCAGTTCAAGAAATAGATTAAAAATACTTGGGGCAGAAAATGTTTTCTTATTTCTTTTATAAATTTGTCTGTCATAAGTTTTGCCCGCTGTGAGTGCGTAAAGGATAGCGCTACATTTTATCCGTTTTCAAGTAGCGACTTTTTCCTACGTTTTTCTTACGTTTGTCAGAAGTGAAGCACCGTTTTTTGGTTCACAGCCAAATAAGAATCACATGATTTAACTATGTTTTTCAGTTTACGTGCAATTTTAAATTATCCTCCTGTAACTGCACTAAAAATATGTTTACTAACTTACACTTATAATGCGTTATAAATATTACCAACTTCCTTAAACTTAATTCATTTATCTTACGTTTAAGTTTAAATAGTTAGGAAATTAAACAACAAATTGTCTATAACGCATAAACTAAATACTGTAATAAATATTCGTAATAACGCACTTATGCGTCCAGCTCGCCTTATAAGTAATATATGCGATGTGAGCGGTTTTAATTATTATAGCGTTTTAGTTAACAAATTGAAAAATTGTTATAGATATAAAAAGTTGCACAATTCTTTGTAGATTATTTTGATATAATACCAAGTGTAGGTACAACGCACCTATGCGTCCAGCTCGCCTAATAAGTAATACGTTGCATGCAGCGTTTTTTAATTATTATAGCCTTTTGGTTAACAATTTGAGAAAATGTTATTGGTATAAAAAGTTGCACAATTTTTTGTAGATTATTTTGATATAATATCAAGTTTAGGTACAACGCACCTATGCGTCCAGCTCGTCTTATAAGTAATGCGATGCGAGCAACGGGTTTTAATTATTATAGCGTTTTGGTTAACAATTTGAAAAATTGTTATTGGTATAAAAAGTTGCACAATTCTTTGTAGATTATTTTAATATAATAACAAGTTTAGATATAACGCACCTATGCGTCCAGCTCGCCTAATAAGTAATGCGATGCATGCAGCGTTTTTTAATTATTATGGCGTTTTAGTTAACAATTTGAAAAAATGTTATTGGTGTAAAAAGTTGCACAATTCTTTGTAGATTATTTTGATATAATAACAAGTTTAGGTAGAACGCACCTATGCGTCCAGCTTGCCGTATAAGTAATGTGAAGCGAGCAACGCGTTTTAGTTAACAATTTGAATAAATGTTATAGATATAAAAAGTCTTTGGTGCACAAAAGGTATATACGATGTAGTTGCATATGCTAAAAAAAAAAAGATGTACCATTAGCAACCGTTTTGTTTGGGTAACCAATGGACTAAAAAAGAAAAAAAAGCACATTTACTTTCAATGAGTTCGTTAACCATCCTCACTGACCCATATTTTGATGAGTCATTCTTTTATAACACACACACACACACACACACAAAAAGAGAAAAAACCTTTAAAAAGGGTGAACCGTTAGCCCTAGGGGAGCACTAAATTAAAATTATTGTTGTACTAGTATTGATTCTATAATCAGTCACTAGGTGGGGGGTAGAAAATGGGGTTACACCACCATTTATTTTATATATTATAGAATATATAAAAAAATAAAATATAGCTGGAGTGCCCATTACTCGCCTTATATCAAATATTTCAATTAATGGTACAAACATTAAATTTTTGCATATTCCCTTATATTCGTATACGAAAATATACTGAATACGTTCCTGTAGCACATTAACAAACATAGGTAGGATAATTAGACGAGTTGCCATTTCAAAAATAATACATAATTAAAACGGAAAATGTCGTCGGAAAATCTGCAAAAATTATGCCAGCTTTTAAAAGCCAATCTTGCTTATTTTTTATTCTGTGTTGAGTCGAATGTTTTTGCGAACAATATTAAAGGTTTTGCGTGTGTGCGACAAGGACAACGATGCGGGACGTACGTCTTAGCGACGCTTGTTGACTGCGACACGGTGCCCCGTGTAATTATCATGCATTCTTTATCTCGTTTCAGACTTTTTTGTTTTGATTTTATTTTCAAGTGAATATTAGCATAAGGAAAGATTGCAGAGCACATTTAAAAGGATGAATTTTTAATTTTTACAGGACGTCTTGATCTATTTGGAACCTAAACGTGACATCTACCAGTTAAAATATTCAGTATATTAAAAATTTAAATTATTATTATAAATATAGATTGCTAAAGTACGAGAATATTGAGTTTTTGTATGCGAGCTGAAGGCATTGATGCTTTAACAGATTGTGAAAATTAATGAAACATTGGGTAAAGATTGTTTTGGTATTTTATTTTTCGATAGAACAGTGCTACCACCTTAACACTTTTCTACCATGTAAACAATAGCTAATTAGCATAATTAACCATTATTTATAACCCGGTTGAAGATTTAAAAGCACTTAGGAAACATGTGTAGATCTTGGGCCGATAAAAATTAGTGTCGAAATAATATATCATTAATTTTGAAATAACATAGTGTCGAAAATCTACGAAATAAAAAGTATACAAACATCGCATATCATTACGGGCCTTTACTGACAGGTGGCCAAGTAAAAAATCATGTAAGTGTACGATATACTAAACAGATATTATAATAAGGGCCTTATCTGATGCCTATATGTGTTACTTGAGACCCTACTGCATATATTTAAAATTAAAGACATATGTAGCACGAAAAAAGTCGATATTATTGATTTTTTACCCATTTATAAAGTAAGTAGAGGATTAAAATCGATTTATAGATTTAAAAATATATATATTTGAGTTATAGGGCCACAAAATTTGGAGCCCCCCTTAATACCGTCCTTAGAAACATTAATATTAACAATTATAATATTGCATTTTAAAATTTGCGTTGAATAAATCAAAAAATGTACGAACAATTGTAAAACTTTTAATATTTGTAGCATTTAATAAAATACAAAAAACAATCATTTTGAAAAGCGAGCTGGGCGCCTAGATGCCTTGTACCTAAGCTTGTAGGACGTAAATTCAGGCCAAGAGAAATGAACCCATTCGGCTTTGCGATTTTTACGATACAAACTCATAAAATTAATCATATTTGATACGTTTTTTATTTATTATAAGAAATCCAGCAGCTATAAATTTGCCCTAAATGCTTTGAAAATATATTATTGGCGTATTTATAGTTGAATTATTAATTGGGGGGAAAACGAAATGTCGCTACACAAATAAAATATTGATCATCTAATGATATTGACTTCAGTTTATGGGATTTGATAAAACCATATACTTAAATCTGGTATTGACATTTCTGATTTACAATATTGTAGTATTGAAATAAAATATAGATTAGCCCCTGCAGCCAAGCGTATTCTACGCCAATGACGGTGAGAACAATTTGTAATTATTTCAACACTTTCATTGTTTACACCTACGCTAAATGGATATTTTTATTTTTCGTTTAAGATGCGCTTTTTTTAACATTCCGTTAACATAGAATAATGCTGTTTAGTAAAGTGATAGTAAAATGCTAAAGTTCATCAGTTATAGTAATTTTATTTTTCGCAAGTTGGCAACAATTAGAAAGTGTTTATGGCTAAAAGCCTGTGTGCAATTAAAATTGGTTTATTACAAATATATTAAAGAAATTTATTATTAACATTATGTTGTTAATGCGTGTTAAATTTTTAACTCTAAACTTTGTTAAATCAAGTATAACTATTTTTGTATATTTAGTATGTCTGTTTGTGTGTGTATGCGTGCGCATATATGTGTGTGTGTGTGTGTAACGCTCTTCTATAATTATGAAACTTTAAACTTAGACTTGTAAATGCCCCAGGAAAAAATTAGAAGTAACGGGTTTATTCCTACTATACGTAGAATATCGAGAAAACGACACGAGTTATAGAAAAGTTGTTCTTATAAAAGTTAAAGATATTAAAATTTCTGACAATTTTTATTTGAAAAATTATTTTGTAAAATGTAGCAATTATTAATAAATCGTATTTGAAAATAGTTATGTTACGTTTATGTTTCCGTATTATGTACCTAACTGTAACGGTTTATTCCTACTATACTTAGAATATCGAGAAAACGACACGAGTTAGAGAAAAGTTGTTATTATAAAAGTTAAAGATATTAAAATTTCTGGCAACTTTTATTTGAAAAATTATTTTGTAAAGTGTAGCAATTATTAATAAATTGTATTTGAAAATTGTTATGCTACATTTACGTTTCCGTAATTATGTACCCATATTGAAACGGTTTATTCCTACTATACGTAGAATATTGAGAAAACGGCAAGAGTTAGAGAAAAGTTGTTTGTATAAAAGTTAATGATATGAAAATTTCTGACAACTTTTGTTTGAAAAATTATTTTGTAAAATGTAGCAATTATTAATAAATTGTATTTGAAAATAGTTATGTTACATTTACGTTTACGTAATTTTGTACCAACATATTATAACGGTTTATTCCTACTATACGTAGAATATTGAGAAAACGGCACGAGATAGAGAAAAGTTGTTTTCATAAAAGTTAAAGATATTGAAATTTCAGACAACTTTTGTTTAAAAAATTATTTTGTAATATGTTGCATTAATTAAAAATGCGGGTTCAAAAATAGTTATGTTACATTTTCGTTTGCAAACATATTGATTTTGTTTCATAGCAATTGTATATATTACGAAATTAATAAAAATTGAGGTGGCCGTCACACCACTTAGTAGTTAATAATAAAATAGTGTCAGACTAAGCATTTAAGCAATAATTTAGCTAAGGTATCCCATATATCGTAACAGTATACAAAAGAAAATTGTATATCTATATATATATATATATATAAATGTGGCTCTCTGCTAAGCAGCCCTCAAACTTTTGATTATATTTAAAATCATGCGTGCCAAAGTAACATTAAAAATCATCGCATGCTTCTCCACATTTTGTTGTTTGAAGTTTAACCCTTTCTCCTATATATTTCTATATCATGCTTTTGTTTCCAACATCCCCCATTCGAAACAAACGGCCCACACAGCCAACCCAGATCCCACACGAGTATGTTACACGCCAATGAGTGCCGCTTAACAGTTACACTGAGCCTAAACTATATACTTTATTTTAGTACAATGAGCATATAGTTTTCTTTAATTTATCTCAAAAATAAAATATATATTTCTGTCCGTTTTGTAATTTAAGTATACGAAACTAGGGTGGCGACGGGGGAGGAGGGGAAATTTACATTGTGTCATTGAAAGAATGGCGCGTACGTAATTCCCTTTGTTTCTCATATTATTTATTATATTCGTTTATTTTTGCCCGTTTCTATTCTTAAATTATCTAATGCTACAGACATACCAAATACATAAAATATTATTTATTTTTGTATTTAAAAAACAGTAATATAACCTATATATATTATTATTGAGCGAATGGAGAAATGGAGCCAGCTGATTTATGGCAGCACATTTGCACAGCCACCCTAAAGATTTTTCGCGAGATTACGGAGGGTGGTGCATTTCTTTTCAACCCCCCCGTAATAATTAGAAAATCAAGAAAGGGTTAATGTGGTTATGAGATATTGCAGCCGACGGATTATCACGAAATTCTGCACCTGTTCTCCACAGCCACCTTAGATGATTACTTTCGCTGGATTAATTCATAATTGTCATTATTCTTTTTGTTCACAATAAATTTACACTTTTTTCGAAGTACAAAGTAAAATAAATATAATAATTGTGGCCTACACAGAACTTTCTATTACGTTTTAATAGTAACCCTATTTTCTTTAGATACGAGAGAAAAATATACTATTTTAAATATAACGAAATTTCTCATACGTTTTCGTTCCATAATTATACGTAATCTGCATATTAAAATTACACAAAAATTATGTTTATACCACCGGTATTTTTTGGTAAATTTGTATAAGGCCTAAAACTACATTTTAGGCAATAATTAATATATCGAGATTCATTTTGAATTTTTGAAATTTATTATTTAAAAATGGTAACATATACACACACATAAAAAGGAAACAATAAAAAATAAATAAATCTGAAACATAAAAGACAAATAAAACAAAACAATACATAAATAAACACATGAAAATATATTTTGTTGGAATTAATATAATAAAATAAATCATATTAAAATTTGTAAGCACAAGATATTCAATCTACATGGACCATACGGCGCTTAAAGTGTTAAATATAATATATTTTTAATATTTTAAATTCCATTCTAGATTCCGTATGGCACTAAACGTGTTAAAAATAATTTATATCTTATAGTTCCTGTCGTAATGTAATAAATACTTATTTGTGTATGTGAACCAAATAGTAATTAAGATTAGAAATTACAAATAATAATAAAGCAATGCAAGACAATTATTTATAAATTTTGCTGCTGTGTAGTAATAAAACAAACTGGTATTATTAATTGTAATTTCTAAGCTTAATTACTGTAAATACACTTTTATTCTAACGACATTTGTGCCACGCGGCACTTAACATGTTAATAACAGCAATAAAAAATACAGCCTATCGTAAATTTCGACAATTTATTGAAAAAAGATGAATAAAAATAATGGTCAACGCTGGGAATTGAAGCCGGGTCCTTTTCCCAACGGGACGCTGTCCTCCCTTTGAGGCGAAGCCTCGATTTCAAATCCCGGAATAGTCGTTAGTTTTTTTTACATTTAATAAATAACTATAAAGGATATAAAATAACTATTTGATATTGCAAAGTTCAATAAAAGGATTTTTAATAATTCATGGAATTATTATTATATATATATAATACCTTGTGCGGACAAAATTGATGCGATACGCAATAAAATGAAAACGATGAAATAATAAGAAAACTTTCGTGTATACGTACATGACTAACCTTCGAAGTATGCGTCCGAAGACTGGACTCTGTGGCGAAGCCTTTGCCGCAGATGTTGCAGTGGAACGGCCGGTTCTTGGCGCGCTCAACTTGGGCGTCGTGGTTCCTCAGGTGCTGCTGCAGGTTGGACAATTGGATGAAAGCTCGGCCACAGTCTGGTAAATGGCATTTATAGGGGCGCTCCCCTGGAAGAAAAGGATACAGTGTTGTTAGAGAATTAATACACCGAAATTCGTTTTAATATCAAAATTGTTTTCGCTTAAAAATTAATTCGTGATCAAATGTCAATAACTCTTTTATTAAAAATGCGTCTCCCGTCCAGTTTGAAAGAATTTCAATACGACGAATTAAAAAGTTTCCATTATACGATTCAAATTGAACGTAAAATTGTGCGAGTAATTTTTATTAATTTTCAACAAAAAAACGAATCATCTGTCGCTACTTCCAGCCGGGACAGAACGAACGGAGAAAGAAAAGAGCAAGAGAAGAATTAAAAAGTAACTCATTGCAAGATATGCAGCGATTCTTTTTATTGACATTTTCTGTTTAAAATTAGAAAGAATAATTGATAATTTAAGATTTTCCGTAGCAGTTATCTCATAACTGGTACACTTTTTACAAAAACTTTTCAAACAAAAGTTGTGCAAAATATTCATACCTTTAATTATGTACCTAACTATTTTTGCCATAAGTGCATTCATTTTAGTGATATTGGCGAAAGTACAAAAAATGCGAATATACTATTCACACCTATAGGATATTTATGATTTTTCGTAGTAGTTTTCTCGTAACTGGTACATTTTTTGTAAAAACTTTTCAAACAAAAGTTGTACAAAATATTAATATAGTTCATTATGTACATAACTATTTTTGCCATAAGTGCAGCCGTTGTAGTGATATTGGAGATAGAACAAAAATGCGTATATGCTATTCACACAAATACATAAATAAATATATATGATTTTTCGTAGCAGTTTTCTCGTAACTGGTACATTTTTTTCAAAAACTTTTTAAACAAAAGTTGTGTGAAATATTAATATCTTTAGTTATGTACATAACTATTTTTGCCATAAGTGCAGCCGTTTTAGTAAAATTAGAGATAGAATAAAAAATTATCTTCCGGTTTTAAAATATTCTTTTTAAAACTAAGAGTAGCACATTTTAAGTTTTAAGTTACACAATTTTACGTTTACGTTTGACAGTTTTGGCTCTAGTGTTTACAGACACACAGATTCAGGTAAGGTTATAACGTATATAACGTATTTAAGAAAATAAAACTATTTTCTTTCGTTGATATTTCCGCTTGAAATTTGCACGCAATCGAAACAGTAATAACATACTTTAAGACATCAAGAAATCATGCAAATAAAACAAAGGCCTGGTTCCGGTAAATGTATGACGAAATTTAGGGTATTTTTGTTTTACGTTTTCGCTATGCTTGACTGGTATTAAATGGAACCTCATATTTAACCCTTCATAGACACCAAATTCGCAAATTTCTGTGCCAATTTTGACACATAAATAACAGGGTTTCACAGTGCAATTGTAACATTTGGTTCTTGAGAAACATCGTTATTTTTGTCGATACTAGTAGGGGAATTCGCTGTTTTGTAATTGGTACAACTGTTTTTAAAATTACGGGATTATTTTTGCAGTTAATTATATATTACAAACAATCTATAATTTATAAATAACTATTTTAATAATTGGTCAAATTTGAACTATTTTTCTGTTACGATTTAAAATAATTTGTTAATAAATCATATTCATATATATTTATTTATTGAATAGGCATTATAAACATTAAAATCTTCGACGCACATTTGTATTAAGTTTAAAAAAAATGAAAAAAAGAATCAGTTGACAATAGGATTCGATCAGTTGACCCTAAACAAAAGGAAGCAATTCTTTTCGAAATTAATTCAATAGTGATAGCAATTGCCAACGATTTGAAACGTTGATACATGCATACCATCTGGTGAATTAGTAATTCGGTAAAAAAAATACACCTTGTACTATTTTTTTCGTCTTTCGATACACCCACTAGAACTTGAATTTAAACCCTTTAATATACGTATATATTGTATCTTCCTATTAACCAGCTGTCCCGGTCACCCAGTTAAATACTGCTTACCAATACACGCAAACCAAAAGGGGACACCATCGAAAGTGTTTTGTTGGATGTCTGCATTTTTTTAACACCAGATACAAACATATGATTACAAAATAATAAATGGTTTTTTTGAACTTGTGATTTTGGTAATACGTTTTTATTTTTATTGTTCATTTGTTTCCATTTTATGTGTTTGTTTATTTGTAAAAATAAAAAAAATCAAACTGGTGTAGTAGGCTGGAATCGAACCCGAATTTTCTGCGTGAAGGACGAGTATTGAATATGTGTATTTGTATTAAAATAATTACATAACGTATTTTCTGGTTAAGCATGAATTAATTCCGGGCGATGATACAACAAAATAAAAAATTATAATAAAAGAAAATTAAAAAACTAGGTAACAGTAGGGGGACAGGGTGAGTAGGCCTTTTAGTAAACTAATTTCCGAACATTCGATATGCACTCATCTACTGTGTTCAGTGCCCTTATTTTAGTATTCTCTTTATTTGAATTACATGTTAGTTCCGCTGGCGAGAAATGACCCTTGCTTGGCCGAAAGGTGATAGTACCTTGTTGCTTTTTTTCATTTTTTTTTCGAATTGTGAGTGAGTGGGAGCAGATGGCTCGAGAATAATACGAGTTGTGGGTGGAATCAATTGATATCATTATAATTTGTATTTTACAACATAAAGTGTTACACTTTCTTAACCGACAAACTGAGAAAAAGGAGCAAAATAGAACATTTAAGATTTTCCGTAGTAGTTTTCTCATAACTGGTCCATTATTTAAACAAACTTTATAAACAAAAGTTGTGCGAAATATTCATATCTTTCATTATGTACCTAACTATTTTTGCCATAAGTGCAGCCGTTCTAGTGATATTGACGAAAGGACGAAAAATGAACATTTAAGATTTTCCGTAGCAGTTTTCTCATAATTGGTACAATTATTAACAAAACTTTTCAAACAAAAGTTGTGCGAAATATAAATATGTTTCATTATGTACATAACTATTTTTGCTATAAGTGCAGCCGTTCTAGTGATATTGAAGAAAGGAGCAAAAATGAACTGTAGCAGTTTAAGGAAGAATAAAAAAGTGTCCAGATTTGATGTATTTAAAAGTATAACTATGTTTAATGTGTGTAGTTAAATACTTTAAAAAAAATAACCATTAATTTTGTGATGGACTTAAAAATGAAAGGCAAAACAGCAACAAGAAAAAATAAAGCTATAGACATTTAACACGAATAATTAAGGCAGTCATGAAAACAAATGAATGAACAAAACAGCAGTTGTTTCGTGAGATTATACCATTTTATTCTTTCGATTTTTTTTTAATTCAGTCACTTTTTTATCATGTTTATGCACCATGTGTTCAGTACCTAAAAGGTAAAACTATACACAATGTTTTGTTTGTGTATTCTTGTTGTTTTTTTGGATACTTTATTTTTCTCTATATCTATACGTATGTTTGAATTAACATTATTATAAATGCAGGAACATCATGAAAGAAATATATTTGCTTCCTTTCTCGTATATTGTCCATGTCATCGCGCTGCGGAATCTACTTTACCGATGCATACACAATGAGGACACATATAGCTATCGGCTCATTTAAATATTACCTAAATGTTATTTTTTAGCCTTACTTTCTTATACACAATAATAACTTTAAATAATAAAGATAAAGACATAACGTAATCTTATATTTTTAACGGTTTTACAAGTCATCTCGTAACCCTATCGCCCCTGTGAGCGCGCATAAATCACAGCGATTTTTTCGTCATGGACACAGAATATAAAACATAGATTTTAATCTGTGGTCGGAGAATGAAAATTCGCGAATAAAATTGGCAAAAATTTGCACGAGTCATTAATTTTTACTGCTACTAATGTAATACAGAGTGAGATGTGCAATGCGAATATTCATATTTATAATGATGAAGTTAGGAAAATAAGGGAAAAAATTGCTGGTTTATCGACTTGAATCAGTTTTAAAACGTAAATGACCGCACAGCCAAAATGACGATGTTATTTACATTTTTATTACTGCCTTGTCATTGTTTTAAACACTTTAGTTATAGATATAAAAAGATGCACAATTCTTTCTATATTATTTTGATATAATAACAAGTTTAGATATAACGCACCTATGCGTCCAGCTCGCCTTATAAGTAATATATGCAATGCGAGCAGCGGTTTTTAATTATTATAGTCCTTTTGGTTAACAATTTGAGCAAAATGTTATAGATATAAAAAGTTGCACAATTCTTTGTAGATTATTTTGATATATTAACAAGTTTAGGTATAACGCACCTATGCGTCCAGCTCGCCTTATAAGTAATATATGCAATGCGAGCAGCGGTTTTTAATTATTATAGTCCTTTTGGTTAACAATTTGAGCAAAATGTTATAGATATAAAAAGTTGCACAATTCTTTGTAGATTATTTTGATATATTAACAAGTTTAGGTATAACGCACCTATGCGTCCAGCTCGCCTTATAAGTAATATATGCAATGCGAGCAGCGGTTTTTAATTATTATAGTCCTTTTGGTTAACAATTTGAGCAAAATGTTATAGATATAAAAAGTTGCACAATTTTTTCTAGATTATTTTGATATAATAACATGTTTAGATATAACGCACCTATGCGTCCAGCTCGCCTTATAAGTAATGCAATGCGAGCAGCGGTTTTTAATTATTATAGCCTTTTAGTTAACAATTTGAAAAAATGTTATAGATATAAAAAGTTGCACAATTATTTGTAGATTATTTTGATATAATAACAAGTTTAGGTATAACGCACCTATGCGTCCAGCTCGCCTTATAAGTAATATATGCAATGCGAGCAGCGGTTTTTAATTATTATAGTCCTTTTGGTTAACAATTTGAGCAAAATGTTATAGATATAAAAAGTTGCACAATTTTTTCTAGATTATTTTGATATAATAACATGTTTAGATATAACGCACCTATGCGTCCAGCTCGCCTTATAAGTAATGCAATGCGAGCAGCGGTTTTTAATTATTATAGCCTTTTAGTTAACAATTTGAAAAAATGTTATAGATATAAAAAGTTGCACAATTATTTGTAGATTATTTTGATATAATAACAAGTTTAGGTATAACGCACCTATGCGTCCAGCTCGCCTTATAAGTAATATATGCGATGCGAACTTCTTGTAAATGAAATTGATCCGAGAATGCTACAGACAGACGACCAAATGCTTTAGCTTCTTCGGTACATTTTATATTTATTGTTAAATTCGTTTTAAATATGTCTAGTAGTTAATTATTTGAGTAATATTCGTTGGAGATAGAATAAAATGATCTAGCAGTAGCGGAATTGTTTAATAGCGAAACCCGGGCGAATATATAAAAAATATGATATATATATATGTACCTGACAGAGAGTGTAGCTGGTAAAACCATTTGGAAACGAAAATCAATACAAATACAAAATAGTTCAGGATTGCAGTCATTCGGCGACTAAAAATGTTCGCCGACGAAAAAATGATTTATTTCAATGATTGGGCATAGGGCGCATGCGCAGCGCATGTGCAGCGGATGCCAAATACTGCACATTTTTATGTCATTTCGCGAATTCAAAATGGCGGTCGATGACTGTATGCGCCGACGGTACTCGGGTGGGGAAAATCATTATAGGTGGAGTTTCGTTTATATACATCCATATATGCAGACATACACACAAACATATACATATATATACATATATATATACATATGTGGAACAAAATTTTGTACAATTTCTAGTTTCCTGCAACGTTTGTACGTTTGTAATATGTTTGTAACAGCACTATTGCGTAATATGCATTTACAATAATATTATTTTGATAACTAAATAAACAGATACGATGTTAATATATAATATATATATACATATATATAATAATAGGGTTTTTGAAAAACGTCCCTTCGGGACCCACATACGTAGAAATTGCCTAACATAACAAACCTAAACAATAATTAAACATACAAATTATTAAAAAAAATATCTCATACATAAAATTATTAAGATTTTCTATAAAAGTTTTCTCGTAACTAGTACATTTTTTGTAAAAACTTTTCAAACAAAAGTTGTGCAAAATATTCATATCTTTCATTATGTTCATAACTATTTTTGCCATAAGTATAACCGTTCTAGTGATATTGGCGATAGAACAAAAATGCAAATATACTATTCACACAAATACATAAATAAGTCATTTATAATTTTTCGTAGCAGTTTTCTCGTAACTGGTACATTTTCTGTAAAAACTTTTCATACAAAAGTTGTGCAAAATATTCATATGTTTCATTATGTAGATAACTATTTTTGCCATAAGTGCATTCGTTTTAGTGATATTGGCGATAGAACAAAAATGCGAATATACTATTCTCACAAATATATAAATAAGTCATTTATGATTTTTCGTAGCAGTTTTCTCGTAACTGGTACATTTTATAAAGAAACTTTTCAAACAAAAGTTGTGCGAAATATTATTGTAGTTCATTATGTACATAACTATTTTTGCCATAAGTGCATTCGTTCTAGTGATATTGGAGATAGAACAAAAATGCGAATATAATAGTCACACAAATACATAAAAAGATATTTATGATTTTTCGTAGCAGTTATCTCGTAACTGGTACATTTTTTGAAGAAAGTTTTCAAACAAAGGTTGTGCGGAATATTAATATGTTTTATTATGTATAAAACTATTTTTGCCGTCAGTGCAATCGCTTTAGTGATATTGGCAAAAGTACAAAAAATGCATTTTCGGGTGAACATTTGACTTAATTGATAAAAAAAATCGCATTCATTAAATTATTATGTTGTTTTTATTGGGTTTTAAATCGCGTATGTTGAGTTTAGAGTATTTCGCAACGCGGTTATGTGTTCAATTGTATTGGGCGATTGGTTGGACAACCCTTTGGTGCAAGTGCCCATTCCAATAGGCCAATTCAGTCCGGACAGATTTACGACATGCACCGAATAGCAATGATTTGTGCTGGATGCCTGTGCTATCCAATATTCCAATACGAATTTGCCGTAAATTTATTCTATATATCAAAGTTTATAGTGGATCCAGTTATGTATACATATATTGTGTAAGTGACGGCTGTATTTGAAATTCATTTTATTTAATTTATTGGACGATGTAAATAAATTTTACTAATAATTAAATGACCGTGTTTATATACATATATTGATTTATCGTGGTTTTGATATGTAATTAAGCAAATTATATTGTTGGCTAATTCGTTTATTCTGATCGAATTCCCGTTATAATGGAAATCCAATCGATACGAATGGATCACTTAGTTTTTTATTTACTCCTACAAATTCAAATATTTTATAATTTTTTATGGCCTTTAGGTTAACAATATGTAAAAATCTTGTAGATATAAAATAACTTAGAATTCGTAGTAGAATTTTTGGGTGTTTTAATTATTTTTATAAGGGCAGTATTAAAGGGGGTTTTAAATTTTGGGGCCCTATAACTCAGGAAGTATATGAGCGATTTATTTTAAACTGCGTGCAGCTTCAAATGGGATGTTAAATAATATGTGTAGCGAATTTGGTGTAAATCGCTTTGGTAGCTTCAGAGGAGTAGAGGGCACAAATTTAATCTTACGAGCGAGCGACGACTAACATCCAAGTATATAAGTTATATATATTTTTGGATTCAAGTCGACAAGACAAACACTTTTTGTTAAGGACTTTTTTTAGATCCGAGACCGAAAATTATAAATATTAAATACCTTTCCTTTTTGTAAATCATTAAACGTTGAAGTGGCCTTCACTAGACTTCCTTATCCTTATCTCATTGTGGAGTGAATTTAAAACAAAGTATAGTATAATTATAAATACAGATATATTTATAATTATACTATACTTTGTTTTAATTTCACTCCATAATTGATAAGAAACAAAGAATCTAACTAGGGACACTTAAATATAAAAGAATGATTTCAAAGTGGATTTTTTCGTAAATGGTACATTTTTCAAAAAAACTTTTCAAACAAAAGTTGCTGGAAATTTAAATATCTACACTTTTTATAAGAATGAGTTTTTCTCTAAAGCGTTCACAGACACACATACATATAAAAAATCTAATTAGGGAAACTTAAATATAAAAGAATGATTTTCAAAGTGGATATTTTCGTAAATGGTACATTTTTCAAAAAAACTTTTCAAACAAAAGTTGCTGTAAATTTAAATATCTACACTTATTATAAGAATGAGTTTTTCTCTAAAGTGTTCACAGACATACATATACATCCAGGAGTCAAGTTTGTGTATTACCGTGAAAATTCTAATTATTCCAATAAATCCTTTTAGACTTAGTGCAAAAAAATCTAAAGGCCATACACCCAGAGTTTTTTTTTTACAGTGTAAGGTTGTTATAAATATAAGTGTATTTTAATTTTTATTAGTGTAAAGTCCATTTAGTTACAGCCATTTATGTTAACTAATATTTATGAATTTATCGTTCATTTCAAATTGTGTTTACGTTTGCAACTGTATTGGTCAACTATAGTATTTACCCCAGCTAGAGTGGACCATGCAAAACATTGAACGTGTCAGTGCCAATCATTTATTTAGAAAAACGGGTACAACCGCTGTACAAAATCGAATATTTGATTGAAGTGAAATGCGAATAACGTGTACCAGTCTAATACTGTACAAAACGCATTGAATTTGCAAAGTGTTGCATGTGCGTCGAATATGGGGTAGATTCACGGCAGGCGGGGGCAGGGGTGGGTAGCAACGGTGGCATGCATCCGTTATAAATGGAAAACTAGTGGGATGGGCCAGGCAAAATGACGGGGAAGGGGCTGGTTTAACAATGTATATAATAGTTATATATATATATATAGATTGAAACAAAAATTAAATTTATACAATTCCAATTCATATTGATTGGATTGCTTGTTAAAATGTTTGAAATAATTATTGGTTCGGGAACAATAATGGCCCCTACCCAATCGAAAAATAAGTCGAGTTTAGGCCACTATTCGTTATCAAACAAATTAATACGTTCGTACAGTAATATAAGCAATAATAATTTTTTTAAACTCGCGTTTTTGTTAAAATTAAGTAAAAACTCGTAAACACGCATCATTGTACAGTGCGTGCGTTCCGGGAATAAATCTCTACAAAGTAAATAAAACTGAGAAATTACCCTTTTAAATAATGAACGCAATCAAAAGCGACTTAAAAACTTAAATCGATTCAACATTTTCCTATATACAACTGTATATTGCTTTAGTGGATTTTTCACTGTGTTTAACCATTTTTCGATTCCCCCAAACTTAATCTGACCTACAAGCAAAAGTGTTACGCGAAACACTGGGGTTGCATTTCAAAGGGTTAAAAAACTGTACCACGGAATTATGTTGCAAGACGCAAACACGCGCATTCTGGCAGTAATTATATTCTCTACTGCATTTTAAGAAAGATATCAAATAATAAATAATAATTCTGAATTCTAATACAGTTTTTGCGGTACAAAGTACCGAAGATGCTAAAGCATTCGTTCGTGTGTCTGTAGCATTCTCGGATCGTTTGTCTCGTCGCCCTGAATCCAAATATATATATATAAGTCGTCAATGTAGTTTATATGGAGCAGTTTATACATGTGCCGCTTCGCTGAAATACTATTTTATTTACACATACAGTTATGCGTTTGTAGCATTCTCGGATCAAAAAATGTTCTTAACAAAAAGTGTTTGTCTCGTCGTCCTGAATCCAAAAATATATATAACTTATATACTCGCTCGCTCGTAAGAGCAAATTTGTTATTTCAATTCCTATGAAGGCACCAAAGCGATTTACACCAAATTTGCTACACATGTTATTTAGCAACCTATTTGTAACGGTACGCAGTTTAAATCTAATCGCCCGTATACTTCCCGAGTTATAAGGCCCCAAAATTTAAAACCCCCTTTAATACTGTCCTTATAAAAATAATTAAAGCACCTATAAATTCTACTAGTAATTCTAAGATATTCTATATCTACAAGATTTGTTCATATTGTTAACTCAAAGGCCATAAGAAATTATTAAATATTGCAATTTTAAAATATCTAGATTAAAAATTAACCAAAGGCTATAATAATTAAAAACCGCTGCTAAATTACCCATATGGCAAGCTGGACGCATTAGTACATAATTTCTATAGACTTTTTGTCCAAGAACGTAAAAAAAATGTATTTAGAAGTAATATTGGAAACGCGTGCTTAGAATTCAAAATGTATAAAAGTGCTTTTGACATTATAATAGCGAGCATAAATGTCCGCGCACTCAATTTGAAGAGCAATTTTTTAGTGTAATACCTTGTTAGAAAAATTTGCCATTTGACGGCTTTTCCTACTACGTGCCTTGAATATAAAATTTAATTGAAGACATTTAAAAATAAAAATCTAATAAGACCACACAGATAATTCGGCTGCCATTTTCTATAGAGTGGGGCACAAACATATTTGTCTGAATTATTAATATATATATATATAAATAATTAAAAAATATTGATTTGTATAATTGCAATAAAAAATAATGGTCCAAAGTGAATTGCGAATACGTGTGTATAAAATTATAACTAAGAACGTATTTCATTATAAATGGTTTATGATTAATCATGAAATTCTTTGAATACATTAAAATTATCAATTTTTCATGTATTAAAAAAATAGTTGTTATCAAATTGACCTATATTTTATTTCTTCAATAATAACATTTGTTTATTACATATATAATCAAGGGTGTACAAAATATCAAGACGTATGTTCTCAAATATGACCTATTTTGGACACCCATGATTCGTGTATATATATATATATATATATATATATATATATATATATATATATATATATATATATATATATATATATAGATTAATCATATATCTAATTTTTCTAAGTTCTTGTTTTTCTACAAATAATTTTTAGTTCATAAACAACTAAAAATAAAATTCTTTCGATAAATTTATTCATATAATTCTTTTCATTTCGAAATATTATCTTTGCAAATACAGACGATTTATGTACGTATTTATAGATGCACTAAGGGCCGGAATTGAGTGCGTGCATTAACACCCTTTGGCAATTCAACCCTTTGCGATTTTTTTATTAGTTCTTCAACTCGTATAATCGAAGTGTTGTAAAGGGTTATCTTTATATATTACAAAAAGTCATTTACAGAACTCTTTTTAACCCTTTCAGCACTGGTAATGGATGCAAGGCGCATTTTAAATAGGGCATATTATATTTTTGAAAGGTTTTGATAATTTCGTTAAGATTTTAAAATGCACATTTTCTTACGTTAAAAAAAATCGAGCACAGTACAAAAAAAAATTATTTAGACTTAAAAAAACATCGTTGATTTTAATCTAAATCAATTTAATCAGAAAAGAATTCCCCCCTATTAATTTCAAATTAAAGCTACCCCATCAGCAAAAAAAAAAACTTAATAAAATTCTTATTGGACGTAGTACTGATTTGAAAGGCTGACCAGTACAATCGTCCAGAAAATTCATGTATATACTCCTACATATATATTACGTAAACTATTTGTTTGGTGCGATTTGATTACGATTTTATATTATCTGATATGTTTAAAACGAGATTTTTATTTGAAAACAATTTAACAAAATGTATATACAAGAAAATTTAATTCAAGGATACAATAAAGAAAATAACTTCTTTTTATTTCATTCAATTTAAATTAAAAAAATAAATGTGTCATTGTAATATTTAATTGATTATGCGCAACGTATATTGTTTATTACAACCGTTTCAAAAATACGAACTAATCATTAAATCACAAGAACCATTATATTCTAAGTCCACCAAACAGTAATAATTCCAGTTTGTATACATCAACAAAATTTATAATTAATTGGGTTAATTGTAATGATTAATCTTAATTACTAATTGTTTCGCTGTAAATAGTACTTTGTATATTTAAATATATATATCTTGAAATTGTTGTAGTAGCACCATTGTGCTCCAAGAAATCAATATATAAATACGTAATTTCCTTAATTTTCAGTATTTACATTGGGAGTTAGCACCTTTGTGGTCTAAAGTGTAAATGTATGAAATCAGAATAAAGAAAATATAATAATTAACTAATGCATATTTTTCCACTACAAGATATCACTATTGTGCCCTAAAGGGTTATTTTATGTCGACAAAATAGTCAAAATCTTAAGTTTATATGACAGAACCATTCAAATTTGAATGTAAAATGAATTTTCTAGATCTAAAACCAAAAAAAAAAATCAAAAAAGAAATCCATCAAATAAAACCATCAAATGAAACCATCTAACAGAACCATATATATATATCTAGAATATTGTTGTATTAGGAGATTTTTACACTAAAAGATATCACTATTGTGCCCTAAAATTTGAATGTAAAATTATTTATCTAGATATAAAACCAACAAAACACAAATAAAACCATCCAATAGAACCATCAAATGAAATCATATATATATATATATATATATATATATATATATATATATATATATATATATATATATATATCTTGAATATTGAAAAATTGTTACCATCCAATAAAACCATCAAATGGAACCATCAAATAAAACCATCAAACAAAAAACAACTCACCGGTGTGTAGGCGAGTATGCTGTTGGACATGCGAGAGCTGTTTAAACCGGCGGTCACAATAAGAGCACTTGTATGGTTTTTCGCCTGTGTGCACCCGGATATGTTGCACTAGCTGATGGTTGCTGCTGAAGCTCTTCAGACACTGCTGGCATTGGTGTGGCTTGACTTCCGACCCGCGGGTCAGTTCTCTGGCGTGCATTTGCATAGCGGAGTTTCGCATGAAGATCTGAAAATGCGCGAAACAAAAACCACGTTGAATTTTACGGTTGAGTACAGGGCGCGTTGTGTTGCTAGTTACTGCTTATGTTGAGTGATGTATCAGTGTATTCAGGATTTCAGGGATTCACGAATTTATTACTTTGTAATATCTTAAATACTGTCTTTCTCCTAATTAGCAAATCTGTTTGATGACAATAAAAACCTTTTTAAGAGTGAAAAAAAAAAGTGGTTTTAAAAGCTTTCGAAAAAACACGGTTATATATATATATATCTAACAAATATAAGTGTCTATCTAAAAGTCATCAGATGGAAACAGAAAGAATTGAAATACTCTGACAGAAGTACTTTTGCCCAAGCAGCCAGATAGAGCAGTGGTTGTTTCGCGCACGTTAACAAGATGGTTGGTTGTGTTGTGCGACTGTAAAACGTTAATTTCTTTCATAAGTTTTTCGCTGCTTCTCCTTAACCCTTCGTTCTCTCTCCTCAACGTTTTTAATCACAGATTTTAACTCTTACCTGCGTAAGATTCTTAATTCGTCATTATTAAAATAAAGGTAGCTCAGTTTTAATATTTCATTAATGGAATATAGTTACGCGTTTTATTTTTCATTTCTGTTTCTTGTAATTGCTGCTAAGTTCACGGGTTTCATTCGCGGATTTCACAACATTTATAATTCAACACTGTTTTCTTTTTTGCTATTTTGCTTATAAATTATTGCGTATAAGAAAGTAAAAATTACTGTCGAAAATATTGTTCATCTTTTTAGCTCGCCGTACAGAATGCACTAAAGAGCTATAGTGTTCGGCCGTGGGTCTATTTTCGCATCTTTATCATTTTTGCAAATTAAAATATACACTGTATATAAGTGTACGTTATATATATATATATATATATATATATATATATATATATATATATATATATATATATATATATATATATATATATATATATATAGTAATATAGCTGGAGTGGCCCTTACTTGACTATCTTATACGTTTACTATATCTATATTATATATATACAGTCAGATATGTTTGTATGGTTATATTTATGTGTAGAACGCGTTTCCTCTAGTTTATAATAATACTTAATATTATTAGCTGGCCGTACAGACTGTACAAAAGAGCTATAGTGTTCGGTCGTGGGTCTATTATATCATTTTAGCAGGAAATTTAAAATATACATCGTAAAAAATAAGTGTACGTTGTAATAATTTAGCTGGAGTGGCCTTTACTTGACTATCTTATACGTTTACTATCTATATTATATATATAAACACTCAGATATGTTTGTATGGTTATATTTATGTGTAGAACGCTTTTCCCTTAGTTTATAATACTACTTAATTTTATTAGCTTGCCTCCTCTGAAGGTACCGGGCCGATTTCAATGAAATTTAATATACATATAATATCCACGCCCGTGAAGTTCCCTATGCATTTTAAATCCAATTGGCATTTCAGGGTCAGAGTTATAGGGCCTCAAAATTTAGAACCCTCCTAAATACTGCCCTTAGTCAACTATTAAAATGTTTAGAATTTTCTATTAAAAAATCTAAGATATTTTATATCTTTAAAGTTTTATCAAATTGTAAGCCCATAGGCTTAAAAAATATATATTTTTTTAAGTAAATAAATTCCTTTGAAGGAATATATAAATCTCGGGATCATTATTGGTTGGATTGGTTGGCTCTGTGAGTATAATGTCGATGGTTTAGAATTATATACGTAAAGACAGAAATGCATTTTTTTAATATTAAATACAGAAGAAATGTTACCAAACATTCAAGACTAAATAAACCAAATTTTAATACATTATTGTATAAAACAATAATTTGAATATGTTCCAATAATTGCTATCGTTGTTAGTATTTATTGCGATTGGGCTCGCTGGCAGCACTGGCGTTTAATGATGTGCGAGGATATATAAAAGCATGTGTGCAAATTTGTGTAATACAAGTAAATTATAATAAGGTAAAAAGAGGAAAAAGGCGAGATTATTATGAGTCGACCTATTTTATCTAGTAAACCATCTGCCGTATATGAAAACAAATTATAGTGAAATCGGTTGTTAATGCCGCGCATACCATGTAGCCATGTGTTCGGCTAGGGATATTTCATTTATTGATTGGTACCGCTAGTTGTGTGTTCGTTCTCACTAGATACGCCTACATCTATATGAACTATGTATGTGTGTCTGTGCGTATATGACGATATATATTGCACTCACCGACCAAGAATCTAATTACTGCTACTCTTCCGGTTACTAGCGCGAATCATAACTCCTTTAATTCGCGCACTCGTTTATTTATGCTGCTACACTAATTTTCGCATTTTTCCACCAATAATTTCATTAAATATGCTCATAACATCGATTATAACAAAACGGAAGTTGCTATAATTTTATTATTTTACCTCAGATAGTTTAGTTATATTCCAGGGAAGCTCAAAACGTGTATATCCGATTACGACTTATTATGTAGCTTCTGCAGAGCCGAGATATATTAATTTGGTTTTTATTTTAATGCGCATGCAATTTGCAGGTATTATAACTACATTAATAATAACCATGTGTTTTCGACGTAATTTATAACGAACCGGCCCATCCTCCCCTATCCACACTTCTCCTAACCGGTAACCAATTATTAATAATTAACATCACATATCCATGTAAATAATAATTAATAATTAATATATATATATATATCCGATATTTCCATCAAATTAATGATATATTAACTCAAATTGCTATAACATCCAAAATGTAAACAATTATATTATTTTTTATACGCATTATATAACAAGATGCGTCCAACAAGCTTAGGTATAACGCACGTATGCGTCCTGTTCGCCTAATAAGTAATATATACGATGCGATGTGATTTTAATTATTATAGCCTTTTAGTTAACAATTTGAGCAAAATGTTATAGATGCAAATAGTCGTACAATTCTTTGTAGATTATTTTGATATAATAACAAGCTTAGGTGCAACGCACCTATGCGTCCAGCTCGCCGTATAATTAATGCAATGGGTCGAGCGACGACCATCCAAGTATATATTTTTGGTTTAGGGCGACGAAACAAACCCTTTTTGTTCCGAAAATACTACAGACACACGACCGAATGCTTTAGCTTCTTCTGTACTTTGTACAGCGAGCAAAAAAATATATAAAACTGGTTTGTATTAATAATAATTCTTTTTGGTAAATATAAATTGTAATAATTATAATAACGGGTATTTATAAATAATAAACACTTTATATTGTATTATTTTCTACTATTTATGAACAAATTTAATTTAACGTAGTGTAAAAATAATATTTACGAAAATTAAAATACAAAAAAGAGATTTGTAAATTTGGCGGTTGTAGATAGCAGCACGTATTCCCGGTGTAAGTATACGTGGCCAAGAGCGTAGAAGAAGAATAAAACGACGAAAAAAATGTGAAATAAATTACTTAAAACGTGTGATAATAACCCTTTCAAGATTGCTACTTAATTACTAAGTGAGGGGGTGTTGTGCTCAAATAGGGCCCTACCTAAATGGTACATGTAATATCAACCCCTTTTTACATCTAAGTTTACAAGAAAAAATGCTCCGTTAAATATTTAACACTTAATCAAACCAATAAAAAAGAAAAAAGGTACATTTAGTTTAATATGATTAGAAAATAAAGTTTATTAATAGTCGTATATAATAATAATATATCCGTGATAGAAATATGGGTTAGTGCGGTCAAATTGAAAAGTTTTAATTATGAAAATATTTCTATAATAATTTTAATCTGTCACATATGTCATAGTCATCATTAAAGTTACCAACAAAATAAAATAAAATGACACACGAAGAAATTAAGTAGGAAAACAACCTAATACAGAGTAAACTTGATTGGGAAGTAAACTTTTTTTTACTTTTATACATTTATGGTGAAACTAGATTCAAGTAGTTCCCACGACTATTTGAATATTAGAAAACTCCATATTTGACCATAAAAACTCGTGTTTAATTCCATTTAAAACAACGGAGGTGTGCTCCAATTTTTCCGCCGTATTAATACAATCTGATGTACTCTCAGAATCTGGGGTGGCCTTAACACGACTTCCCTACTATTACTATATAAATAATATATATATATATATATATATATATATATATATATATATATATATATATATAGCTTTACGTTTAAAATTCTTTCAATCTACAATTGCAAAAATAAAACAATTTCAATTTGTAAAGTAACACGTGATTTTTCAGTCAATGGTACATTTCATGTAAAAACTTTTTAAACAAAAGTTGTTGGAAATTTAAATACCTTTACTTTTTATAAGTTACAGTTTTTCGATAACTCGTGTCGTTTTCAAGATATTTAAAAAATCATATGTACATTAAAATGAGTTTTTGCTATCTTTTATATAAAAACTATGTATATTATTTAGTAATTTCTTAGTGAATGGTACATTTCATGAAAAAACTTTTCATGTAAAAGTTGTTGGAAATTTAATTACCTTTAGTTTTAATAAGATACTATTTTTCGATAACTTGTGTCGTTTTCAAGATATTTAAAAAATAACATGGACTTATATTAAAATGTTTTTTTTTTTTTTAATATGAAATCTATGTATATTATTTAGTGATTTGTCAGTCAATGGTACATTACTTGAAAAAACTTTTCAAGTAAAAGTTGTTGGAAATTAAAATACCTATACTTCTTATAAGTTACACTTTTTCGATACCTCGTGTCGTTTTCAAGATATTTAAAAAATAACATGGACATTTTAATAACTGATTATTTAAAATTATGAAAACAGTATAACTACCACTGATAAATCAGGTTTCTTTAACGGAGACTCAACTAATCGAGACTCAAAAATATTTCTATTGAAAAAATGTATAATTCTGTTTTGTATTGTGAAAGATATATGGGATAAGGTATAGGAATACGGTGTAGAGTTGAAGAAAAAGCTGGGGAAGTAAAGAAAAAGTAAAAAAGTCACGAAAAACGTTTTTGAATAATGAAAATCAGAGTTGATTTATATGTGTCGTAAACATATTTCTTTTAGAATTACCCGGGGGAATAAAAACCGCTGTATTACTTTAAAGGATAGCATCAGCGCACCGATGCGAAATGAAAAAGGCAATTTTAAATATTCCCTGTCTTCGAAGCTGGCCACAGAAAACTATATATCATTGTTTTTTTTTTTTGCCCGAAGAAGGGGTTGTTATTCTCTTTATTTCAGGGGTTCATTTCACATTTTACCCTTTCCATGGTTACTGTGTGGTTTCTAGATAATTAACGAATTACTTTCATCATCACAGATGATTTTTACCCACGTATACGTAATATATATTTAAAAGTAATATTATCATTACGAAAAACAAGTATAGATACAACGCACCTATGCATCCAGCTCGCCTTATAAGTAATATATGCGATACTATCAGCATATTATGGCCTTTTAATAGTCTTACGATTTTTAGTGCATATTTTAAAATTAAATGTTTTTTTACGGCCTTTGAGTTAATAAAATGAAAAAATCATGTAGACATAAAACATCTTAGAATTATTAGTAGAATTTTTGAGTGTTTAAATTATTTTTATAAGGCCAGTACTAAGTAAGGCCAGTTATTGCAATTTTTTAAAACAGTGTAGTAACAAAGACAGTCAAGTGAGGGCCACTCTAGTTGTTTAACTGTCTATAGACTGCAATTTGTTATTTTCCACCGATTAACACTAATGTTATTGCAAATAAAGATTGAAATACATTTTTTTAAACAGTTTAGTGACAAAGATAGTCAAATGAGGGCCACCCCAGATGATTAACGTTCTTTTACAAGTGTACAAGAAACTGAAATAAACTTAAAATAAAATTTAAAACTAATAGATTTTCCATATGAGCAGAAATTATATCGATATTTCGTTTAACCGTTGTTAACCGTTTACCTGTTGGTACGGATCAAACGGCACGGCTGAGTATGGTTGAAACGGGATGCCAACCACACTTGAATGCGACTGCGATGGTTGTGAACACACGGGTAATTGGTCGGTAACCGTTGCCGAATAAATCGTACTATTTGCACTTGTCCAAAAGTTACCACTTGCATTATACATGATTTAAATATTACGAATTTTTATTAAAAACTGGTTTAATTTTTGTTTAATCATATTAATTATGCGTTACAGCTATAAAAATATATCCGTTTTGGCATTTTTACTTCCCTTAATAAATCATTATTCGATTTTTTTTAGTTTAGTTTGGCATTTCGCCCCCAGTTTGCGCTATGCCAGTTCATTATATAGTTGTGTAGATGAGGTTTTAAAATCAATTGAAATCTAATTTTCTAAAATAAGTGTACTTGTGTTCTAATTTTTAGTAAACTTTCATAAATTGATATAGATATTTATATGACCTTTACTACAAGCAAATACATTCTATGTTCTAATGTAAATTTTAGACTTTCTAATAAATTTAACTAGAGATACATACACAGACAAGAACCAATTATAAGAATTATTATTTATACATCGAAATATGTTTAATTATAATTAAATACTTCATTTTGTAAAACTAGACAATTGTACGTTTCTCTAGTGACAATAAATATATTTTTGTATTTAAAACAAAATAAGCAGAATTATAAACTAGGGAGGAAAGCGTTCTACACATAAATATCACCATACAAACATATCTGAGTGTTTATTTATATACACTTATTTTTTACGGTGTTTATTTTAATTTGCTAAAATGATAAAATGCGAAAAATGGACCATGGAATAAATTTAAGTGTAAACATTATAAAATGCGTCTGTAAAAGTGTGGAGTTTGCACTTTAAATTAAAAAAAATGGCGAGTTTTGAATAAAAACAGTAACATTAAATATGTAATAATAAATATAATTAACAAAAGAGCAAATGTATTTATGAAAATATTACCCAATTTGTTGAAATATTATGCATTTCCGACAGATAACAATTTTTTTTTCAATAAATTATTGATTAGTTTGCAAAATGAAGCAATTACTAGAACGATACATAATTAACATTATATATATATATATATATATATATATATATATATATATATGTATGTAAAAAATACGTAGAATTAAGTAAAATATTTTAATAATTTAAATAATTGGTGTAACAAAGCAATTATTAATATATTTATATACCAATAAAATGCTAATAGCGTATTGTAAATAGTACACAGGTAATTTTTTTTATTAATTATTTTATATGAATAGCACCGATTTCTCTAAATAGTTTTTATTTATTTATTTATAATATATATATATTTATTTAATTCCAATACTAAATCAATGTAATTGTATGTTTAATTCGTTTTTTAGTATCCAGTCATGAATACACGCGGTATTACAGCGACTTAGGTGGTATAACAGCAATTGCGCTACATGACCGTACTCAGAAAATTATTCTTTGAATATATTAACGCAAACATCAATTAAATATACCGATCGATGTTGCTGTGGTTATTAAATTTGTGCAGCTTAATACACAATTCCCTAATATGAATAATATAACTTCAAATATGCAAAAATAAATACTTGTATTATTAATTTCAGCACATTTCCTGAACTGTCAGATGAGCTGGAAGCACTGGGGCTTCTAAAGCATTTGTATGCAACAATAAATGTATGCTGTAGTTATTAAATTAGTGCAGCTTAATACACAAATCCCTAACAATATGCATTAAATTAATAATTTGTATTTTTTATTTAAGCACATATCGTAAAGTGAGCTGTGAGCATTGACGCTTGTAAAACAGTGTAGCGATAGATATAGCTGTGGTAATTAAACTAGTGCAGCTTAATGCACATATCCCTAACAAGAACCCTATATATGATTAAAATTATGTATTCGTTTTTATTTTTCATTTCAGCAGATCTCCTTAACAACTGTTAAGTGAGCTGGACGCAGTGGTGCTTGCAATTGTATGTAGTGATAGATGAAACTGTGGTTATTACATTAGTGCAGCTTAATACACATATCCGTAACAATAGCTCAATATTTGAATAAAATAAAAGAAATGTATTTTATATTTCAGTACAGTACTGCTAAGTGTGCTGGACGCACTAGTGCTTGCAAATTGTATGTAGCGATAGTTAAATAAATTAGCGCAGCTTATTACACAACTCTTGAACAAGAATGTAGTATTTAAGTATTTAAATGAAGCACTGTAATAATTTTATTTATATAATCACATTTTAATGATGACTCAATTATATTATTTAGTCACTAAAGGTATTTTTTTAAATTTCCCGCTGAAAAATGTCTATCGTAAAAATGCACCAATCACCATTAAAGCACTGCGTTTTATTCATAACTATAGCAACCGTTCCTGCACGCATTTTGAACAACAACTGAATTTATTCAAAGTGCACCAACTATATTTATATAATATTAATATAAATTAATTAATCTCCACAAACTAATCATATTAATAAATCAAAACATAGCGCGAAACGGAAACCAATTTGATTCTTATAAGATTTATATATTAAGTGAGTGTTTTCTGTATTTCAAATTCCAGTTGACCAGCTGGACATTCGTCAGCGCACTATCTATGCTATTTGCTCAAAGTTTGATTGGGTCCATTGCAATTGGGTCAAATATTCGTTGATAAGAATTGCAGCTTTTTTGTTATGTGCATCTTTAATATTTCGTATCGTTTTTTTGTGTTAAACAATTTTAATTAACGTCATATATGAACGTCAGTAATTAAAGAAATAAAGACCTGAGGAAAAATACTGCATTCGACTTGTTTTTTCAGAGTTTGGACTTATAAACACGCGTACCATTACGTATTTCTGTATGTCTGTGTGTAAGCTTTTTTACTTTTTTTTATACGCAGTAATACGTTTTGTAATCATGAAAAAATTCGGTCGCGAAATTACGTTTTGACCTTGACTACGTTACGAAATAACATCTGTGTATTTATTAATTTGTCTGTGTGTCTGTCTTAGAATAAAATTGATGATTTGTGAATAAATGAAATGATTTAAATTAAAAAAAATTATAAATTTACTGTACCTATATTAGCAAGTATTACCTCATATATTTGGCCACTACTCTGAAAACAAAAGAAAACAAAAAATAACAAAAAAGAAATAAAAATAAAATAATATATACGTATATAAAAGAAATTATATCTGTTTTTGTAATTATGACATATAAAGTGTCGTCTTTCATCAGTTAATAAATTATATTAAGTGAGCTGGAAGCACTGGACCTTTGCAAAGTATATATAACAATATGGTAACTGCGTTAATTAAATTAGTGCAGTTTATTACTTAGATCCATAACTGTTTATGTGTAAATAGTTAATAAATTATATTTCCTATGTACAAGCTAGGTGAGCTGGAAGCACTAGACCTTGCAAAGTATATATAGCAATATGGTAACTGCGGTAATTAAATTAGTGCAGTTTACTACGTAGGTCCTTGACAATAACTCTAAATTTGAATATAGTAAATATATCATATTTATATTTAAATATATCATATTTGTATATGAAGGCGAGCTGGAAACAGTGGTGCTTGACATGTGGGATAAATCTGAAGACATATTCATCGATGTTTGCCAATTGGGGTAACATTAAAATCAGATGTTTAGTTTCTACAATCGATCAAAAACTGTATCAGAAAAACTCGGTGAATAAAAAGTTTATTTCACAAGTATTAAATCAGGAAAGTGAAGTTGATTGGTAGTAATATTTTACAAATGGAAAAAAATGGGAAAAAATGTGAGATAGACACCGCTATATTGAGCTATGTAGCCAGGGATCGGTCTTGAAAAATAATGATGTATCAAATCAAAATAAAAGAGTTGCCAACACAAGAGCATTGAAAAAACTGCTCGGGCAATCCTACCACGACCTCGCCACTCGCCAAACCAACTCTGCAAGTATTCCACCACTCGTCTCATAACATATTACGCACTCAGTGGCGTACGTTCCCCAACAGAGACACCCGAACACTCAAATATATAATCTAAATATCGCATTACCAAATTTTAATTGTAAATCTAAGTCATTAATCAAATGTATCCAAAATAAAACGTAAAAAAAAAATTATATAATTAAAAAAATAATACACAAAAAACTAATGCAGTTACAAACTTTTCCTTAACAAATATTCATAACTAACATATTAGTTACCTATAAATAAATTTTCAGCCGTATTAGCTCTAAATTACTGAAACTGTAACCAAATATGTGTCAAATTGTTAAATTTGAAATTTATGAAATGTAGTAGTCAAATGTAGCTAACAAAATTTTATAAAATTAATAAAATCATTCTCAAAAAACCAATAAAGATACAAAGTTTTCCTTAACAGGTATTCATAACTAACATATTAGTTACCTATAAATAAATTTTCAGCAATATTAGCTGTAAATTACTGAAACTGTAACCAAATATGTGTCAAATTGTTAAATTTGAAAATTATGAATTTTAGTAGCCAAATGTAGCTAACAAAATTTTATAAAATTAATAAAATCATTATCAAAAAACTAATAAAGATACAAAGTTTTCCTTAACAGGTATTCATAACTAACATATTAGTTACCTATAAATAAATTTTCAGCCACATTATCTGAAATATCCTGAAATAGTAACCAAATATGTGTCAAATTGTTAAATTTAATGTAAATCTTACAATTTTAATAAAAATTATGATTTTCTTTCAGTTATATAAACATTAGAACCCAATCGAACTAATTAGTAATTAAAATTAGCAATTACAAATAATAATCCAGTCTGTGAACGCTTTAGAAACAAAACTGTTGTAGAAACTACTATAAAACTTTAAACTTAAGATTGCGTTATAAGTTCTTTACGTGAAAACATAACATTTGGTATTAAAATGTGGGTAACCATTTAATACTTAAGAGTTTTATGGTAAAAAGGTTTAAATTTTGGTATATATGTCATTAATGTGTTTAGGAATAGTAAATTGAGGCGATCTCCTCGCGTAAAATAAGAAATATGTTTAGTTCGGTTGCTCGCGCATGAGGGGCGGGGTGGGGGGATTAAAAGCGCGCGAAATCCTAGCCAATCAGTAGCCAGAAACGAGTAACACGATGTGAGATTGTTATATCGAATAAATATGCAAACGGCATAGCACATAAATATACGAGAAAATGTTAAGAATTAAGAATCTGCTAATTGAGCGAGTATAATTAGTTTTTAGTAAGTTGTACACTATTAGAAATGCAATAAATGTCACCTGCGAACGTTCAATCGACGATTTAGCGTGTTTTTCTTGTACTTTGTGTCTACGTTTATTGATTGTTAAGATTGTCTCATTCAACCGGATCCAGTTCGTTTAAAATAATGGCATTTACGATGTTATTTATTTATTCTTGCGCTAACACTAGTTCCGTTTTGTTATTTCCGTTAACTTTAAGCTTAACTTAAACCAATAGTGGCATTCGGTAATTCTATAATACAGTTACAATAATTTAATTAATTATTTTATTATTGCCTTTTGCTACAAATAATAATTTTGATACAGTTCTATATTGAATTAAATATATATTAAAAGATATTTAAATATCTTATATATTAATTTTCTGTGGCGGTTTTCTCGTAACTGGTGCATTATTTAAAAAAACTTTTCAAACAAAAGTTGTGCGATATATTAATATCTTTCATTATGTACATAAGTATTTTTGCCATAAGTGCAGCCGTTTTAATGATATTGGGGATAGAACAGAAATGCGTATATACTATTCTCACAAATACATAAATTAGATATTTATGATTTTTCGTAGCAGTTTTCTCGTAACTGGTACAATTTTTAAAGAAACATTTCAAACAAAAGTTGTGCGTAATATTCATATCTATCATTATGTATTTAACTATTTTTGCCGTAAGTGCAGCCATTTTAGTGATATTGGCGTTAGAACAAAAAATGCACTTTTGGTTTGAATATTCTTTTTAAAAATAATAGTTACACAATTTTAAGTTTACGTTTGACAGTTTTGCCATGTCTAGAAAAACGTTTACACACCGACATTTCGACTCAGGGATGGTGAAGACGTATGTACTGCGTATAACAAGATAATTAGTGTATGATTTATGTGATTTTACAAGTAATGTGTAAATTCGTACAAATATTTTTGCTAGTTTCTCAATATTAATGGTGTTTTGTGCCGTTTAATTATATTTAAACGTTTTAACAATAGCGTATTTTGTAGTTGTGCATAATTTTAATGAGAATGTGATGTGCGAATGGTTAAATGACGTAGAATATTGTTAATATCCATATGGAAAGTAGTTAAAACGCAATAAAAAGCTAATATTATTTCACGGTAAATACCAAAAATCAGTCGTGAAAGAATACGATTACTACCAATGCAAAACATATTCGTTTGCTGCGCTCATAAATATACTTATAATTAGTTGCTGAAGTGATTTCGTTACTTACGATAATATATTCATAACTTATGCGCACCCGACACTCTTGTACGTATCAACAAAGAATGTACGCAAACATTTTTTGTTGGAATATTCTATTCGTAATTGTTTCTTTTACGCATTCCCACTTTTATTTTAATAGAGCGCCAAATATATAAAATAATATCAATGAGCCTTTTTTGAAAATATGTTAACACGCATGCGCGTGCTACATACATTGATCTAATCTATTCGGCTAACACCGGTAAAGTTCGGCACAACAGTAAATGATTTAAGACACCTGTTGTATATTTTCAAATTCCTCAAGGCACAAAATGAAAAAAATACTTGCAAAAGGTTTGAAAGTTACGATATTTATATAACAATAAGAACATATGTTATAAAAGTACAAAAGGTCTGAAGGTCAAAATATATTTTTGTTTTTTTAATAAATACGAGTAAATATAGGGAAAACTACGTATAAGCGGCAATGCTAATTTATTTGAAGAAATTCCATGAATACATATTTTAGTTTCTTATATGAATGTATATACGGAAGTATTATTATGAAAAATGTGTTTTATCACAGAAATAGAAAGACTTTGAATACAAATTATATTTCACTGCAAAATTCGTTACCCTTATTTAAATTAAAATTATGAAATCTTATTAAATATGTATAAATAAATACAGTATAAAAAATTAAATATGAATTCTTTCATCATACAATGATTATAAACGAATTTTTACTCCAACATATTTCAAGTTAGGATAGGTTATGGTCGGGCAGTCGGCCAACGAAATACTGAATAAAGAACACAGTAACCATATGCAGTAAATGCACTGGCCGACTATAGGTGAACACTCTTTGAAAAGTCAGCCTACAAAAAAAGCCTTGCAAAACAAACTGAAAAAATAAAATGAAAAGTCCGACAAGGATAACGCATATGATCTTCTGTAAGTTGGACAGAGTGAGATTGTAGACGTTTATATAGGCGCTGCAGTAGAAAGAGTGGGAGAGAATACACTTCTTTTTTTTATATTACTATTTGCCATTTTTTATTTATTTATTTATTATTTTTTCTTCTTGTATTAGAAACGTATGGGTACAGTCATTGTAAAAAGTGGATGTTTAAATTTTGATAATACAGTTTTTTATCTGCGTAAGGACGTTGACATTTTTATTGTATGATATTTACTACTCAGGGCCGTATTTAAATTATTTTATATTTGCGTATAAATAAAGAATTTATTAATTCATTTCACATATTTAAATAATTTATTTAAATAAAGTTTATTATACGCAATATGAAATATTATTCAGCCAAAGTCGAACAATATTTACGACACAAGAAAATAACAAGCTTAGGTATAACGCACCTATGTGTCCAGCTCGCAAGTCTTTTGGTTAACAATTTAAAAAAAATATTATAGATATAAAATTTTGAAATTAAAAATCATAATTTAAATAATTTTTTATGGCCTTTGAGTAATCAATATTCAAAAATCTTGTAGATATAAAATATCTTAGAATTATTGCTAAAATTTTTAGGTGCTTTAATTATTTTTCTAAGGGCAGTATTAAGGGGGGCTTCACATTAAAAATCTTTATTTTAAATATTTTTTTACGGCCTTAGAGTTAACAATATGTAAAAATCTTGTAGATATAAAATATCTTAGAATTATTAGTAGAAGTTTTGGGTGTTTTAAATATTTTTCTAAGGGCAGTATTAAGAGGGGTTTTAAATTTTGGGGCCCTATAACTCGAGAAGTATACACGCGATTGAATTTAAACTGCGACTGGATACAAATGGGATATTAAATAATATGTGTACCAAATTTGGCTAAAATCGCTTCGGTAACTTCAGTAAAGGTCTTACATCCAATTATTCGATTCAGGGCGACGAGACAAACACGTTTTGGGTGTTGTTTTATTCCGAGAATGCTACAGACACACGACTGAATGCTTTTTTGGCAAGCTAAAAATATTTCCTGTTGCAAATAAACACGACATATTAACGCGTTAAGTAAAAAAAAGATATTTTTCTTAGTCAATTGTATTTTTGTGGTAATAATTCTTCGAAATAAGAGAAAGGATATACAATTGATTTATTAATGGTTTATCGTACAAAAGATCTAACAAAGTAATTTTTTTTAAAGTTGGCAACAATAATTGTTTGTTTAAAAAATTGTTTGTGTTGAAAGGGCAAAGGATTACTTAATAAACTTATTTAAATATGTTGTTGTGTTAATTACATAAATTTCCAATTACGTTTATATATATATATATTATTTATATTTGGGTCAAGCTGAAAGCTTTAATGCTTGCACTACTAGTATTTTTATTATATATACATGTACGTACATAGTATATATCAAACCAGTGGTACTAAATACTAATTACGATTAAATTTCTTCTAGATTTTAATAAGTTTAGGTAATAAGTTTTTTGTGGTTGAGAATTTTTTTTTAATGTTGCGGCAATGAGTGTACTTGATAATTGTAATTGTGCATTTTTGTACACGAGTGTACGGGCGTGGTACGGATCGGTGGGAGGCTGCAAGAGGCTCTGACCGAAGGACAAGTATAAAAATATTTAACAACCTTTTTTTCCTTATTTTTTAAACATATAAGCGCAGCAATGAACGTATCTTACGCTGACTAATCGTAGGTACAGTTTTTTGTAAAATTTTGAAGAAATACGTAATAAATTTCGTAAACGTAAAATTGTAAACCAAAACAAAAGACCTCAATCTTCAAAAATATGAATAAAAAAGGCGCGATTCTTTAGAATTTGCACAATATAATTTTATAGCGATTATATTTTACCTATAACTCATCTATAACATTTTTACAAGCACTGTATCTTAACTTACATATACATACACAAGTATAAATACACACACATATATATTATAGGCTGTACCACGCGATAAAAAGACGAAGATAACACTGGGATCACTAACCTACCACAAATACTTCGCTTAGTACATTCTGATACAAAAATCTGAATAAGAAAATCAAATGAACCATTTTTACTTTCTTATAAACAAATTATACCTATTGGGGCCATTAAATCAACAATCGTTTACAAGATTTCAAACAATATAATTTTTTCGTGGTCCTTTAACTACATTTTCACTATTGTGTCTGTCTGTTTGTCTGTGTGTATGTATTTGTGAGGCACACAGAGAGATAAAGAGAGAGAGTGTCTCAAAACAAACTAACAAAAAAATAGACAATCAAAATAAACTATATTAAAGATTTTAATAATGATTATCTAAAGAAATACTAAAATAAAGATATATTTTATGTTTATAAGACTAGTGCTGGCCACCACAGATGCTTTAATTAACCATTAAAGTAAAAAAAAAAAAAATAGAATCATTCAAAATAAACGATATTAAAGATTTAAATAATTTTTTTTTCCAAAGAAATACGTAAATCAAGATATATTTTATGTTTATAAGGCTAGTGCGGGCCACCACAGATGCTTTAATTAACCATTGAAGTCAAAAAAAATTAGAGTCAATCAAAATAAACGTAATTAAAGATTTAAATAATTTTTTTCTAAAGAAATACGATAATATAGATATATTTTATGTTTATAAGGCTAGTATAGGCCACACCAGATGCATTAATTAACCATTGTAGTTAAATTGTTGCTAAAAGCAAAAAGAAATAATGTTAAATTTAGAAATGATTTAAAATGAATATTTAAATTAATAAATATTGAATAATTTTGCGTTTTTAAAGTTTCAAAATGTCGAAATTGATTTGATTTTCTAAATTTCTCACAGTGTAACAATTGTTGCAACAATATAATTAATTATTTAATCGTTTCTCAATGCATTGTTACGGCCGTACACGTGGCCACGTTCTTTGAATAATAAGCATGAATACGTACTGCACTCTGTACAGGGCCGTATTCATATATTTTCAACACAAAGTCTAAAAAACTGGATATTGTAACGAAAATACACTTTTGGTAAATTCTAAAAATTATTCAGTAGAAATGTTCAAATAAATATTAATAATTTTTTTAAGCTACGCTTAAAGCTGGTAAGTGTAGCTTATTACATTTGGGGAATGTGGCAAATCATTGGTTATAGTTGTATGATAAGCCGAGTCCAATTAAAAGACAATTAAGTAATCCGAGACACTCCTAAAAGGTGCCAGATGTTCAATATCAGAGTTTACTGTACATGAAGCATGCTGGCATTTCTTACATAATATCGCGAAAGAATCGAGAACTTCGTAATTACACCGATACTATCATATTCTCTCAATGAAATTCATTCGAAACTAATGTCAAGTTTGAAATAGATTTACAGCTTCCGGTTTATCTATACCTTCGTATTTCCGGATACACACGAACACACGTATCGGACGATGTCGTATTTTTATCATAAAACATTAAAAACTCGTGGATTTTAACAGATATACACGATTTAACCATCCCAGATTCCCAGTAAACATATATTAAAAGAGAAACAAAATAAAGCGAAATAATGTATGTTATATTCCACCGGTTAACACAAACGTGTTTCAGTGTAACCATTTATGAACATATATTTAATTCCGGTAGTTTACTATTTTACTACTGCCTCGAAAACAGTACAGATTAGAAAAAAATAATATACATAAAAGTTAAAGATATTTAAATTCCCTATAACTTTTGTTTGAAAAAATTTCCTAAAAAGCGTACCGTTTACTAAAAAATAATGCATTTTTAAATGTTTTATTTAGTATAAAAAGAAAACTTCCATTTATGAAAATAAAATTAAAGCCGGTAGTTTACTAATTTACTACTATCTCGAGAACAATACAGATTAGAGTAAAATTATAAATATAATAGTTAAAGATATTTAAATTCTCTACAACTTTTGTTTGACAAGTTTTCCCAAAAAGCGTACCGTTTACAAAAAAACGCTACTTTAAATGTTGTATCTAGTCAAGAAAAAAACTTTCCATTTATGAAAATAAAATGAAACCCGCTAGTTTACTAATTTACTACTATCTCGAGAACCCTACAGATTAGAGAAAAATAATATACATAAAAGTTAAAGATATTTAAATTCCCTATAACTTTTGTTTGAAAAGTTTTCCTAAAAAGCGTACCATTTACGTAAAAAAACAACCCTAATTTATATGTTGTATCTAGTCAAAAAAAACCTTCAATTTATGAAAATAAAATTAAAGCCGGTAATTACCTAATTTACTACTATCTCGAGAACCGTACAGTTTAAAGAAAAATGATAAAGAAATAAGTTAAAGATATTTAAATTCCCTATAACTTTTGTTTGTATAGTTTACCCAAAATGAGTACCATTTACTAAAAAAACTCTATTTTATTTATTATTGTAGGTAAATGCTTAGATATTTGAAACAAATATTATTAATTGTATTTACGCAATTATAAACCTTACTGTAGTGGTGCATAAGAGCTACAATTGTTTAGGTAGTATTTTTCGTTTTTGTCCAATGTAAAAATAGCTTAAGTCGGCTATGTTAACCAATTAAATATTGCAGAGACATTTACGCATTTAAAACTTAAAAATAGTCTTAACTTTATTCTTTGTTGTAAAAATGCAATTATATTAAATTTTTCTCTAAATAAAGGCTTGGTTATATTCAGTAAGCTGCCCTAACGTATATTATTAAATAATTTAAATAAATTATTAATAGAATAAAATTCATTGATTGGCATTTAAATAAAAATGATAAGAGCTAAAAAAAATTACAATAATTAATTGAAAAATGTCATTTGAGTTTAATTACCACATAGAAAGTACATATAGCAATTAATTGTCAACTACTAATTAAGGGCAGATAATATTTGTTGAGTTAAATATATTAATTAAAATATAAAAATACCCGATATATGAAAACTCTTCCGATTAAAAGACAATTAAATTTGCAAACTTTCTTATACATAATGTAAAAAGAAAGTATAATAATCACAAAATAAATCAATCTAGAAATATTAATAATTAATATATAATTGTAAGGCACTGGTTGCATAAAAATTCATTAATATGAACAGCATAAATTACTAGTGTGAACACCTGAAGCAGAAGTGAGTTGTCAAGAAGACACTTAAATCAAATACCGTGAAAATGCAAACATCCTGGCGCGATCTTATCATAATTTCTATATTAATATGCATATTATGAATATTACTACAATTAACCCGTACATATATAATTAAATTATCACGATACACTTCGTCAATTTGGTTAAAATCACACCGGTACCTTCAGAAGAGAAACCAAGTGGGTTATTTACAAATTAGATACCAGGGAAACATAAAATGAAGGTTTCTATAGCCAAAGTGCATAATTATAAATAAGAATGAATTAAATTTGTTTTAAAAAAATATACTTATAGAATAGAATGAATTAAATTAGTTTTAAAAATTATACTTTTATTTGCATTCAATGTAAAGAAAAACAATAAAGTTCATTATTTTTTTGGAATTTAAATTTTTCATATTACGTACGATTTTTAATTGACTTCCGTAGTCAATTTATACATATGTATATTTATACATATTCAATGTTTATAATCAAGGATTAAAAATATTAAATTCAATTTGGTATTAAAATTAAAGAATATTTAATAAATATACGGAAGGAATTCGTTATTTAAATCACCAATAAATCATTAATTATCTCCTAAATAAATATATTTGTCTACAAGAACAATAAATCGCTTATATTTTTGTAGTAATTGTTATTTAATTATGAATAAAAAAGCAATGAAATTTAATTAAATATATTTTTAAATAGAAATATATTATTTAAGTTATCAATCGATGAAAAATAAAATTCTAAATACGTATATTATTACATATAATCAATTACGGATATTTGAATAAATTAAAATTAAATGTAATTTTATTTTGAAAATATACGAAAATATTAATATAAATAATATAATAATTTATTATCCTAAACATTTAAAGTAATTTTTAAAACATTTCTTTTAATTGATTAATGAAAAACCTACTTAAATTAAAAAATAATTTTAAAAGAAGCATTTAAATTGAATTAAAAACAAAAATATTTAAAATCCCTGTAATAAACAATAAAAGATAATTAAAAAAAAAATACTTACGTAGCAAAATCCCGATTATGTTTTAGCTACCATTTTGAAATCACAGATAATTACGTAAATAAACACAAACAATTAAAAAAAAATAATGTAAATAATTATTAGAATTTTTCGTGAGTTGTAAATTTAGGTTAAGTTTCACGTATACTTTATACACTCATAGTAAGTAAGTAATACCAACACTAAAGTTGCTCTGAACGATTCTCAGTGCAGTTTTCTGTATGCAATTCTGACCTTGCTATAACGCAAACCGCCAATGCACACTTAATAGGGGGGCAATGCGACCAGGGGGCGGCCAGGGGGTTCCGCGGGGTACAGCTCACTTGATTCAACATTTTTTTCAAGGGTATATACATATATATATATACATATATATATATATATATATATATATATATATATATATATATATATATATATATATTTAAAAAAATGTGTATGGATTTTCTGTATCTGTAATTTAATTTCGCGATAAAAGCTGTTCTCGGGTTTTCTTCTTCTTTTCTTTTTTAGTGAGCTTTATTCTTCGTTAAGCAACCACTTAGAGCTTTGTTCGTTTGTTTTTATAATCGCACGAAATTATCGATGAATTCAACTGACAACCCTCTTTTTTATTCTATTCTTTCCTACCCCCTCTAACCTCTCAGCACCACGCCATATACCCTTCAACTCATCAATGAAATTCCTTAACTTTACGAGGGACAGAAAAATAAATTTACGAATATACGTAACGCACAATAATTGATAAAAATAATTTACGATTTTTTTTCTATTTTGATAACACGCAAAACGCACTACTAAATTTCCTTTTTTATCGTTCAAATTTCCTTCGTTTTTTTATACATTTTAATAGTTTTAAACTGTCAAGCTTATCAATAATATGTACGTACGTAAAAATACCAACGAATTATGAATAATTAAAAATGCGTCGTCACATAAATTAAAAAGATTGAATATTATTTCGGTGTATGTGTCGCTGTTTGGCATATATAGCGACGTCGCTGTTATTTGCCTATATCAAATCTTCAACTTAATATATGCCAATATTTTCCATATTTATTTATGTACCCACCCCCAGTTGGCAGAGGGGGCGAAACGGCAGGGGGTGGTGGTTGGATAATATTAAATATATCGGAATTTTGCGTGTTTTCAAGTCGTTATATAGTAAAAATTCGAAATTATAAGTTGGCGTTGCATGTCAATATGAGATACAAGGCAAAATTTTCTATAATTTTGTTCCCGATTTCAAAAAGGCAATATTAGATTTAATTTTGGTAGGAAATATGTAATATCGAAACTGATCAAACAAAAATAAAAATGTTTCGTCATATAAAATGACATCCATTCCCCAAACATTAGGGTTGACAAAATCGATTTTATTTAATCATTTTTCGATAGTTAAGTGTGTAGTTTGTACTTTCAAAAAGGTATAGCAACAAAATAACTATTATTTATAGCGCGTTATAGCAAAAATCAAATATTCATTTTCACACGGCCGCCATTTTGTCAAATACTAATTATTTACACTAAATATTGATATAAACTATAGAGAATTTTATACGCATTTAGAATCTAGCATTAAATTAAAATTTAGATGACCCGTTAATGAGATACGAGTCCGCCCGGTTAGTAGTGACCTAAAAATACTTTCCGCGTTAACTAGGAAACTTTCATATATTTTTATACGAAAAAATGTGTTTTATGTAGAAAAAAGACGAGTTATAAACTGGCCCAAAGGGCAAATTGATACCTTAATCCGAACCGGAGAAAAAAAAATCAGAAAAATCATGCTTTATTTACAAATTTTTAAAGTATTTATAAAAATGTTTTGAGGCAACTGGGGTGGCATGCACTTGACTATATGTATATATAGCTCCAGAGAATTGTATAAGCTTTTAGAATCTAGCATTAAAATGAGATTTAGATGACCTGTTGATGAGATACGAGTACGCCCGGTTAGTAGTGACTTTCTGCGTTAACTAGAAAAGTTTCATATATTTTTCTACGAAAAAATGTGTTTTATGTAGAAAAATGATGGGTTATAAAGTGGCCCTAAGGGCACATTGATATCTTAATCGTAACCGGAGAAAAAAATTCATAAAAATCATGCTTTTTTTAGCTGTATTTATAACAATGTTTTGATGCAACTGGAGTGGCCTGCACTTGACTGTATGTGTATATAAAGTGAATCACAAGTGATATGCGTAATAAAGAATGTTTGTGCCTTTGAAATATGCAACTCAACATTTTTTAACCGGCTAGTAGTTGCAAGATAAAAAATAATAAAGCATAACTGACCTAACACAAAAGATTTGTTATTGCGCAGACGCGACTTTTGTGCATAGTATTTGAGTCAACTTTTATAAGGTACAGGCGGTGGAAAAAATTGCTCGCTCGCCTTAAAAAACCTGTTATATTTTGTAGTGGTTGGTTTAATTTAAAATGTTGACGCTAACTGTACTGTATTTACCTTTAAGCCTGTCTCAATGCTATTTTTAAATGTTAAAACCCATTTTTTTAATTTATTTTTTCACTTTTTAAGACTTGCTATATACTTTTTTTTTGTTTTAAATTTGGTTACAAGATATTTTCTACGCAGACAACTTAAGTCTTGTTAAGCCAGGTTAGGTTTGTTTAATTATTACTTTCAGATAAGCTACAGTTACACTAGGATAAGCTAACTTAGATAAGCTTATATTACAATTCTATTACGATCAATTGTTTAATATTTAATTAATTTATACATTTTTAACTTTCTTAAACTATCACAATTATTTTAATTTTTTGTTTTTGTGAAAATCAAATTTGGCTTGTGAACCCCGAATTTCACCGTTTCAGGCGAGAGCCTTAACCCTTGCGCTACGGTGACTATTGCAAACTGTCGTACAAATACAGTAGCTACGCTCTTAAACATCAACATAATTATTAAATGTTAATTAATACATTTTGTAAATATATATTTACAATAATCGTTGCATCGTCGATAGGCAATATGTATAAATAAATATTATATCGTAAAATGGACTATGATATGGGCACATTGTGCCCACTAGTTAACCTACCCCTAATATAAGTATTGCATTATTTTGTTTTAAGTCAGGTAACGTAAAAGTAATAACTAATTTTAAAAAAATTATTTACTAATGTATGGAAGCTTTTACAAAATAACTTTTCAAACAAAAGTTGCTATAAATTTTAATATCTACAACTTTTATTAAATTCATTTTTTCTCTAACTCATGCCGTATTCGAGATATTAACAAAAAACCATATATATAATATAAAGTTTTGTTTTACGTCAGGTAACGTAAATGTAACAACTAATTTCAAAAATTTATTTTCTAGTGTACGGTAAATTGTACAAAAAAACTTTTCGGGCAAAAGTTGCTAGAAATTTTAATATCTACAACTTTTATCAAATTCATTTTTTCTCTAACTCATGCCGTATTCGATATATATATATATAATATAAATTTTTGTTTTATGTCAGGTAACGGAATAGTAACAACTAATTTAAAAAATTGATTTACTAGTGTATGGAAAATAGTACAAAAAAACTTTTCAAGCAAAAGTTGCTAGATATTTTAATATCTACAACTTTTATTTTAATCACTTTATCTCTAACTCATGCCGTTTTTGAGATATTGATTAATATATAATATTGCATTATTTTGTTTTAATCAGGTAACGTAAAAGTAGCAACTAATTTTAAGAAATTATTTTCTAGTGTATGGACGATTGTACAAAAAAACTTTTTAAACAAAAGTTGCTAGAAATTTCAATATCTACAACTTTTACTAAATTCATTTTTGCTGTAAATCATCCCATTTGGGAGATATTGAAAAAATAAAGCATACCACTATTGTTTTAGTTTAAAAAATAGGATATATATTTTCGGTCCTTTTACGGTCGTAAATTTAATATTTTATAAACGTTTTTAGTCAAAAAATGGAAACGTTAAAATAGGATATTAAAATCTGAGAATGGTAAAACAATAAGAATGATGAATTTCCGTGACTGTAAAACATTCTTATTCCAATCAACACTTTGGAAACATAATACTTTTGTTATGACTGTAGAAAAAAACGGGCTAGTATTATTTTTCTGATAACTTTACTTATCTGGATATTATCAGTTTAATAACAATGCTCTCATTTCTAAGTTGCATATAAAATATAATTCATACTATGTTATACAAGTTTTAAAAACATTGGTTATTCATAGGTGCACATTTTCTTGTCTAGTTTTCGCTGTAGAACGTTCACACTAAGCCAGACATGTATAGGGTTTACAATTATTCATAAAAATAATTTCCCAGACTTCATTGAAGAAAATAAACATTTAAATTATGAATAAAAATCATTCTTTTTAATTTAATTTAAATAAAAATTAAACGCAAGGTTATTGCGCGAACAATAAAATATTTTATTATACATATTTGTATTTAATATAGAAATAATTAAAATTTAAAATTCTTACATAGACAATTTTATTGTTATTGACTTTTAAATGCATGGTTAGGCTTAGATAACGTTGTTACGATTTAAAACTCCATTTAATTTTTTATATATTACAAGACATTTTTATTAAATTAACCCTTTGAATATTAAATTCAAATTGAAAATAATCCAGTCACTACTCAAAAAAAACTTAAATAAATATTGTCTCAATGACTAAACAAAAATCCAACCCTATGCAAAGTTTTATATGCAAATATAGTTTTTTTTGGGCACCCTTTTAATTGAGATAACCTCACAAAAAAATCGTGGGATAATTCAACATATATAAAAAAACTGAAGTGGCCTGTACTCGACTCTCTTACACTTATTACGTTTAAAATAAAATCTAACATGACAATTATTTAGAAACTTTCAAACTAGAACATATTTTAAACTTGTTTCGATACGCTTAAAAAGCATACGAATAAACTAGCACATCCAGTTGATATACCCTTTTCAAAAACAGACTATTTACTATAAATAATTAAATGCACAAAATGTTTATTTCCGTTCACTAAACTTCCTTTCTACATTACGTATAAGGCAGAATAAGTCTGTTTAAATATTAATTTTGGTTTTAGATATCTTTTATTAAAGCAAATATTTGTTACACTAACAGTTTGACTAATGGATTAAGAGTGTCTACAGTGTGAAGGTGCCATACCTAATTGTGTACAAGTTTGATATAATCGCGATAAAATTACGAAATACAAATGGAAAATACTCGGGCATTAAAACCATATTTTCCCAACGATTTCCGTATGATAACCATTACAGAACCAGAGAGAAAAGTATATGGTGGTTCAGAAAATAAGGAAAAATCGTGCGAAATTATACGTTATTGGTTGCTGGGAAATTATGTTAATATTAGATTTTGTGAAAATCACATTTCGGTGTGTGTGATAAGTTCGTGTTTTGGGGTAATAGAGTTGAATTGTGCATGTGCGCAGGCGCAAATACACTTGATATTGGGGGCGGTTAGAGCAATGGGGGGGGGGGGCAAGGGGGGGCCAAATAATTGGATAATTGACGTGTAGTGGTGTTGGAAATAATACGCAAATTATAGAGACGAAAATAACAAAATTATTTTGATGGAGTTTCATGTGAAAATGTTATTAAATATATTTAATGCTCTTCTTTGTTTTTTAAACGCACATATGCGTTTATTTCACCTTATAAGTAATATATGCGATACCAGCGGTATTTATATAAGGCCTTTTGGTTAACAATTTGTAAATATGTTATAGATATAAAATAGCGTAAAATTCTGAATTATGTTTAATAATTTTTTATGGCTTTTGAGTCAACAATATGAAAAAATCTTGCAGACATAAAATATCTTAGATTTTTTAGTAGAATTTTTGGATGTATACATTATTTTTATAAGGGCAGTATTAAGGGGAGCTAAGGGGATGTTTACGGACGGTTGAATTTAAACTGCGAGCGGTATAAAATGGGATGCCAAATAATATGTGTAGCAAATATGTATATTTTTCGTTGCAAAGTTTCAGATATGATCAATCCAAACATATAAACAAATAATGTATTCAATTTTCAATAGCTCTATGTTAGAATTTGCTGTTAGCGCGATTTGAAGTTGATAAAATGCAAATTTCCATATAACTCGAAAACGGTGCATCGAATCGAGCCGCCGTTAACAGATATGAGTTCCCCGATATTTAATTACTCTAGAAACTTACTTTCACTTTGTTTGAAAAGAAAAAAATTTTTAGACCCATTTCACGGAATTTTTTTAACTTGAAATTTTTATCAAACTTTGCGAATTTTTTTCGACCAAACCATAAATGATAGAGAGTTGAAATTTGGACAGTCAAACAACCTATATTTGGTGTATATTGTCAAATATTTTCAACTAGATTGTGATAATATTACGACCTCCACCTCAAACCGCGTGAAAAAACAGTGAAAATCGTCTATTTTCGCAAAAACGGTAAGGGGTACCCCTTACGAAATTATCGGCAAAAAAATCGCATAAAAATTTTTGAGTTTGACATATATTTAGATTAATTTGAGTACGCTGATTCCAAAAATGCTAATTAAAGTTTTGAGAAACCGTTAGAAATTGCTGTTAGCGCGCTTTGAAGTTGATAAAATGCAAATTTCCATATAACTCGAAAACGGTGCATCGTATCGAGCCGCCGTTAACAGATTTGAGTTCCCCGATATTTAATTACTCTAGAAACTTACTTTCAGCCGGTTTGAAAAGAAAAAAATTTTTGGACCCATTTCACAGAATTTTTTAACTTGAAATTTTTATCAAACTTTGCGAATTTTTTCCGACCAAACCATAAATGATAGAAAGTTGAAATTTGGACACTCAAACAACTTATATTTGGTGTATATTGTCAAATTTTTTCAACTTGATTAGGATAATATTACGACCTCCATAGCAAACCGCGTGAAAAAACAGTGAAAATCGTCGATTTTCGCAAAAACGGCAAGGGGTACCCCTTACGAAATTTTCGGCAAAAAAATCGCATAAATATTTTTGAGTTTGACATATATTTAGATTAATTTGAGTACGCTGATTACAAAAATGCTAATTAAATGGTCGAAAAACCGTTAGAATTTGCTGTTGGCGCGGTTTGAAGTTGATAAAATGCAATTTTCCATATAACTCGAAAACAGATTTGAGTTCCCCGATATTTAATTACTCTACAAACTTACTTTTATATATTTGTTAATTCATGAGTGCGTAATTTTTCTGGATTACAAGACTTCATAAAAGAAAGTAAAAATTACGTAATACTGTTTTATGTATCCGTTAGGGCGCAAAGGTGACATATACATAAATAGAAAAATGTTCACACAGTTTAATATTAAAAAAAAACTCTTTTATCTTTGTACGAAAAGACAATTTAGACATTTCTCATCTTACAAATAGGGAATTTTTTTCGTGGGAAGCCCTTGTGGTGTGGTCCAAAGGGCGTTCACACACAGTTTCCCTTCCTTTCAACCCTTAACGCGTCGCGCGTATTGTTTTCAGGGCTCATCTTAAAGATATATATGCAGATGTATGTACCTGGTCCCATATATAGCTGTGTCATTATTAAAGGGTTAATAATTTTTTTCGATTGAAACAATTCATCCCTACATGGGGCCCAAGTCTTTAACCCTTCCGGCAACAATAGCCGCTATACGCGCCATATGCATAATAATTAGATTGCATTTTTTGTCTATTCAATATGTGAGAATATAATTTTTTTTAATTAGTCTATTGGAGATTGTAACGGCTTTTTTTTTGGTTTGGGAAATGTTTTTTTAAAAACTGAATTAAACGGTATCTATTTTTAGGTGAAATGTTCTAAAATGTTGGTATCTCTCTCTATTCTTTAATATAATGGGCATATAGGTGAGATAGTGCGTTACCGGTGGAAGAAGAAGACTGCAATGCATGCGCGCTTGATTTATGAAAAAACAGGGGTGAATTATGAACAGGAAACGGATAAAGAGGGGCGCATAGTGTGTAGGTGTGTGGTGGGGGTAAAGCACGAACTTGTTTGCACGTGTCTTTGTCTACAACACGGGAATGTTGGTTAGTGTTCGCTTTGTTTATTGTAGAAACAGTGGAAAAGCAGAAAGAGTTACGGGCATCGCATTTGTGTGGTTGCGTGTTTTCTTAGATTTGCCGAAGATTCGCCTTCAGTTTTCCACCATTTTTATATCCAGAATTATTTTTATACAAAATGACTAATTGGTTCTCCTAATAAGAATCGCGTTAAATTACTTTTTCACTGCCAAATATATAAATTAGTATCTTTTTTAATATTAGTAGATTTAAGCTAGACGCTTACACTAATAATTGATCGAAGTTTCGACGCGTTAGCGTCTCCAGCTCACCTACATCCTTTTAAAGCATCAATGCCTCAAGCTTACACCTAATTTTACTATATATTTATAATTAAACAATTAAAGTTCGTGGAAAATACTTTTTCACTGCCACATTAATAAATTAGTATCTTTTTAAGTATTACTAGATTTAAAACTAGTTAAGCGGGACGCTTACACTTATAATTGATCGAAATATGGACGCGTTAGTGTCTCCAGCTCACCTACATACTCTTAAAGCACCAATGCCTCAAGCTTACACCTAATATTACTATATATTTATAATTAAACAATTCAAGTATGTGGAAAATACTTTTTCACTGCCAAATTAATAAATTAGTATCTTTTTAAATATTAGTAGATTTAAAACTAGTTAAGCGGGACGCTTACACTAATAATTGATCGAAGTATCGACGCGTCAGTGTCTCCAGCTCACCTACATACACTCTTAAAGCACCTAAATTTACTATATATTTATAATTAAACAATTAAAGTATGTGGAAAATACTTTTTCACTGCCAAATTAATAAATTAGTATCTTTTTAAGTATTAGTAGATTTAAAACTAGTTAAGCGGGACGCTTACACTTATAATTGATTTAAGTATAAAGTAAGACTTATAATTATAAAAAATGGCGAACGGATAAACACGTTTTAACCCTCCCTAAACACATTGAAAGAACCATTTTATTCGGAAATGTAATGCAATCGCAATACAATTATATTTCTGAATAAATGTTCCTTATGTATTACGAAAGCTTATTAAAGGTCAATATAGAAAATATATATTTGTGAATGTAATAATATGAACCATATGTATTGTATATGAATTATTCGTACGTGGTACCTCGTAGATCCGTCAATAAAAGTAATTACGTGTACAGTCTACTACCCTTTGCTCCCCTATAATTACCCCGGAGCTACCCCTGATCCTATATTTCCATATATGCCACGAACATTTTTGCTATTACTTTATTATTTGAATGACCTCACAATATATAAGAGAATTTTAACACAATTGTTTCTAGCCATAAATTAAGCAACTGTGCAAGCGCACTAGTGCTTCCTGCGCGCTTTATACCCTCAATTTGCTGTATATTCATAATCATTGTTAAATTTAACTTAACAAGCACTAGTGCTTTCAGCTCGCCTTAGAAGTAATTGAAACAAAAGTGATAATAAATGAAATTTATAATTATTCTGCATAAAAAATATATATATATATATAAAATGTGAATATTAATAAAACTAAAGACCTATTAACCCTTTCTAATACCGAAAATCGAATTTAGTTCTCCCCGCTTTACGTCGTAAGCGAATTACACAAGGTATCGAAGCGTAATAATACGATTTTTAATTTCGCGTAACACTTCAACGGTACAGTCATGCGCAAAAGTATAACTGTGCATAATATTATGCGAGGCAGCGCCATTTTATTTTAATTTTATACGAAAATAATAAGAATTGCGCAAATAATTGTAAGGAATATCGTAAATGTTCCATGTTATAAGCGATTTAATTTATTTCGTTATTATTTCTGTTATAATATATAAATGTAGTCTAGAATTAAAAGAATTGTCTGCAATTATTTTGTGCAACAGTGTACAGTTTTACCAAAAAATGTGTTTAAGAATGTATATATATATAATTATTTCAACTGTTATAGTTAAAAAAATGTCATTACAACAAATACGATCTTAATATTGGAAAATTGTTGCTAATATAAATGAACAATTCAAAAATGAAACCAACTGCTTGTGATTCCCCTAAATATTTTCTACCCAACTTATTTCTAAAGTACTTACACCATTTTAAACAAATATTTCATAATAACAGCCCTTCATTTACTACCAAGCGAATCTAACCCTTAACAGTGGTACAAATACGCGCTTAAATCGCACGGGCACCTTTGACAATAGGGTGTCAATAAGTATTGGTTCCTTGGGGGTGACCGCACCCCCTTATTTGTCAATCGCAGGGTACAGGGGGGTACGGGGGGGGTACAACATGCAAAATGTGTGTATATTGTTTCAATGGTAGGGACTTACCTTTTCAATATAATAAATAGGGGGGCAGAAGAGGGGGGAAACATGTTTTATTGTTTTTTTATTCCAATACCCCAAACATGTTTCGGAATTTCTCTTATTTAAGTTGTCGTAGAATATTCTTAAATTAGACACTTATAAAAGTTTGCTTGCAAATTTTACGCCCATTTTTTGACATTTAAAACGTATTAGAAAAATTGTAAAACGATATAATGCCCCTTGGTTAGGCGAACAATTGCTTGTTTCAATGTACGCCTAACCGAGAGTGTTATATCGTTTTACAATGGCTGCCACTTCGTATAATACAAATATTTTACTAGTAATTTTAACCGAATTAATTAAAAATTATTTAAATCAACAAAAAATGGACGTAAAATTACTCATAGTTTGATTCATGCAATTGTAAGAAAAAAATAATTAATCTACAATTAACCATAAAGACATTTACGTTTACTTACGAAATAAATACGTCAAAAATTAAAAATTGTTTTTAATATCCCGTATAATTACGATAAAAAGTTGTATTGGTAATTTAAAATCCCTAATTCCGTGTTATATTTACTCTAAACATTGTTAAATATATCACAGAATAAAGGATTGTTCACAGCGAAACAATTAGTAATTAAGCTTAGAAAATTACAAATAATAATCTAGTTTGTATTATGACAAACAATGTTAACATTCCAAGCAACACAATTTATGATAAATTTTGTTGCTGTGAACGTTAACTTTGTATGTCATAAGACAAACTGGAATTATTACTTATAAGTTCTAAGCTTAATTACTAATTCTTTAGCTGTGAACAATCCTTAATTTTTACCAAATTAGTGTTAAATATTTCGCATAAATATACTAAATTTGTTAAATTCCTTCATAAAACACAAACATAAACAACTATTTTGTTATATGTACACGGAATAGTGTTAAATTTAATTTAAAAATAGTAATTTAACCCAATACTAGTATTTTTAGTACTTTGTGTGCTATAACTACTAGAAAACTGTATGAAACAGTTAGAAATTACTAAAGTAGTGTTAAATTTACTCGTAACTTTGTTAAATTACATATATATATATATGACAAAATAAATATTACCAAATTAGGGTTAAATTTATCGCGAAATTACTAATAAATGTGTTAATTTCATTAATTTAAGTTTTGTAATAAGCAAACAAACAACGATTTTGTTATATTTACACGGAATAGCGTTAAATTTAATTTAAAAATAGTAATTTAACCCAATACTAGTACTTTTAGTACTTTGTTCGCTATAACTAATAGAAAAACTGTATGAAACAAAGTAAGAAATTACTAACGTAGTGTTAAATCTACTCGTAACTTTGTTAAATTACATGTAAGTTAAACTTATAACGCGAAATATGTAATATTACGAAATTAGTGTTAAATATATCGCGAAATTACTAATTAATGTGTTAAATTCACTAATATAAGCTTTGTAACACATAACTAAACAACGATTTATTGATTTATTTACACGGAATAGTGTTAAATTTCATTCAAAAATAGTAATTTAACCCATAACCAAAATGTATTAAATTCAAACTGGTACTTTGGGTTATTACTAGTAGAAAAGCTGTATGAAACAATTAGAAATTACTAACGTAGTGTTAAAGTTACTCAAAACATTGTTAAATTACATAAATAAATACTTATATCGCAAAATAATATAATATATTACGCAATTAGTGTTAAATATTCGCGAAATTACTAATAGTTTTGTTAAATTCATTGATATTAACGCACATACGTGATATATTTACACGGAATACTGTTAAATTTAATTTAAAAATAGTTATTAGACCCAAAACCGAGTATTTTTAGTACTTTGGGTTATATTACTAATAGAAAAGCTGGATGAAACACTAGAAATTACTAACGCAGTGTTAAATTTACACGGAAACTAGTTAAACTCACGTATATAGCTTATAGAATAGCTTAAGTATATATTAAGCAAACTAAAGTTTAATTTTAATCGCGAATTAATATTAAAATTATTAATTTTTTGGTTTAATACGTGGATTTAAACTGTCTTTATGATTAAACATGCATAATAAAAAATCTAGTAATATTACTATGATTAAATCGCGTGGCTTAAATGAATATAATTCGGATAAACGAGATTAAAAAAAAAAAAACGATTGAATTGTCTCCCGGGAAAAGCTTGAATTATTATAATTAAAACAAAAGAACTATTTGGAAAATTGACGAAATAAAAATGCACAAGACAATTAAAGAAATGTCTATGAGTTGCAATTAAAAATTATGCTTTTGTTAATTTTTTTTTTTTTTTTTTTCGGAAGTATACACTACACATTGGAAGATATGCCAACTCACGCGCTGCAGAGTGCTCCAACACTCCTCCAGGGTACGTTCGTTTATCGCCGAAGTCGACGCCGAACGGTTCTGCAGCTGTTGCTGATGTCGACGAATCCAGTTAGTAAAAGCAGCGTGAAGAAAGGGTTAACATACACCAGTTAGCATAAATACACAAGATATAAAACCCCCAAACAACCACAAAAACCCCCAAATATTACGAAATAAATAAATAAATAAATAAAAACAACATGCAAAATAAATAAATAATAAATTTGGCGCCAAAACTGTCACAGTTATCAAATGTATATTCTAAAGTTGGCAGCGGTGTAAAATACCAATACTAGTTTCCGTTTATCTAAGCCTCACACCGACGAAAACGAAAAGACGCCAGTGTTTCGCGGCGTCGCCGCATAGATGGCACCAGCTACCTTTTCCGTACACGTAGTTTTTTTGTTACGTTTTTTAAAAACTTTTACACAATTTTAATATAAAGTTATATGCGTACATATTTTTAATTGCAGGTTTTAATTAAAAGAAAATTAACACAGTTACAATTGTATATTTATTTGAATGCTTAATTGTCAAAATTATTAAAACATACGAGCAAAAATCTATTTACACCGAATACTGTTAAATTTTAGGGGAGATATACGCAAGTCAATGCCGGCGTACGCCGCATCGCTAGCGGTCAAGCCACGCGCTCAATTTCGTTAGTAAAATATGTGTGTACTAACATAGGTATGTTTTAGGGGAGTTTTCAGTTGGTGTATGCCCGCGATTGCACCACCGCTCGCGGTCAACTAAATAGGTAAACTCCCTGCTGTTTTACTATATTGGAAATAAGTGTATTTCTTTGTATAAAATTGATTTATTATTAAGTAAAACGTAGTTTGAATCAATAGATATTGATAAAAATATTATAAACCGAGTCATAAATCATATGTATTGACCTTGATTGGTTAATAAATAATAAGATAATGTAAAAATATGTTTAAAAACAGAGAAGTATAATATAAAGAAAAATAAGTATGGGGCACAGTACATAATTATAAATATAATTAACGAAATCCTTTACTGGTTATCTTAAAACTATTTAAATTGAAAATTTAATATTGGCAAAACATAAATTAATGTTGGATTAAAATTAGGTAAAATGGGTTGTTAACTGACCTGTAGTTCATTAACGAGTTTTTCCGTCATTTTGTCCGGCGAATTGGGGCCGGGCGAGTGGTGTCCCGGTGTTTGTTGTTGTTGTTGCTGCTGTTGTTGTTGTTGTTGTTGCTGCGCTTGTTGCTGCGCCGCTTGTTGCTGCGCAGCTGCTTGCTGCGCCTGCTGCACCGCCTGCTGCACTTGCTGCGCCTGCTGCTGCGCCTGTTGCTGCGCGGCAGCCTGCTGCGCCTGCTGCTGCACTTGCTGCGCCACAGCCTGCTGCTGCGCCACCGCCTGCGCCTGCTGTTGCTGCTGCTGCTGCTGCGCCTGCAGCGCCAATGCCCCAGCAGTCACAATCTGATTCTGACTGCCAGTACTCTGCTGTGACGGCGACGGCGCCTGCTGCCCCGAATTCCCAGGTATCGGTGAGTTCTGGTTCGAGTTCGAGGCCTGCGTCAGGTTCTGGGCCATGTTTTGAGGCGGGCCGCGCGCCTGGTTCCAGAAGTCGGTGCTCATTTTGAACACGGATCGGTTCTGCTGCTGCTGCTGCACTTCGGTGGTCATCTGGGGTATTTGTAGGCTAAGTGGTGTCGAACGTAAATCCAGTGCGGAAGAATTCTCCTGAATTTTGAACGAATTTTGGAGCCACTTTGCCACCAGCGATTCGTGCTCGATTTTAACGTTGTTGTACAAGTTCTCTTCCGTGTTATACGTCGTGTCAATTTTGCCGCGTACCGGGTACTTGGTAGAAAGGCGCTGCGGGGAGCGCCTAGGTGCACGGGTCGCGCGAACGCACTGTACTCAATCGTTCTAAACGATGTTGCGGGGTACTAGGCGCTTGGCGAAGCGCCCAAGTGCTGGATTTTGGCGCGAAAGTGCTCGCTGCACTTATTTAGCGCTGTATTCGGGTTGTGTGTATTGCACTAATTTCACTTTCGTTTATACGAAAGATTCTTAGGTTTTGTCGTAGAGTTTTGGTGTTATTTCTGGTTTTATGCTTTGTAGTAATTCGCGCTGAGTTGCTGGTCCTCTTTCGACGAATTCGTGTACTACAGTCTGTAATAACATACATTTATAAATACTATGGTACTCTTAAACAATGCTACAATTAACATGCTGAATCACAACAAAAAATTACTCTAGACATACAAGTAGTAAAGCTTCCAGCTTGGCACTAATACCCTAACGTAAACCGTATTATCAATAATATAATAAAATGCATATAATTAGTAACACTGATTTAGCGTAGAACCATTTTAAATCGACTTTCTTAACAATATGAAGTTTTATACCTAATTATAATCTATCTTAACAATAGCAAATGACTTCATACCACTTCAAATATATGAAGTTCTATATTCTAAGACAATTTTTAAACCGTTTCTTATAAAATGAAGTTCTACCAAATTAAAAAATGTTTTACCACTTCAGGTAGATGAAGTTCTAAATTCTACGACAATTTTTAAACCGTTTCTTATAAAATGAAGTTCTGCCTACATAAAAAATTGCTTTACAACGTGTTGTACTTCATATCTATGAAGTTCCTTTATTACTAGCGCTAACTTAATCAACCATTAGTTTAAATAAAAGAGGTTTTACTTCGATATTTCAAATATAAAAAACGTGCAAATACATTTGTTCTTAAACCTATTTCAAAAACAATGCAACATTATGAATTTAGAATTGAAAATATGTCCAAGTCACGTCAGATATTTCATTAAATTAGTTTAATTAGGAACCACCGAAATATATGCAATGTTTTTAAATACACAACACTCAAATACACTTACAGTAATGCATATTCAACGATTACTTCCGAAAATAAATGGTCAATTTATTAGCCGTTTTATAGTTTAAAAAAACGAATTATAATTTTTCATTGAAAATTGGAATTAATTTAAATTTAAACTAAGATAATAGTAGTTATAATAGGTTATACTTAAGTTTTTCGTGTATTTTAAAGCAACTAAGTATCAGTTTTCGCATTAAGATGTAATTTCTACTACAAAATAAATTAATACATACGACACAACTTTAGAACACAAACGTGATATGTCCATTCAGTACAAATAGTAACTAAATTACTATGATTTAAAGTGTAACGGACAGTTTTGACAATTTCAAATATTTATTACGTAAAAATTGCAAATAATTTAATTTTCCATATTTTACTTAAAACATTTACTACGGTTAAGAGCACAAATGGAATATGTCCAAATCGAATATGTCCAATTCTAACAAATGAAACAGTTCTAGGAAATATAAAATAATTCATTTACTAAAAACTTATTTAAAAAATTTATTAATTTAATTAGTTCTTCAATTATATGTCACTATTGTGCACTAAAATATTGATAAATCACAACTAAACATAAAATAAGTTTTTAGACAATTTCAAAATATATATTATTAAAAATAAGAATTCATTTACGCATTTGTGTTTAATATAAAATAAACATTTGTATTTATACATAAAAATCGAACAGTTTTAAAATAAATTCTGAATTATGATTTGACGGCAGCCGTCGTAAGGTTCACTTAGATGCGATTTAATAATCGTTTAAATCTACGTTAAATACGCGTATTTTTGTCATTTTAACTTTACAGTTAGTTTAAATAAGGGTTCAACTAATTTAGTAACCAGTTGTCACACTTAAACCTAGCTTAACTAGCTCGTAATTTATTTTAGTAAACGTATAATATTTTTAGATTTCATTTACGGAATTCAATTTTTGTTGGGATTTTAGTAAGAGTTTAAAATAAGACACTTTGATAAGAGTTTTTCGTATTATGTTTATAGAAATTATTTTTAAATTAGACGTGAAACCGGAAGCGAAATATTGCTCTGAATTTCAATAGTAAATTTATTTAAAATATGGAATATGAAAACTATTGAGAATTTAATAGTAAAAAAAACGCGTTTACTTCAAAATTTAACGTTATAGTTTCTACTTAATTGTGTTTAAATTTATAGGTAATTTAAAATGCCTTTTGGGACACTTTTTAATATATGTTTTAGGGTAATTTGCCCGAAGGGCCAATTATAGTATATTTAAACTAAGTTAAGAAATGTCCAAAAACTATAAAATATATTTTTGTAAATATTATAAATTCCAGTTGCTTTTGAGTAAAAATAATTTAGTTTAAAAAATAGAAAAATGTTTTACAAGAAATATGGAAGTTGTCGAAACGGCGGTAAATATTTCTTTAATTTTGTAAAAAATAGTAGAACTCACGTGTGAATGTCCTTAACAGTAAATCGTGCACTCACAAAATAGTAGTTTGTTCACCAAAAACTATCACAGTTCCAAACTGGCACGTGTGTAAAAGGGCAGAAGCTGCAAAGCAGTAGAAAGCACTGTAACACCACAAACTTGGACTTGGGCAAAAAGTGTGTATGCTAACAGACCGGTCTGTGCGAGCGTCTTACGAAAGCGTCGTTTCTTAGACGAAGACGTAGTTCTACTAACGAAAGAGCGTCGGGGCGCTTTCTATAAAAGACATGCATATTCTGAGCCCGACGTCGTATGACTAAAACTATCTAAGGGTAGCTAGCGCCAGAAAGAGACCCACTTATCCAAGTCTAACACATTGGAGCAGGATGAGGGATCGGTAGGCATCGCAGAGAAGGAATAGACGGAGCGCGGCAGACGCAAGTGCAATGCACGGAACAAGGAGCGAACATGTCCGTCAGGGTGCAAACGAGGACAGATGGATGTAAGTTGGGTGCGCGCGAGAAAGAGAACGATATACCTTAGAATTCTATCTTATTTTGGTGCACATGCGCAATGGGGGCGAAGTTTAAGGAGTAGAAATACGGATTCATCCCCTCTACCGCAGTTCGCTTCGCTTTCCTAAGGGAAAAATGTTTCTTCTGCTTTTTTCCGCATCCCTACCACCGCGCAGGGGAAATACCATGTTTCAAGTGTTTTTACTTCGGAATTAAGGGCTGTGATTTGACATTTTGTTTCAGGGACTCGTTTTATTTATTGAGTATTTGGTGCCGTTTATTCAACATCGATTCGACCCTTAAATGTCTTCTTCGATCACTTTTAAATATTGTTTCACTTTTGTCTTTGCTTTTTGATTTTACAAGAAATCATTTTCCTGTTTACTTAAACATATCTAGTTTTAAATTACTTTGACAATTTTTTTCAAAATGTTCTTTTTATTTTTAATGTATTTCCCAATGCATCCAGCGCACCTACAGTAAAATATGTCTTCCTTTATGATTTTACAAGAAATTATATTTCTGTTTTCTTAAAAATATCTGGATTTAAATTACGACTAAAATATGACTTTGACAATTTTTTTACAAATTGTTTTACTTTTTAAATGTATACCCCAATGCATCCAGCGCACCTACAGTAAAATATGTCTTTATAAAAATGCCAAATACAAATTAGAAACAATCAGAATATTATATATATATATATATATATATAATTTTTTTTAAATTGGCTCATATGTTTTTATTAAGCAATAATAGATTCAAGCATCAATGCCTCCAGCTCGTCACAATGTACTAAATATGTTAAAAGTATGACTTTGTATTCCCCAATGCATCCAGCGCATCCTACAGTAAAATATGTCTTTATCAAAGTGCCAAATATAAATTAGAAACCAACAGAATAATATATATATATATATATATATATATATATAATTTTTTTTTAATTGTTTTATATATTTTTATAAAGCAATAATAGATTCAAGCATCAATGCCCCCAGCTCGTCATAATGTACTAAATATGTTGTCTAAATAAAATTGAATTTAATGAATATGTAGTGTAAAAACTGGGGTGATAAAAACGAATCATATATACTAGTAAAACAAAGGGTGCTAGCCCCAATGTATCCAGCTTGCCAAAGTATACTAAACAGTTTGCAACAGTTTTAAATACTTAAATAATTTTTATTTTTTCAAATATTCAGTATAAATAAAATCCATTAAAAGTAAAATAAATATGACTAAAATAAGTCTAGAAAACTAGTCACAAGTTGCAAACACTAATGCATCCAGCTTGCCTAGTATATATATATATATATATATATATATATATATATATATATATATATATATATATATATATATATATATTAAGTGTGTAAATTAAAACTTTAAAATAATCATATTTAATCGTACAAATTAAAAATAATGTTATATTTTAGTAATTCAATTAAAGGTGTACGCACCAATGCATCCAGCTCACGTATATATATATACCATAATATTAGAAGTGTAAATAAAAACTTTAATATAATCAATGTAAAAAATGGGGGTAGTAAAAATTAAGGTATATTCTACTAATTCAATTAAATTTGCACGCACCAGTGCATCCAGCTCACGTATGTATAATATTAAAAGTGTAGATAATCAATGAAAACTAAAGGACATATTCTAGTAATACAATGGTAGGTGCAAGCACTTATGCATCCAGCTCGGGTAAATAGAGTGTAAAACTAGTGGTGAAAAAATAAAAAATACCTTAAAATAAAAACAACAACATGAACAAAAGAGTAACACAGCACAAAACTAAAGTCCTCACATGTGTACCACGTGACATGGCTGCTACTTATGAATCGGGCATTTTTTTTTATTCACCCTTTACACGTGTGTGTCAGTAGTAGTAGCGTTTCCCCTACTTCGGCCGCCCCACCACCGCGCAACGTCGGTAGCAACATACGGAGTATATCTTAGATCGCGCGTGTTGTTCGGAGGGGAGAAAAAAATCCTATACTTATCCCCACCACCACGGGGCTTAGGACTGACATTTTTAAATCCCACCCCTATTTTTTCAAAAGGAAACACCCCATTTTTTTCCCGGCACGCATATGTGTGTCTAAAAGGTGGTACAGTTGCCGGATTTAGCTCGGTTAAAAAGGTTTTTAATGTTTTTTTTTAATTACGCACTTTTTTGGGATATTTACTACTACCTATTTATACTAATTATACTTATATTACCTTTTCTACATTAAATTCTTCATAATAGAAAGTACAGTTAACAATATTAGTTCGGTCATTTTAAAGTTAAATTCAGAATAAATGTAGCAATGAAAATTAAGCTTAGTTTATCGAAATATAATATTTTTCGTTTTATAGAATATATTTGCGAACAATTCTAAAATTAAGTTCAGAATAAATCTAGTAATGAAAATTAAGCGTAGTTTAACGAAATTATTTATCGAGATTTTGGTATAATTTCTTTTTCTTTTTATAGAATATATTTGCGAACCATTTTAAAATTAAGTTCAGATTAATTTTAGATGTAGAAATTAAGCTTAGTTTAACCAAATTATTGCTAACAAAATTATTTATTGAGTTTTTCATATTATTATTATTTTATTAATTTATTTAGATAAATTTGCGAACCATTTTAAAATTAAGTTCAGAATAATTCTAGTAATAATAATTAAGCCTAGTTTAACCAAAAATTATGTAAACAATATTATTTATTGAGTTCTTTTGTGTTAATTAATTATTTTGGCTTAGAAATATTTGCGTTCTATTTTAAAATTAGGTTCAGAATTATTTTATAAAGGGAGATAGCACCTATGTGCTCTAAAGGCTCTTAATATGAAGGCCAATAATAATATAATAATTATATAGCAGATATAATAAAATAAAAAACTTTTTTTTTGTTATTTCATATAATTTAGGTAAAAATATTTAAGCTTAACAGAGATTTAATAGAAAAGGTTTTGTTGCAAATTGTGAAACGAATAATTAAACTATCTGTTTATTGCATTAAATCATTAACTTTGTAATAAATTTATCGAGAAATGTAAAAATATCAAAATAACTAAGTTAATATTAATTTCAAACTTCTGAAAATAGCATAAAAGATGCCGAAACGATGAGTTAAATAAAATTAATTATTATAAAACCCAAGAAAATACACCATTTTATATTTAAAGAAAATACAATTAAAAGAATATTATAAGGTCAATATTTCATAAAATGACATTGCATGTTATTCCCGTGTAGCCTGCACCGCGTATGAATCCATAAATTTATACTATTTTTTTGCGGTGTTCGCTATCTGTAAGTCAATTGTATAATTCGTTCTTTTTTAAACTTCTTTTGTAACAAGACTAAATTTATGGTGCGAATTTATTAACAACTACCTTAAGCTATGTTATACTGAATTATTTTGATAGTAAACGATAAGTTAAGCCACCCGGTGGGCCCCGGAATACAACCGGACACCTGCTTCCGATCACAGCCGAAAATAAACGATGATAAACGATGCCAAAAGGTCCAAAAAAAAATGTTAACTTATGGTCAACAGGTAAAACAATGAGTTTGAATTGACATATACATTATTTGTTTTTCCCAACATTCATTGTCCTTCTGTTAATATTAAAACACGCAGATGACAAACATTCCTTCTAAAAATAATTATAATCAATCGAGTAGATACTTCCTAATATACATTCGTATAAGAAAGTAATAATTAAATGTTTATTATTAAACTTAATTGCGATAGAATCAAAAATATTTAAATATTCGGTGTCCTGAAAAGCTTGTCCGAGAGATAGTGGTACCTCGTGGCGAAAAGATGAACTAAAACGGGCGCGCAACTTGTCACAACACGTGACACTAGCGACGCCGGCGTCTTTGGCGTCGCTCCGCGGTTCTAACGTCGCCGAAACATACGCAAAGAAATTCACAAAACGAGACTAAATTCCCAAGCTTCTGTAATTCCGCATTTCATTTTCGAATGGTTTGAGTCTTAAACCATACAAAAAATAAATGTGGAGTGGCCTGCACTCGACTTTTGTTTACGTAGTTTTCATTAGATACTGTAAAAAAATACCAATACTGCACAGTAAAACCCTGAAATTGTACCAATTCACTTTTTATTTTATTACTTTATCAAATATTGTTTCTTGAATATTCAACTTTTCAATAAATTCAAATATAATTTTTAATTCGTTACTGTTTTTCAAATTGCAATACAATACACTGAAAAACACGTTCTCAGTCAATAGTGGAAAATGACGCATTAGATTAGTCAAAATGTGGCCAAGTATAGGCCACCCTAGTTGATTTGACTGGGCCTATATTATTTGTTATAACTTTAATTTGTATTTAATATTACTTTAAGTAGCATTTTATTCTCTTAGAGAGGAGTTTATGCCCCTAAATAAGTGGTAAATATAAGTGTAGGCCACCCCAGTTTGTTTACCAAATATTATTGCCCCTAAATAGGTAAAAAATTAATTAAATATTTCATTTTTAAAATTGTTTAAAGTATGTAAAAGTATAGTTAATAAATTAAAGATTTAAATAAGAACAATGTGATATTTTCAATTTAAAGATAACAATATTATATAATAGAAAAAGTCCTTTATACGACTTTTTAACCTACAAATAAAAGTGGTATTAAAAGAGCATAAAAATGGGTAGAAAAAAGATTAAATTCTGATTAAATAAGATAAGAAAAAGATAACATAATTATAACAACATAAAGATGCTTCTAATTATATGAAAAATAATAATTTCCAATCATTTAATAACAATATGAGGACTGCAGTGCATTTTAAATGTTCCCACAGTTATTAGGAGCACAGAAGGTCAAAGCGCTTCGTAGTTACTCCTGATACAGTAAGGCCCTATTCACGGCAACCATTCAAAACAAAGAGATTCCTAAGTTAAACGATAATTTAAAAAAAAAATATATATATATTTATACCAATTATAATAATAATATTTTGTTATAAAAAATATGCCATATTGTAGATATGTTTTACTAAATAATTTATATAAATTATTTACCGTTGCTAGATAGAGAATTAATAGAATAAACAAATCCCAATGCGTAATAAATACACCCTTAAATATAATCTAAAACATAAAATTACATTTTACTTTAATATACGCAGTAATAAGTAAATCTTGTAATCATAAAAATTGGCGAAGTCGTTTTGACCCCTGAATTAAATCAAACTATTTTCGGAATTATTTTAGTGTGTCTGTCTGTCTGTGAACGCTCTAGAGCCAAAACTGTCGAATCGTAAAATGCTAAACCTTCAAATTTAAGACTTGTATATGGTTTAAAAGTGCACCTATTTTTGATAAGAATAATAAAACCGGAAATGTATGTTTACCCCATGCATTTTTATCCTTTCTGCAATATCACTAAAACGGCTGCACTTATGGCAAAACTGATTAGAATCATAATGAAAGATATTAATATTTCGCACAACTTTTGTTTGAAAAGTTTTTTGTTTAAATGTACCAATTACGAGAAAATTGACCCCTAAGTTGGGCAGATTATTTGAGATATATATATATTTTTAATGACGAATAGGTATAAGTAAGTCGAGTGTAAGCCACTCCACATTATTTAATATGTATAATAGAGGTAGTTAACGTCTATAAAAATTCTTAACTTTACTAAAATTGATAACAATTTCGAAATAAATACTAAAAAAATTACCTAGCATCCAAAAATTGACACCGATCTATTTTTAATTTTTTTATTTGAAAATTTAATCACTTATATTTTGCACTGTGTTTGAGACTGTTATGAAAAAATAACTAGAAACTTTTTCATATTATAGAGAAATCTATATGAAAATGAACTTGAAGTCTAGTGTTATCAAAAATGATAAGGCGATTTTTACAAAAATCTCCCTATTTTATCGTCGAAGACAATTTCGAGTACAAATCGCGTAAACGCACTATTCGCGTTAGTTGCTAATTCGTGTCAAACTTTTTTCCGCATGCTATATTTGTTTTATGCATTACATATCAATGGAATATTTTTATTATATTAACAAATAAATAATTATTATTACAACATATATACGTTGCTAAAAATTACAATTATAAATAAAGCCGTACGTTGGAATTAAGATTATATATTACACATAATTTGAAGGGGCCTGTACTCGACATTTACCTCCACTATGTAAATATTGATTTATTTCGTTTTAAATGTAAGCTATTTTAAGTATAAAAATATGGTTAGTTTTAAACACGTTTTATTAGTAAATGGTACATTTTACGTAAAAACTTTTCAAATAAAAGTTACTAACAATTTAATTATAAGTAACTTTTATACGAATAACTATTTTTGTAACTCATGCCGTTTCTGAGATATTGCAAAATGTATATATAATTTACTAAACGTTGCTAAAAATTACATTCGTTTTAAATGCGAGAAATTGTAATTGTTATAACATGGCTAGTTTCAAACACGTTTTATTAGTAAATGGTACATTTTACGCAAAAACTTTTCAAATAAAAGTTACAAACAATTTAATTATTAGTAACTTTTATAAGAATAACTATTTTTGTAACTCATGCCGTTTCTGAGATATTGCAAAGTATATATATAACTTATTAAACGTTGCTAAAAATTACAATTATAAATAAAACCGTACCTTGAAAATATTAAACAAAATTTGAAGTGGCCTGTACTCGCCTTTTATTTCCAACTTGTAAATAAAATTGATTTATTTCGTTTCAAATGCAAGCAATTGTAATTGTAAAAACATGGCTAGTTTCAAACACGTTTAATTAGTAAATGGTACATTTTACGTAAAAACTATTCAAATAAAAGTTATTAACAATTTAATTATAAGTAACTTTAATAAAAATAACTATTTCTGTAACTCATGCCGTTTCTGAGATATTGCAAAATTAGTAACAGTAAACGGTTAATTTGACCTTCAACACTATTTGCTATAGAGCGTTCATATACACAGTTTAATATGCTCAAATAATATTTTATTAATTATAAAGACAAGTTTCTTCATCGTAAATTTTTAAAATAAAGTAGCAGACACTTTAGAATTATGATTTAAAATTGATAAAATGGTTTATCAAATAAATAATCGCGTTTTGTTTTATCATAAGTTATTTATATATATTCTTTTTAGATATTTATCAATAATCAAACTTAATTTATGCTAATTAAATTTTCTAGTAGCATTAATAATTTGTTCATAAATATAAATTTGTAGTTACGTTATGGCAACGCATGCCATAGGGCTAATATAAATTTAATACACCTTTAACTAATGAAAAACGTATTAGTATTTTGTATTCAGCTGTTTTAATAATTAATGCGAATTTAAAACTGTAATTTTGAAACTTACATTTTTGTAAAAATAACGCAAGCTGGATACATTGTCGAAGCACTTAAAATTATAGAAAATTTGATAGAAAAACTCATTGCAAATAGTCATGGAGTGGTCGCGGTTGCGAAATATTTTCCGTTTATTTTCAACAAAAGATATCTAAAAATATAACCTCGCATTCGTCTGCAAATTCACTACCAACTTGTACGCAAAAAATCTATTTTTTCCCGCACAAAATCTGCCATTTATCTATGCAATAACAACTGAATTATCTTATTAATTACTTTAAATTAATTAAAAACTATTAATATATAATATAAAGTGTATAAACGTTGACGAAAACTTGGAAATTATAAAAAAATTGTAAAAAAATTAGGTTGGTACACGATTTTTTTTCAGGTTTAATAAAAATCCAAAATGGCTGATCAAATAAACTTATTTTTATCTTAGACGACTGTTTACTTATACGCGCCATTTTTTTGTGGAATCTAATCTCTGTCGTTGTCAATTATTTAGCCAATAAAAAGTAACGGATTATTATCGGCCTTAATTGATCAATCATTCTGTTAGATACACTTAATAGATTATTTCTAATTTATTAAATAGAAACATATTTTTACAAAATTTTATAATTATAAATTTTAGGAGCACTTTTTAATAGAAATATATAAATTATTATTTAAATTATGAATAACTTCAAACGATATTAACGAAAATACACGTTTTGATCATCTCAATTCGACAGTTAATTAATTAGCGTAAACGTAAAATATAATTAAAAACAAAAATGTTGCAGAATTTGGACGTATTAAAGTTAACATAAAAATAGACATACTAACAATATTATTACTAATAATTTCGTAGTAGTAGTTACATTGTATATTATTTGCCGGTAATGTTTTAATTTGGCGTAAAAAATTGTCTAAAGCCCCTTAATTGTGTATTATTAAACAATCATTTTCTTTGAGCGATATTACATGTTATTTCATTGCATGCATTTAACTTAGCTTTAAAAATGTCTTAAACACCTTAATTATGTATAAAATAGCTATACAATCAGTTTTAAGTAACGCTTAACTCCCAAGAAGCAATATATATGTGCAGAACTTTAATTAAAAAAAAAAATCGAATTAATTTTTACGTATTTTTAGCAACAATTTAATTTAAAAAAAATTCAACCATCAAAATTAGTCACAGATTTAGTCACGGAAATTACGCGAATTCTTTTACAATTTAAAAGAATGCGACGAATTTATTTTTGGAACAGTAAATTATTTATTATTACTAATTATGGAACATTGGTAAATTATGAGATTTTTTGTACCCTTTAGAGCACAAAAGCGACTTCTCCGAGAGTGCTACAGACACACGACCGAAGCTTTAACTTTTTCTGTACTATGTACGGCGAGCTAAAAGTCATTGCTTACCGTAAAAAAATAATAAAGTGTAACCAGTAGAACTTACGTTACAAATTACGAATATTGTAGTATTTAATACATTGTAGTACAACTTTGTAGCAACCCCTGTATTTATATTTGTACGATTTTGTAAACGAAATGTAACATTACTACATTTGTAGGGATTCGAATTTAAATAATATTGTAGTAATATTAATATTGCGTAATAATTTAAAAACAATATGTATACAATCAGGTTTAAGTAACGCTTAACTCCCAAGGAACAATATATATGTGCAGAACTTTAGTTTAAAAAAATTACGATTTCATTTTTACGTATTTTATCAACAATTTAATATAAGAAAAATTTAAGTAAAGCCGAATAAATTAGTAATAAAAAACGACTACATTTCACACATTCAGTTAATTGAATAAAACGAAATACTTTTACAGTACAGTTTTAAAATAGTTATAATTGTGACTAATGGCGCAATTACATAAAGAAGAACCTATTAAATATTGATTTTATGAAATTGTAAAACTGAATCTATAAGTTATATCGAACTGAATGATTAGTGTAATTAATCATACATAAATATGTATTAATTAATACATTTAGATCGTTCGGAAAAGTGGAAAATTGACCCATATCACCAATATACGTTTTTTATTGTATTTTACAGATTCTCCTTATAGATTAATAGACTGGTTCAGTTTATATCGTAATTTTTGTAAAATTAATAGCGCAATTTTACATTTAGAATATGGAAAAACAGTCTTATTAGTTTTGTTTCTTCGTATTTGAATTATTTAAGTTGAATGTAGTAGTAGGACTTAGTGAAGTTAATATAAAAAGTATAAAAAAGATTTCTGGCTCAGAGTATATCGTAATTTTTGTAAATTAAATAGAGCAATTTTACATTAAACCCAAATATTAGGATATGGAAAAACAGTCAAGAAAGCAATAATAGTTTCATTTTTAAGTTGAATGTAGTAGTAGGACTTAGTGAAGTTATTATAAAAGGGTATAAAAAAGATATCTGGCTCAGAGTATATCGCATTTTTGTAAAATTAATAGCGCAATTAAACCCAAAAATTAGGATATAGAAAACAAGTCAAGAAAGCAATAATAGTTTAATATTTAAGTTGAATGTAGTAGTAGGACTTAGTGAAGTTATTATAAAAGGGTATAAAAAAGATTTCTGGCTCAGAGTATATCGTATTTTTGCAAAATTAATAGCGCAATTAAACCCAAAAATTAGGTAATGGAAAATCAGTCTATTAGTTTTGTTTTGCCGTATTTGGATTTTTTAGTTGATAGTAGTAGTAGGACTTAGTGAAGTTAACATAAAAAAGTATACTGGCTCAGAGTATAACGTTTTTTTTTTTAAATTAATAGCGCAGTTTTACAATAAATCCAAAAATAAGTAAATGAAAAAACAGTCAACAAAAAAGCAATAATAGTTGAATGTAGTAGTAAGACTTAGTGAAGTGAATATAAAAAAGATTTCTTACGTTTGTCACCATAAAATGCGGTAAACTCACAAAACACTGTTGTTTATTTAAGTCACACAAATATGTTAAGGCACTTTAAGTCGCACAGTAAATCCAAGGAATAGTCCTAACCTCAAAGTGCAATGTGTTGCAGTGGATCAATTTAAACGGCGGATGTGTCGTAACGGCGATGTATCCGAACGATGTTTTTGGGCGAGATTCGATTGTCGGCAATATTTAAGTGTGTTTGGGCCTGATTGTGGAACATGTGAATAAAATATGGTGGTAGTAGCAAAGTATTATTGGTAGTTGCAACAAGCATTGTAAAGATCTAAAAGTACGTGATGTAGAAAAGGAGTATGCACTCTTGCAAACTATGGTTAGCAGCAAGGAGAAGTGAAGAGTAGGCTTAGGAAAGATTGCGCTAGGGTGGGGGGCTAAAAATTGCATAAGACATGAAATGCAACTGACTCGCGCTGCAGCGATTGGGTTCGAACCGCACCAACACGTAAGCGGTACACCGTGTACACGCTTACGTATTATTTGCATCTCTTCCCGCGCTCCTACACTAAATACTCCCATTACAATGCATACAGCTCGACATATAACCTAAATTTTATTATCTTTCATTATGAATATAACTATTTTTGCCACTAGTGCAGCCGTTCTAGTGTTATTGGAGATAGAACAAAAAATGATAAGATGCATAACACATTTCAGATTTTTCGTAGCATTTTTCTCGTAACTGGTACATTTTTCGAAGTAACTTTTCAAACAAAAGTTGTGTGAAATATTCATATCTTTCATTATGTACATAACTATTTTTGCTATAAGTGCAGCCGTTCTAGTGATATTAGAGATAGAACAAAAAATGATAAGATGCATAAGATATTTCAGATTTTTCTCGTAACTGGTACATTTTCTGAAGTAACTTTTCAAACAAAAGTTGTGTGAAATATTAATATCTTTCTTTATGTACATAACTATTTTTGCTATAAGTGCAGCCGTTTTAGTGATATTTTAGATAGAACAAAAAAACAAATGATAAGATGCATAAGATATTTCAGATTTTTCGTAGCATTTTTCTCGTAACTGATACATTTCTTGAAGAAACTTTTCAAATAAAAGTTGTGCGAAATTTTATTGTCTTTTATTATGAACGTAACTATTTTTGCCATAAGTGTAGCCGTTTGAATGATATTGGAGATAGAACCAAATTGCATAGAGTAAACATACATATATATATTTTCTTTTTGGTATTTTGGAATATTATAAAACTCTGACTCTGGACTTGTACGGACGATTGAATCATAATTAATTATAAGAGCGTTACATGGCACGCTGTAAGCATTAGTGCTTGTTAAATAGGGCTTGTTAGCGTATAGCTATATTTAACATAAGTCTCTATGAAAAATGTATTTAGTTTGAAAAGGGATCTTTGCTTATTAACTGCGATTTATGTTTTTATGAAATCATGAATGTGTTAAATACTAAATTAGCCATTTACAATGTACAATATTGAGTTGCGTTTAAAAGAAATACATTTACTACTTTTTCATACATCTCATGCATATGAATGAAACGACGGACGTACATACATACATACAGTATAATTAACGAATGAAATAGATATTTATTCGAATTTTACACTTACGCATGAATGAACCTGTTAAACAATTAATTAAAAAATACTTATCCTAAAAACACACAAAAAATACTAAATACTTTAAATCCGGAAGTACATTTAATATATATTGTGGAAAACCAGAGTTTTTCTATTTATAGGGATTCTTACGCGACGAATTAATTTTATATCTAATCACACAGTACTAGAATATCTAAAATGGCGGCACTTACAACAAAATGGACCCCAAATGAACAAAATCAAAGATTTTAACAAGACCGGTAAATTCAAAAAGAGTCTTTTAGGCCTAAACGCATTGGAAAACAGTTTACAAAAGCATAGTTTCAATTTTGATCAAACAATAAACAAATAATTACTATAATATCAGTTGAATACGTACTTCTAAGTACAGTTTCTAAATGACCTAGATAATTATATATCCAAGAAGGCTTTGCTCGTATAATAATGATATCGGAATGCATATACAGTCTATATTTTACCGCCATATTTGTCTGGCGGAATTAGTCGATAATTAATCAGATAATTAGTGATGTCGCCTTAAAATCTATGTTGATTTTCATTCATTAGTTCATTAGTTGCGTCCTGCACTAGACTTTTTTTAAATATCAATGCGTTCAGTTTACTATATAAACTATTTTGTGTATTATGCATTATTTGTTATTTCTCCGATTTCACTAAAACGGCTGCACTTAGGTAAAAATAGTTAAGTTCATAATGAAAGATATTTAAATGTCGCACAACTTTTGTTTGAAAAATTTCTTTTAAAAAAGTATCAGTTTCGAGAAAACTGCTACGGAAAATCTTACATATCTTATGCATCATATAATTTTTTGGTATATATCCAATATCATTAGAACGGCTGCAGTTATAACAAAAATAGTTATAATCATAATGAAAGATATTAATATTTCGCACAACTTTTGTAAGAAAAGTTTTTACAAAAAATGTACCAGTTACGAGAAAACTGCTACAGAAAATCCTAAATGTTCTTAAGATAAAAACAATTTTAACAACAAATTGTAATTTATTATTGATAAAGATATGTTTTTATCCATGAATGTTACAGACATACCACTAAATTGGTTTAGTACGGCGAGCTAATAATGGCTTATTTAATTTAATTTTAATTTTTTTTTATATGGAGGTATTTTGGAGGTATTAAAAAACTAGGGAATTACAGACCCTTTTGTAATTGTGTAATTTTGCCCAAAATCGTACCAGTACCTTTGCAATTGTACGAGTTTGAAGTGTCAGGCTGGATTTAGGATGCTGTAAGATGTTTAAATAGTAATATTTTCATAAGTAGTGCAAATGTATGTGCCGCTTTGTTGTTACTGTTTACTAGAGATTCAAGATGGCTGCCTACCAATGTCAACAAGACGCATAGACGCCCACTCATGTAGTTGTCTGAACTATAATAACACAATCATATGCAATATTTGATTGGGTTCATTATTATTAAATTATGTATTGAAGATTGTGTACAGTTAATTTTGTTGAACAAGAGAAAAATATAATACACATCTAATGTGTTTACTAATTACAACTCTAACACATATGTTTTTAATCACTTATTTTTTCTTTCATAAATTTGTCATCAAAGATAAAAAAAAATACTATTACTTTTTGCAAGTTTTCCTAACAGTGTACTATTGTTACATTATACACTACTCGGCGGTGTACTTCAAAGGCTTCATACACTGTAAAAATATGACTCACATATACCGAATTTATATATTTATTTAAACTATAAAGTAATTTAAAATACACGGTATTTAAAAACTGTGTACATTCTAAACCTTATTACAAATTATAATAAAGTTTCACAAAGTAAAAACTTACAAAATGCAAAAAGTAATTGTTACTGTTTTATACAAATAATAAAAAAAAAATCGAGCACTTTTGATTGGTTTTAATTAAATATATAATCACTTAAGCGCTTAAGAATTCGGTGGTGTGTCTGTAACATTATCGTAACGAAAAATTGCATTATTAAAAAGTGTCGTCGCTCATAAGACTAAATGGTGCCTGCTACTCTGAAAGTACCAAAGCGATTTGAACCAAATTTGCTACACGTAATACTTAGTACCCCATTTGTTTTATTTAATTATTTAAATAATATTTGAAGTGGCCTACACTCTCCTGTAATTATGTAAAATGTACAATTTTGAGATAATTATATTTTTACCGGTTTAGTTATTAAAAAAATGAACAATCTTAGTTGAAAAACATTGAACATTGCATGTTATTGAATGGTCTACGTACTAATTACGGTTCATAATTTAGTTTTCAATTACAAAAGTAATAAAATAATATTTAATATGAAAGAAAGGAATATTCAATTTTCGTTCAATAATAATAAGTTATGATTAGTTTATAATACAGCATAAAATATCTAGTGATCTGTGTGTATTATTGTCAGTTTAAAGCAAAATAACCGTAAGACAATTCGTACTAAACATAATGCTAACATCTCATCCTGCTACAGTAGCTGATATGTGTGGCACATAAAACACAGATTCTATATAGTGATTTACAATCATTGGCTAACTTCCCGTATCGTATTAAAATTACAGTAAGAACAAATTACGAAATATTTCTTATATGCCTACAAAGAAGCAATTAAATTTTATCTCTTGTAAATGGAAGAAATTGCCGTTTTTGCCACCCCTATTCACAATTCCTAGTACACTTTTTAACCGTACGCACTTGTACATAAGACCTACAGTCCTTAATAGTATGTCTGTTACGCTCTAATTGAACCTACATCCCATACAACTTTTTTTTTTTTAATATCTTTAATATTTTGGTGTATTTCTTTCCCCCAAGTTAACGGTGCTCAAAGCGGCTATATCCATTAATTGTTAGCAAGTTGCCACATTCGTTATGAAGAAGTATACATTGGTTTATGTTTGGTGAGAATTTGAAAGCGCCTGAGTGATTTTAGATAAATATATAATTAAAAATAATGTTCGCCCGTGTGTGTAATGTTGTAAAGGTTCGCGTTTTGTAATCTGTAGCGACCGAGCGCAACTAAGGCGGCGGTGAGCAGCTGCTGCGTTCGTAATTCTTTCGTTTTGTTGTACATACATTTGTTTTACATCCACTTACTTTATTTGAAATGTTATTTTTAAGCTTGAATACGGTGCTTGTTTGCACGGTTTTAAAATAATAATTCTATTAATACGCGATTCACACTGACTGCTTCATGTCTTCACTCACTCTGTACACTTACCTTTGCCCATTTTAAACGCGCGAACATTTTATTCCAATATGCACAAAATATATACATACTTTCCTATTCGCAGTAATCATGAAACATTCCGAACTAGAGATACAAACAGATATACACAATGTGACTATTCTCAGAATGACGTCTGTATGTCTGTGAACCCAAACTACATATTTAAGACTTGTATATGGTCTAGATGTGCTCCTCTTATTTCTTTAAAAAAATATTAAACCCAGAAGTGCATGTTTACATTATGCATTTTTGTTCTATCTCCAATATCACTAAAACGGCTGCACTTATGGCAAAAATAGTTAGGTACATAATGAAAGCCATTAATATTTTGCACAACTTTTGTTTGAAAAGTTTTTACAAAAAATGTACCAGTTACGAGAAAACTACTACGAAAAATCATAAATATCTTAATTATGTATTTATGAGAATAGTATATTCGCATTTTTATTCTATCTCCAATATCGCTAGAACGGCTGCACTTATGGCAAAAATAGTTATGTACATAATGAAAGGCATGAATATTTTGCACAACTTTTGTATGAAAAGTTTCTGTAATAAATGTACCAGTTACGAGAAAACTGCTACGAAAAATCATAAACATCTTAATTATGTATTAGTGAGGATAGTATATTCGCATTTTTGTTCTATCTCCAATATCACTAAAACGGCTGCACTTATGACAAAAATAGTTATGTACATAATGAATGATATTAATATTTGGCACAACTTTTGTTTGAAAAGTTTCTTTAAAAAATGTACCAGTTACGAGAAAACTGCTACGAAAAATCATAACTAACTTAATTATGCATTTTAATATTATAAACTAATTTGATAAGAATACCAATTTTTATCACGCATGGCAACTGCAGTATCGCACAATATTCTTTAAGAAAAAAATGGTTGAGTTTATCAGTTTGCCGTTGCATCTAAAACAAATATTTACCCATGTTTTACAATCGTGATTTTGCGTAAAAACGTACAAAACACATCTTCTTATTTTATACAATTATTACAAACACATATCTTTAATTCACTTATCCATTTCGTGTTTTTAACTGAAAAAGAAAACTTGTTCTTATAATTAAGAAAGCTTTATAAACTTTACATTGATTTAACTGTATTAAAAATGAGCTTTATTTAATTGTAGTAAACTTAAATTAATTCAAGTTAATCTTTGCCTGTTGTGGCCTACACACAACTGTCTAATAAAAACTGATATAAATTCACGTAAAATGTGACTATTTTCTGGATGACGTCTGTGTGTCTGTCTGTCTGTATGGAAATAAAAATAATAACCTACCGTAATATAGAAAATATCGACACCATTTTATTGCTGTATTAGCCAATATGTTTATAGTTAATATTACAAGGAAAAAAGGAAAAAACAACGCGTCGACAATTTTATCTGTAATTATATTAAAATTTTCATAATTTTTAAAGAAACTTTTAGAATGAACTTTGATGTTAGATAAAAATAATTGGTATTTCTTCATAATTATATATTTTCTTTAAAACAGCAATAATTCATTTTTGTTGAAATTTAAAAAATAGGTGTGACCTAGACACAACATTTATACTAAGTCGTATATATATATATAACATGATTCGGTATGTACAACGCACCTATGCGTTCAGCTCGCGAGCAGCGGTTTTTTAATATAATGGCGAACAGCGAAACAATCAGTAATTAAGCTTAGGAATTATAAGTAATAATTCCAGTTTGTTGTATACGTTCCCAGCAATAAAATTTATAATTAATTGTGTTAATTTTGTTACAGTGAATGCTAGCAATGCTTGTCATAACACAAACTAGATTATTATTTGTAATTTTCTAATCTAAATTACTATTTGGTTTGCACTGAACACGCCTTAACTTTATATGTTTTAAAACAAACTGGAATTATTACTATATTTTCTAAGTTTAATTATTAATTATTTCGCTGTAAACGACGAGCAAAATTAGGCAATTAATTGAAACTACGAATCAGCAAAAACGAATTCGTAACGGAACAGTTTTAAGAATCGTCCGATATCGCATCAGCCGGGCATAAATACAAGAAAGCGGGCTGCATCGTTTCTATATGGCATGCATATACATCATCGATATGTATATATATGTAATATACATACACACACACAGAGAGAGAGAGAGAGAGAGGTGAGCTGTGCAGAGTTTCTTTTTAGTGCTGCTGCAGCTCGCTCACATCTTTAGAAAACAAAATAAAATAAGAATTAAAATGCAATGACCTACCCTACACATAATCTGTTAGCTCTCCGTATACTTTTCCATCTCTTTCTTTCTCTATGCATGCCCTCTCCCCCTCACACTCATACCCACACTCTTTCTCTCTCTCCTACACATACGTCAGGATCGCTCCATGGCTCCTAAGCCAGTGGTGCCTGCACGAACGGGCCTATTTGCGCATTCAAAAAAAAAAAAAAACGATTTTTAATTGCGATACACAATAAAAACGCACCTATGCGTCTAGCTCGCCTAGTGCGATGCGAGCAGCGATTTATAATTATTACCTTTTGGTTAAAAATTAAAAAAATGCTATATATATATATATATATATATATAAATAGTCTTACAATTTTTTAAAGATTAATTTCAAAAATAAAAATTAAATACAAAATTATAATATTTAATATTTTTTTATAGCCTTTGGGGCAACAATAAGAAAAAATCTTATAGATATTAAATATCTTAGAAATATTAGTAGAATTTTTGAGTGTTTAAATTATTTTTATAAAAGAAGTATTAAGGGGGGCTCCATATTTTGGGGCCTTATAACTCGGGAAGTATACAAACAATTGGATTTAAACTGCGAGTGGATTCAAATGGGGTACCAAGTAATATGTGTACCAAATTTGGTGTGAATCGCTCTGGTACCTTCAGAGAAAAAAATTAGTGCACGTATGCAAAATTATAATAATTAATAATTTTTTATAGCCTTTGGGTTAACAATATAAAAAAAATGTATAGATGTAATTATTTTGGTGCTTCCTGATTTTATTTATGTCTACATTAACTTTGTAAATAATAAATTGTAAAATGCAATAATTTATAAAAAATAATATATATATATATATATATATTTTTAATGAGATGCAACGTATGTAATAATCATAATTATTATGAATCATTATTGAAAATTGTATCCAATTAAAAAATAGTTTTGCAAAATTTCTCTGCTCTTGCTATTGCTGTCTCACTCGCACTCTAGCTAGCGCAACCATGGGTGGTACATTGGCATTTTCTCTTTTTGTAAATAAATTAATTAAAATATTCAAGTTATATATATATATAGTAATAATAATTTTTTAATAGAACATTAGTTTGCGCGCCGAACAATTTATTATTGTTTATAATTCCTAAATCCTTAGAGCACAAATACGACTATAATTATTATTAATCTATTTTTTTACTAATTTATACAAGTATTAATTTTAATGTTTCACAAATTTACGTTCGCCTGCGTTAGAGCGTTATTCTGTCATCCGTTTTGGGGATGGTCAACGGTTCAAATCTCGAGTTTGATTATTTTTATGATTACATTAGTTACTTTTTACTTTGTAAACAATTATAATTAATTGATGGATAAAGTTATAAATATTTCTTGGCGTTTACTTTAATTTATATCAGTAAAATGATCCCTGACCTAGCTTAAATTCCTGAATAAAAATGGTGTAGCAGGAAAAAATAGTATCCCTAACCTAGGGCAACGTTTAAGCAGGTTTAAAAAATGGCAAAAATGCGAACCGCGCGGAAAAACAAAACAAAACAATAATAACAATAATTGAACGATAAAAATATCCACCATAACCTAGGCTAAAGTTATTTCTGTTATAAGTAGGCTGTAAAAGAACGCAATGTGAAGAAAAATAATAATAAAAGAAAAATAAAAATAAAAAAGTTCAGATGCAAATAAAGTACAGTAGAAAGAAACAGTCAGGTCATTGCACTAAGACGGTCATAGCGCTGTCTTGCTCGCACTCAGTGCAGCTAGGCCCCAACACACCAGGGGCGTAACAACCGGTTTTTTTTCGCGTCAGGGGTCACTCAAAGAAAAAAAAATCACTACACATACTGTTTTTCATATTACTATGCGCGGCCAGCAAATTGTTATTCTCTTAAAAATATTCATTATTTATTCTTTCGCCATTTAAAATTAATTAAAAAAAGATTGAACATGTAAAATATTAATAAAAAATAAAAAATAGTAGTATCAATCTCACAGATGCAATTTGGAGACATTGCACTAATTAATGCATTAATATTGTCACTATAAACGTTATAATTGTCATAATACAAACTGGATTATTATTTATACTTTTTAATTAATTAGCTGTATAAGAATGTGAAGTGTAGGGCACCCCAGATTTTTTTTATTATAAATACAATGTAAATTAAATCTATTTTAGTTCATAATAATTATTAAAAATATTATAATTAATTGTAAATAACACATATAAAGAAATCTATTGCAAAAGAAATTATTTCTAATTTATTACCCAAGTTTTTGTATAATTAACACGAAATTAGTTTAGTAGATTTTGCCATATAAGTATAATATAACCTATAATTATCCCATTACGGGGGCAATTATTATTTTATACATAATATCGCCGATTCTGTATTATTATTTAAATTTAAATTACCTACATAGATATTTAAAATAGATAATTTTTTCATATCGCAAATCTTTTTCAAGTATCGGCATTTTTAAATATTTTTTTGTGTTAAAATGAACGATAAAAAAAATATTTTGTATTGTAAAGCGTTTACGAGTAGTTCGGGCCGCTCGGATCGGTCCGTAAACGTTCGTAAATGTAGTCAGATGGATCTCCTCGTGTTCGTAAAGTGAATCTACACAGTTCGTTCTTATTTTTTATTTATTTAAAAAACAACACAAGTTAGAGGAAAATGTTTCGTATAAAAATTAAAGTAAATTAAATTTCCAGGAAGTTTTGTTTAAAAAGTTTTTTCGAGAAATGTACTAATTACTGAAAAAATGACATATTACAATTACGTTTCTTTAGTTGTTGAATACTTGTCTTGTGCCTTTTACTACTCTGAAGGTACCAAAGCGATTCACACCAAATTTGGTACACATATTATTAGATATCCCATTTGAATTCCCTGGTAGTTTAAATCCAATCGCGCGTATACGTCCCGAGTTATAGGGCCCCAAAATTTTGAGCCCTCCTTAATACTAACCTTATAAAAATAATTTAAACACTTAAAAATTCTACTAATAATTCTAAGATATTTTATGTCTATAAGATTATTTCATATTGTTAACTCAAAGGCTATAAAAAATTATTAAATATTATAATTTAGAATAAACACGATTGAATACTTCGTACGGCGAGTTGAAAAGTTGAACAGATTTTTCTAGACGTGCGAAATCTTTGGTTGATATCTCGTATGCAAAATACGGCATACATTTCTTTAAAATGCAAATCTGATGGTAGAGTTTTGGCGTTAGTGGCCGATAGCACGAGAGTTCACATTTGCATTGGTTCAAAAATTATATTTAGCCATATGCCCTAATTTTTGTACGGCCAACCGCGATACAGACAGGAACCAAACACTAAAATTCTGATTTTTATCAGCGGCTGGCGCTTATGAATAATTTTCCACTGTTAGGTATATACATACATATGCTATTTTAAACGAATTACAGACATTCTACAAAGTACACCGATAACATATCACATTTCGATTCTCATATTACGACTTAATCATAATCTAGTTGTATATTTTAAAAGACACAATTTATTACCGTTGAAATCGTAAATTTCGAACTTCCCTAAATCAAATATGACAATTTTCGGAATGTGAACGCTCTAGAGCTAAAACTATTGAACCTAAACTTGTGAATCTACATACTTAAGACTTGTATATGGTCTAGATGTGCACCTATTATTTTTGAAACCAGAAGTGCAAGTGCATTTTTGTTCTAACTCCAATATCACTAAAACGGCTGCACTTATAGCAAAAATAGTTTAGTACATAATGAAAGATATGAATATTTCGCACAACTTTTGTTTGAAAAGTTTCTTTAAAAAATGTACCAGTTACGAGAAAACTGCTACGAAAAATCATAAATGACTTATTTGTGTGAGTAGCATATACGCATTTTTTCTTCTATCGCGAATATCACTAGAACGGCTGCACTTATAGCAAAAATAGTGAAGTATATAATGAAAGATATGAATATTTCGCACAACATTGGTTTGAAAAGTTTCTTTAATTAATGGACCAGTTATGAGAAAACTGCTACGAAAAATCATAAATGACTTATGTGTGTATTTGTGTGAGTAGCATATACCCATTTTTGTGCTATCGCCAATAGCATTAAAACGGCTGCAGTTATGGCAAAAATAGTTATGTACATAATGAAAGATATTAATATTTTGCATAACTTTTGTTTGAAATGTTTCTTTAGAAAATGGACCAGTTACGAGAAAACTGCTACGAAAATCATAAATGACTTATTTATGTATTTGTGTGAATAGCATATACGCATTATTGTTCTACGTCCAATATCAATAGAACGGCTGCACTTATGGCAAAAATAGTTATGTACATAATGAAAGATATTTATATTTCGCACAACTTTTGTTTGAAAAGTTTGTTTAAATAATGGACCAGTTATGAGAAAACTGCTACCGAAAAACTAAACATTCTTATTTATGTTGCCATGTTTGAACTAAAACAGCAATTTGTGACACAAAATTATTATTTGCTTCCGGTAATCACAAATAAATCTTGTTTTGAGTGTTTTAATTATTGCACATATTAAAAAACGGTTCATATTTAATTTATAATAAACGAAATAATTTAGGTTTAATGGTGGAAAATTGGTAAAACTAGACGAGTGCAGACCACTCCATATTTTCTATACATATATATGAGAGTTAAAAGAGAGTTTTAGAATAAATCATTAAAATCATCAATCAGTATTTGGAAGCAAAACAACTAATCCAAAAAAATGATGAAAATCATTAATATTTTTTTTTGTAATACAAACGCGTAGTTTTATTTTTGTTTTTACGTTGCTGGAAAATATTGTATTACATCGTAAATACGATTTACAAAAAAAATAATGTAATTCCATATATCAATCCAATGCGAGACATGAAAATGGTTATAAATGACGTATTTCGCCAAAACAAAAAACAAAACTCTGTCAATCACCCCCCCCCCCTCTTCCATCTGCCCCCCACCTATGCCCATAGTGGGAAAATACAGTATTTTCCAAATTGCCAATAGCAATCGGCGAACAAAGAAAAAAACGGTCATCATCAACACACAAATGAAAAATGTCCGAAAAATGCTATATATTCGGGCGAGTCTATATATGTTGGATACGTTTTTCAGTCAGTCAGGGTGTGTCCAGTGCCCAGGCGAGCGGGGGGTCGGGGGTGGCTGAAAGCATCCCCCCTCTGTCCAGTAACAGAGTGTGCAAAATTTCAGTTTCAGCGATTGTGCGATAGAAAATTGTTATATACTAGAAATGCAGCGTTTTCATTGGCCGCCGAGAGTGCACAGTCATTCTGACGTCACCGTAATGATTCCGAATCATTGGTACGGTGGGGACGGCGGCCATTTTGAACATGACTGCGCGTCCCCCACCACAAAAGCTTATGTACAATGACGGAAAGTGGTTTTGAGCGGAAAGTTCGAGCGGGTGGCTGGATAAAAGTAGTTTTGAGCTGGAATTTGAAGAGGATTTTGGCCGATGCAAAAATTTTGCATGCATTCACGGACAGGCCGGGACAAATCAATAATGCAATCATCATCGGGAGGGGGCCCGCCGCCCAATGCCGTATTTTATCAATACATACATATATACACATATATATATATATATATATATATATATATATATATATATATATATATATATATATATATATATATATATGCCAAAATTGTAAAAAATTTTGAGCACGAAGTTGCATTAATTTGTATTAAAATCTAAATTATTTTATGATAATCCTAAGCATTAACCAAAATTTAGCTAACAATACTTATTTATTTATAAAATCCGTAGAAATATCTAAAAACCTGCATATATTCACCTTATCAAATTATTGTTGATATCGTAAAATAAATATATATATATATATAAAACTGACAACAAACATGCAAACATCTAATATATAAATCTAGGGCCGTATCAAATACTTCCATTTATTTAAATAATCATCCTTTTACCATAAACTATCAATATATTCTTTAGAAACATCGCCAGAATATTTGGAAACGATTAAATAATATATTTTAATTCAATTATGATCAGTTAATTAATTTAACAAGTTTATTCTAATTATTTGATATTAAAAACCGATATATAGCGTATAATATTCACTAATATATGAAGTCTAAGCGCTAATATACTGTGTATTAGTGTTAACTATACTATTTATTAAGAATATAAACATAATTATATTGCTGAATGTAATATATAATATTTCAAGAAGTTTAAAATACACATATTTTGTTTTATAAGTGTTAGATATTGAAAAGTGATTATAAAGCGTGTAGTATTCACTAATATATGTATTCCAACCGTTAAAATACTGAGTATTAGTGGTAAATATTAAGAATATATCCATAATTATATTGCTGAAGGTAATATAATATTTCAAGGAGTTTAATTTGTATCTATATTTATTTTTAATAAGTTTTTGGCTTTGAAAATCGATATATTAGTGATTATTAAGCATGTAGTATTCACTAATATATGAATATTAGTGGTATATATACCTGTATATTAAGAATATATACATAATTGTATTGCTGAAGTATATGTAAATATAATTTTCCTATAAATGTATTGGTGTAACAATTTTTGTTTTAGTATATTAGTGGTTAATATATACATATATATTAGCCACTAATATATATTCTTCTCAGTGCACTACTAAAATGGTTGTTAAAATATGGTTTCCAAATTTTCTGATCGTTTATCTAGGATTGTTTTTGGTGATTGTTTGAGTACGGCTCTGATTAAAATATATATAAATATCAGGGTTGAACTCACCGTAATTGGTGTGAAGTTGTCAAATCCGGTTGTATAATAGATCTCTGTATAGTCACTATTTGGTATAATTTTGTTTTATACAATTTTTAACAATTTTGTACTATATATTCCAAAAATTAGGCCACATTTTGCGATTTTTTATTATTTTTTTATAGTTTTTCTTTTGGTTTGTTTTTTGGTTTTTTTTGTTTTAATCTTTTTTTAACAATATACAAATCTTTCTAGTAGGAAGAATTTTTAAGGCCCAATATTAAGGCACTTCGCTTCGTAATAGTAATTTCTGCTTTTAAAAAATATCCTTTTGTTGCTTATTTTGTTTAAATAGTAGAGTTTTGATACACCGAAAATTGGTTTAAATAATTTGTAAATTTTTTACCAGAAAATGTTATTTGTTTTGTATTTTTGTTTAACGTAAATTGTCGAGTAATAAGCGTTATGTTTTAAGATACTTTAAAGTCGATTTAACTTTTTAAAAGTAGCCCAGTTAAAGATAAAATTTGCCCGTTTTATTAATCTAATTAATATTATCACTAGTTAATTATCTTTTGGTTTATTCTTTGTTTAAAGTGTGGATGGAATTCTGTGCCCTTTTTTATTATTATTTCAAATATTATTATATTTATAATATCAAAAATTCAAAAAATATCCGCTAAATATTATGGAGTAAGTTTAAGTTAAATTTGTCGATGATCTGCTACTGTTATTGATGATGTTTTTTTTTTTTTTTTTTAATTGCCCGATTCACAGATTCGCCGGTAAATGTAACTTGAAACTTGGAAATAAATTGGTAGTAATTTTTTGTTAGTTTTGGTAAGACTAGCCCTTTGTAATAATAACGTAAAGTTTCAACGTATATCACAAATGTGCAAAAATTATTAACTTTTATATTAATAATTGTTTAAATCTGCTAAGATTATTGGAAACTGCTTAATATCTTGTTTATTTCTTGTGCTGCGTTATTTGAGTTAATTTTTAGGTTAGGAACATTTGCCGATTGTTATGTTTCGTTCAGTTGAGGTTTTTGTTAATTTGTTTATTAGAAAATTTTACTTTTTGTTTATTTGGAACTTGGAATTTTGTACTATATTTCAAAATGGTAATTTTCTGAAAAGAAACACATTGCAATTAGTAAATTATTCAATTTCTACCAAAACTGTGCGTAAATATAACTGAATTATTAGAAAACAGTCCTGGTAACCATGGCCCTTTAACATACTCGATTTTGCTATTACTATTCGTAAAATATTTTAGCTCTTATTTAGAATATACTGATAAATTTTAATATAATAATTTATTACGTACAAAATAAAATCTAATATTCAAATATCGATAGATCAATAATCGATCTAACACAAACCACACCCAATGTACGCAAACATACACTGTAAAAAACTATAGTAAAATTATATTAAAATCAAATAAATTACGTAATTTTGTTAATTATTTTTTTAAAGTTATAGTTTTGGAATAAATGACTTGTAAATTTTTTACAGTGTAGGAACAATCATACAACTAACAAGTACTTCATAAAACTTACAAATCTAACAATTAATGTAGCTTAAAAAAATATATATATTTATATTATTTGGAAACTGTGTTCCAAATTCAGTTATATTTCTGTAGATTTTGTGACCCTTTAGTTTTACAGTGTAGATTATCGTTTACCCATCATTGTCAATACATTTACCTTTAACGGGTAAACGTAGCGTAAAATTAAATAAATAAATAAATAAAACAAAATAAATGAATAGTGTGTAACTATTGTCTAGATATAGCTCCTTAACTTTAAGTGTAGCTTAAGTATGGTATTCAAATTGCTTTTTTTGTAACCACGGAGATATTACCTGTTAGTATATAGTATACTAGTGGTTATATATATATATATATTAGTTAAACTCATACAGTTTCTCGGCGTTAATATAAAAGTTAACACAGTTAAAATATTATGAACAGTTCATATTAATTAGTTTATTATTATAATAATTAACTAATTAAACATATTTAAGCTCCGCTTAACTGTGTGTATAACTGGGTTGTGATTTAAGTTGTACTTAATAAATAATACTAATAATAAAAAGTACTTCGTATTAAATAGTTTTCTCGACTAAATTAAAATATTTTGAGTAAATTATATTAATTTGTATTTTTAATAATTATAATAAATAACTAATAAAACATATTTAAGCTCCACTTAACTGTATTTAATAAATAATGCTAATAATAAAATGTACTTTTTTATAGAACAGTATCTCGAAGTTAATATAAAAAATTGTATATATTAATTAGTTGATTTTATTAATTATAATAATTAAATAATTAAACATATTTAAACTCCACTTAACTGAGTAATAGTAACTGGCTTGTGATTTAAGTTGTACTTAATAAACAATGGTCTTTTTATAAAGCAGTTTACTCGGCGTTAATATAGAAAATAGTTTATATTAATTAGTTGTATTATTAATAATAATGAACTAATTAAACATATTTAAGCTCCACTTAACTATGTAATAGTAACTGGCTAGTGATTTAAGTTATATTTAATAAATAATGCTAATAATAAAAATGTATTTTTTACAATATTGCAAATAATTTCAATAATAATCAAACAAATAAATTAAATACAATTTTTCTTAGAATATTGCAAAACTCCAAATCACTTTTGTAAAGGTCAAAAATAATTAATAATTATACATATTTCTAATTCTCCAATAAGTATACTGAATACGCCCCAAGGCTGTATTAATATTCATATTTAATATAGTTAATTTATGATATTTAAATCAACTATTTAGTAGTCATAAAGTTGCTAGTTAACAAACAAAAAATAAAAAATTAATTTCAAATATATTTTCGTAAAATGAAAACGTAACGAAAATATAAAATAAAGTATTTTAATCATTTTATGATGTACAGAAAACTGTGGCGATATTTAGTATTCAAAATGGCGGACGTGTTACGCGTTCCAATCGGAAAAACAAACATGGCGTGAAAATGCTAGCATCACGTAATTCTTTTTAGTGAAAATTTGTTAGTTTATCATTTCTAAGCTATTTAATTATGATTGTAATTAAAATTGTTTGAAAATTTATTTGAAATAATTCAAAATACCTTTAGGTAAAATAAAAAATATCTAGAACGTTCTAGAAAAGTAGGCAATGGTACACAATAATGTTTTAAAATGTAATAATTATTCTTTGATGTTTTAAAATGTTTAAAATCACATAGAATGTTCTAGAAACCGTACTAAATTCTAATTAATTCCAAGTATACATGTTTACTAATACAAAAAGGTAATTTAAATATTAAAATAATTGTAATATTAGCAAAAATTTATAATATGTTTTTGTTAAAAATGTGTTAGAAAATTTGATTATATCTTCTAAACGTTTCTAGAACGTTCTAGATGTAAAAGTTTGGAGTATGTGTAAAACTGTATTAAAGAATGAACTAAATAAATGGTTTAGTTTAGTTTTTATAATAAATAATAACAAATAAAATAATTAAGTGTATATTTACGGTACACTGTTGCCAAAAAAGTAAAGACTTCCCATCTTAAGGAAGCGGGTATCGCATGGTGGGTTGGTTACACTGTAAAACTGTCCGGTCACAAATCTTACGAGGGTCGCACAGGCGCCGTACGAAACTTACATGTTTGCGAATGTAAATTTTCAGAATAATTTTTAATTTTGTTTTTTATTTTTGGTTTTTGTTTGTTTCGATAGATTTTTATATATATATATTTGTAACTGGTGGAATAGATTAGGTTTAAGGATGTGTGTATATGATAAAGGGTTTTAATAACGCAGTGTTCGGCAATGCACTGAGTTGCAGGCACGGGAATTCGAACCCAGGTCTCCTATGTACAAATGCCACACCTCTGCACCCCTCACCCCCCCTGGTGCAGGACAAGCGCTTATATACTAGCGATCACACATAGGCAGTGCACAGGGCGGATTCGGAATGCGGGAAAGCGGGAAAGCGGGAAAGCGGCATAGCCACCGATCACGCTATCCGATTTGTTTAATATTGATGCTTTTTTGGAGTTCCACACACATCACAGCCAACTGTGTACTTTTTAAAAAACGGCATTTTAACGAGTGCAACGCAGGGTGCATATAGAACCACTGCAAATGCATTTTTAGGGGCGCACGCAAAAATATAATCAACCCGAAATGTTCACTGCGTGATTTGGATTTTAATAAAGAATATTTATTACGTAAATTGCAGCATTTTAGGCCCATTTTTACTTGTAGTACATTAAACAAGACTTAAAGCACCACTGCTTCAAGCTTGACAAAGATATAAATTAATTAAATACAGTATACGAAACATTTGTATTTTAATAAAAAATATATATTAAGTAAATTGGGGCCATTTTGATTGGTTGTAAATTGAACAAGACAAGCACCAGTGCTTTAAGCTTGCCAAAAAACTAAATTCATTAAATTCCGCTTACGAAATATTTATTGCGTGATTTATAATTTGATAAAGAATATATATATATTACGTAAATTATATTATTTTGGGTCCATTTTGATTAGTTGTAAATAGAACAAAACGTAGAGCATCAGTGCTTTAAGCTTGCTCAGAAATTTAATTGATATTTTCAATTAAATAAAAAAGAAAGATTCCCGTTGTATTTTAAATCCAATCGAATATACAGCTACTGAGTAATGAAAACCCCCTTAATACTACCCTTAATACATATTGGTGTATATAAAAAAAAAATCAAAAACATTTTATATCTAACGCATTTCTTGAAATTAAAGGGGTGAAAGCTATAAAAAAATAGAAAATAAGCTAAATTGGTATTTTATTTACAGTTGGTTTTGGATATTTTTCTAATGAAAACTACGTAAATATCGAGTGCAGGCCACACTTCATTTTATATATAAATAAAAAATAAATAAAAATGCATTGAATAATAAATACGGCAAGCTAAAGGTATTGGCGGCTGCAGTTATGCTTGTTGTTATATAGCTTTGCATTTGTGAATGCAAATAAAATGAAAACTACGTAAATATCGAGTGCAGGCCACTCTTCATTTTATATATAAATAAAAAATAAATAAAAATGCATTGAATAATAAATAAGGCGAGCTAAATGCACTGGCGGCAGTTATGCTTGTTTTTATATAGATTTAGATTTGTGAATGCAACTGAAATGAAAACTACGTAAATATCGAGTGCAGGCCACTTTTCATTTTATATATAAATAAAAATAAATAAAAATGCACTGAATCAATAATACGGCTAAAGGCACTGGCGGCAGTTATGCTTGTTTTTATATAGGTTTGCATTTGTGAATGCAAGTGAAATAAAAACTACGTGAATATCGAGTTCAGGCCACTCTTTATTTTGTATATAAATAAAAATGCATTGAATAATAAATAAGGCGAGCTAAATGCACTGGCGGCAGTTATGCTTGTTTTTATATAGATTTAGATTTGTGAATGCAACTGAAATGAAAACTACGTAAATATCGAGTGCAGGCCACTCTTCATTTTATATATAAATAAAAAATAAATAAAAATGCATGAATAATAAATACGGTGAGCTAAAAGCACTGGCGGCAGTCATGCTTGTATTTATATGGGTTTGCAATTGTGAATGTATGATGCATTTTTGTGCGTTCAATTATTTATTCGATGATGTTGATGACTTTTTGGGGCTTATATTGGCTGCATAAAGAATTTATAAAATGTTTTCCAACGAATAATGCATCAATTCGCAATGCTGATGACGTTGTCATTGCCAACGGCATTGTCATCAACGATGGATGATTTTTTACTAGTATATTTATTACAGTATTTGTCTTAATTATAAAGTAAATAAGCATTTAAAGATATTCAATCGGGTTTTGCAACCCAATTGCCCTAACAGGCGAGCGGGTAGTATGATGGTATAGCAGCGCTGTTACGAGTGGCGGGCGAAACAAATATTTCATAGAGTGTGAGGAGAGTGAACGGGGCCGTCAAACCAACATGCACCGATGCAATGCTTGCAGTTGTTGCGCCATGACTAGTGGCCGTGTATGCAACCACCAGCCAATAGGTACAGCACTGGCCAAAGGACAATCGCACAACTGACACTATTGTCCCCAACAAAAGTGGCTTCGCATTCGCAGAGAACTGCGTGAAATACACCAATACTTTTGTAGTTGCCTAATTTTCTTTTAAATTCGTTTTATTAAGTTTTAATGCCCCGATAAATTTTTGGTGATTTCTGATTGTGTGTCATAATGGAGAGAATAGGTTTCCCCTGATTCTGTCGGCGTGCCCGCACACCTAGCTGCTTATGTAACCCACATTGCGTGCGTGTAAACGGGGAAGTATATCTGTGCATATTGCAAGCGGCACATTATATTTTGTACGCCATGTTCTTGCATTAGACTGCACTACCCCCAACGACCGCCACTAACCAGCGTTGCTCGCATAAGGGGCTGAGTTACGTCGATGGGCAATCATCGATGTTGCATTATTTGTTGAAGCTTCACACTTGATATTCTGATGCACTTTGATTTTCATTTCTATTATTTCCCACTTTTAAAATACAATTTTATTTTTATATCACACTTAGTGCATTCTTAAGATGTACTCACAGTGAAACAATTAGTAATTATACTAGTTATTTACTTCTATTTGTAATAATGGCAAAAATAATTGATCGTATTTTGGGAATAGCAGATTTGTTTTTATTTAATTTAACCCTACGTTCTGGCATCCCTTATGCCATCTTCAGGAGATTAAAATAGTCAGAATACTTCATGATTAATAATTATGTGTAAATATAAAACAAGATTTGGTACACGTAAAACGCACCAATGCGTCCAGCTCGCCTATAAGTAATATATGCGATGCAAGTACTGGTTTTTAATTACATAGAGCTTAGATACAGCGCACCTATGCGTCCAGCTCGCCTTATAAGTAATACGATGTTTTTAATTATTTAATTGCAAGACTTTTTATATTTATAACATATTTTCAAATTGTTAACCAAAAGGCTATAACAATTAAAAACCGCTGGTCGTATCGCATTTATTACTTATATGGCGAGCTGGACGCATAGGTGCGTTGTACCTAAGGATGTTATTATATCAAAATAATCTACAAAGAGTTGCAAGACTTTTTATATCTATAACATTTTTTCAAATTGTTTACTAAAAGGCCATAATAATTTAAACGCTTTGGTTCTTGTATTATTTATTAATATAATTCAACCTTGAGTTGTGGCATCCCTTATGCCATCTTCAGGCGTTTTAAATAGCCAGAATTTTGATTAGTAATTATGTATAAAATATATCAAATTAATTGTTGCTGTAATTCTTTACACAAATTTATTTTAAAATCATAATTATTGCATTCTTAAGGATTGTTCACAGAGAAACAATTAGTAATTAAGCTTAGATAATTACTAATAATAATCTAGTTTGTATTATGACAAGCAACACAATTTATGATTAATTTTGTTGCTGTGAACGTTAACCTTGTATGCCATACAACAAACTGGAATTATTACTTATAATTCTTTAGCTGTGAACAATCCATTAAAGTGTATTCACAATTAGTAATTATGCTTAGGCATTACAATTAATAAATCCAGTTTGTTTATGATAAATAATACGGCGAGGAAGCATTGGCGTTTGTTTTAGTTGTAAACTAACAATAAATAAAAAGAATAAAGGTGTATGTGAGGCAAAAATATATTTGTTGACAAATTTCAATTTATATTTCATGTATCAATATTTCATTTTATTTGTCGACGCATAAAAAAAATGTATTTTTGATTTGGGCTTTGCCGTGTTTATGGTAAAAACAAATGCAGTACAACAAAACAGAAATATATCAAAATACACGAAAATTCGCCAACATTCGATCAATACGCATATAAAATACGATGGACCAAATAAATACACATCCGAAAGTCCGTAATTGCATCGAACTGAAAATTCTGACGAACGACCACCAAACATTTTGCACTGCAGTACAATCGGCCAGCGCAAGCACACGCCACCCCAGATATCGCTTAAACTAGTGACGGTTGCAAGTGGGCGACTGGAGTTCAGTATGATTGTGGCAACACAGTTCAACGAGAGGACTCTACATAGGCAACAACAGCCCGCCAACGCAACGCTGGTCCCGGTCAAATATCCCTAGGTCTAGGGCCATTCCAGCTGGCCGATTGTAGTGAAGAGTCACCAGACAAAATACGACGTATGCTTGTAAATGATTTAATGGGTTGCACCATGTTGTCTGTTATTTTAACCGTCAAAATTTACGCGATTTTCCAACGGAAAAGAATTTTTATTTAGATATTTTGAATATGTATTATTACGCTGGCCTGCGGTACTTTGTGGACTCTTGAATATTTTATAGGCTTTAAAGTAAATTCATGTTTGTCATTTTATTATTTTCTATTCGGACCCATTTATATTCAGTACACTGTTATAAATGCGATGACGTATTATTCTATAGGGAACTTGACTCACCAATGATATAATTAACTAATTATTTTCACGAATTTTTAACTTCGAATTTAATATTAAAATTATTTTGAATTTAATCTGCGGATAACTCAATTTAAAAACTATTTTAAAACACTGTTTATTTTCAAATAAAACTTTTAAAAGAAATATCAATATCTTTAACCACAGGCTTAATTTTTTTCCCAGGCTATAAATAAAAAATGGTGTGGCCAGCACTCGACTAAACAGTAATACTCTGAAATTATACCTATGGCAGCAAATAATAAAACCTAGAATATTTAATAATAAATGCTTTCAGCTAAAAAATAAAATTATTATCAAATGGGAGTGGCCTGCACTCGACTTTCTACGTAATATTAATTAGAAATATATAATAATACTCCACAGTAATACCAATTAGCTTATTATTTTATTATATTACCAAATACTGCTTTTTAAAATTCAATAGAATCCGGATAAAACGACGGCCAAATATATATATAAATTTCAATGAAAACAGCAACAAACCATTAAATAAGATTTTCCGTAGCAGTTTTCTCGTAACTGGTACATTTACTAAAGAAACTTTTCAAACAAAAGTTGTGCGAAATATGAATATGTTTCATTATGTACATAACTATTTTTGCCATAAGTGCAGCCGTTCTGATGATATTAGATAAAGGACAACAAAACGCGTGGTATACATAAATTAGATTTTCTGTAGCAGTTTTCTCGTAACTGGTACATTTTTTGAAGAAACTTTTCGAGTAAAAGTTGTGCAAAATTTTAATATCTTTTATTATGTACATAACTATTTTTGCTATAAGTGCAGCCGTTTTAGTGATATTAGGAAAAGGACAACAAAACGCGTGGTTTCTGAGGAAGCCTCAAGAAATAATAATTGTTTGTGGTCTTTAAGTGGAACTACAGGCATAGAAAGGGTTAATACTACGAATACCATGAAATATTGTAATATGTAATAGTTATGTAACCAAAATAGATTATTTTTAAAACGAGATAAACACTATTTGTTCATGAAATGTTTTGATTCAAGAATGCTACAGATACACGACCGAATGTTTCTAGGGTACTTCGTACGGCGCGTTAAAATTTAATTATAAAAAATTTAAGAATACACAAAAACTCCAATCAATATTGTCTTATAATAGCAATAGATTTAAATGTAAATTTGGCACGAAGACCAAACCTTCATTTGGGGTGAAATTTAAGAAGTGATTTTAAAAACGTTTAAAGGGGTGGCCAACTACAGATAGACAGGCTAGGGGGTGGGGGGGCAGGGTGGTATTTCTCCTCAATTCCCCTACCACTAAAAGTATCGGGTGACACAAAAACACGTAGGGTGTCCGTCTAACCTTGCCTGCGTTACGTCTTGCCCCCCCATATTTTGCCTCACCCTTAAAAGTGACCCATCCGGCAAGGGGGTGGGGCTTCGTACCCCTCCCTGATGTTTAAAAGGGGAAAAAAGCTTTTAAAGAAATACGCAGAATTTAAAATACGGTTTTCAATGATTCTCGGTTCGGTTCCACTTATATGAAGCGGCCATTAAATTTTATTAATATTATAAATGTTTTTACAACATTAGCAATTTTCTTTAAAATATGTCTGTCTGTCTATAAACGCTCTACCGCAAGTTATTGATTTGTTGTTTGTTGAAAAATTATAAAACTTTAAGCTTAAGATATATATAAATATAGAAACGTGTAATAATCCTTAAATATTTAACCGGAAGTGGTTTATTAATACCCCTGAAAAAGCCCATTGCAATTGTCCGCTCGGTACAATTGATGGTTCAGACTACAGACACTTTGTGGTGTGATGTACCAGACAGATAAAATAAAGTTTTTAAGAAAAACGGCTTAAAAATAATTGCGAATCTTTTTAATTTCCAGCCTACTGTAAATACAGCAAAAAGAAATAGGTGTTACACTCGAGATAAAACGATTTAAATTCATTTATTTTAAAACTAGCAACATTTATTATTGTTTAACTGACAATAAATCAAGTAAACATAACTCTACTTTTATAAAAAAATATAGGCTTATTATGTTTTACATGTAAAGCTTGTTACAAGCTATTTTGATTTGTCTAATTGTTTACTATTTGCAATTTTGATTCGTGATTACTGATTAAATTACTGTAAATCCTTCGTTTAAGAAAGTAGATTGCATATATTTTCTTTATAAAAGGATGAAAAAAAAAGATGTTATATCTGCGATTTATGATAATTTTCTTGCGCTAATTTCTGAAGTTGCCTGCACTGTTTTTATATGCCATTTAACGGTCAAAGTTCACAGATATAATAGACGCTATTGTCTCACAGGATATTCGTAATCACTGGCAGATTTTTAGACAATCGTTAATTTTAAATCAATATACGAGTTTTTGCCACCCGCGTGCCTTTATTACCTAATGCCATTATAAGATTCCATGGATATAATAGCGGATTATATGGTTTGAAGATATGCCCTTAATAGGCGTAATTATACATATTGAAAATTCGTTTACTCATTTCATATTTATTCTTAATTATTAGAATTAATTTATCATAATATTCATGGATAAATTCCCATTTAAATATATTTAAAGTAAATAGTAAATTTGATTTAAAATAAAAAGGAGTCTGGTGTGGGCATGTATGCGACTTCAAATCAACTTTATCAACTTCAAATCTCGCTAACTCAAATTCTAACGGTTTTTCGACCATTTAATTAGCATTTTTGGAATCAGCGTAGTCGAATTAATCTAAATATATGTCAAACCCAAAAATATTCTAGCGATTTTTTTGCCGAAAATTTCGTAAGGGGTACCCCTTGCCGTTTTTGCGAAAATCGACGATTTTCACTGTCTTTTTACGCGGTTTGCGGTGGAGGTCGTAATATTATCCCAATCTAGTTGAAAAAATTTGACAATATACACCAAATATAGGTTGTTTGACTGTCCAAATTTCAATTTTCTATCATTTATGGTTTGGTCGGAAAAAATTTGCAAAGTTTGATAAAAAATTCAAGTTAAAAAAATTCGTGAAATGGGACCAAAAACTTTTTTCTTTTCAAACCGGTTGAAACTAAGTTTCTAGAGTAATTAAATATCGGGGAACTCAAATCTGTTAACGGCGGCTCGATACGATGCACCGTTTTCGAGTTATATGCATTTTTGCATTTTATCAACTTCAAAGCGCGCTAACAGCAATTTCTAACGGTCTTTCACCACTTTAATTAGCATTTTTGGAATCAGCGTAGTCAAATTAATCTAAATATATGTCAAACTCAAAAATATTTATGCGATTTTTTTTCCGAAAAAATGGCAAGGGGTACCCCTTACCGTTTTTGCGAAAATCGATGATTTTCACTGTTTTTTCTCGCGGTTTGAGGTGGAGGTCGTAATATTATCCCAATCTAGTTGAAAAAATTTGACAATATACACCAAATATAGGTTGTTTGACTGTCCAAATTTCAACTCTCTATCTTTTATGGTTTGGTCGGAAAAAATTCGCAAAGTTTGATAAAAATTTAAAGTTAAAGAAATTCCGTGAAATGGGTCCAAAAATTTTTTTCTTTTCAAACCGGCTGAAAGTAAGTTTCTAGAGTAATTAAATATCGGGGAACTCAAATCTGTTAACGGCGGAGCGATACGATGCACCGTTTTCGAGTTATATGCATTTTTGCATTTTATCAACTTCAAAGCGCGCTAACAGCAATTTCTAACGGTCTTTCACCACTTTAATTAGCATTTTTGGAATCAGCGTACTCAAATTAATCTAAATATATGTCAAGCTCAAAAATATTTATGCGATTTTTTTTCCGAAAAAATGGCAAGGGGTACCCCTTACCGTTTTTGCGAAAATCGATGATTTTCACTGTTTTTTCTCGCGGTTTGCTGTGGCGGTCGTAATATTATTCCAATTAAGTTGAAAAAATTTGACAATATACACCAAATATAGGTTGTTTGACTGTCCAAATTTCAACTCTCTATCTTTTATGGTTTGGTCGGAAAAAATTCGCAAAGTTTGATAAAAATTTAAAGTTAAAAAAATTCCGTGAAATGGGTCCAAAAATTTTTTTCTTTTCAAACCGACTGAAACTAAGTTTCTAGAGTAATTAAATATCGGGGAACTCAAATCAGTTAACGGCGGCTCGATACGATGCACCGTTTTCGAGTTATATGGAAATTTGCATTTTATCAACTTCAAAGCGCGCTAACAGCAATTTCTAACGGTTTCTCATAACTTTAATTAGCATTTTTGGAATATATTTATTATAAATTTACACTTATAAAGCTAGTAATTTTTCTTATTTGTAAAAATGACTATTACTGCGTATAGGAAAGTAAAAATAAATTACCAAAATCACCTTTTAGGTCCTTTAAAACATCAAACCCTTTTTCACTTTCACATATGACCACATGATCATCGCAACATTAAACAAAGAAAAGGAAAATAAAAATTCAGACGCAAAAAAAATGATAACAATTTTAGAAAACATCTGCCCGGTCCTCGGCGGCCAGTGTCCCTAATTTTCAATGACCTATGGCCCTATTGTCATGAACTATGACCCCTTTCATACAACTTAACCCTTTACTAGTTCACGTGTTAAAAACTTCCGTGTGTTACCTGGCACGATTATCTTTGTTTGACCCTTTTTTCGGTAGGGCTGGCCCGTGGCCGAAAGGGTTTACCTACACAGTAGTACTCAAACTTTCATACTTGTTATATATGTGCCACTTTTTTCATAAATTATTCACAAAATAAAAATTGGTTGGTACATAGGCCCATATCTTATACAGTCTATTCTAATAATACAATAATTTAAATAATTATGAGCTCGTACGGTGAGCTGAATGCATTATGGCCTCTATTCTTATTTAATTAAAAAACAAACTTATAATATATTTAAATAACTTTGCAATTTTATTTTAAATATATTCTCTAAATATTAAATTAAAAAATATTACAAAACACACGTCGAAATTTTGTAAATGTTTGTATATTTTGTTATACAATAGAATGTAAAATTGTAAATTTGCAAATAATTAATCGGCTTCCGATAAAGCATTTTTATGTTGGCAGCAGTGCGCGTGCGCACTAAATATTTAAACAATAAATTGTATCGACTCGTTTACATAATTCCACATTTTCTATTCACATAAATATGATAATATGAACATATGTGAACAGGGAGCTCCAATCGCGGTACACACAAAAGCAGCTATTTATTTTGCCAAAGGCGCCGTTTCCATGAAAATATTATTTTCCAGTGATGTATCAATATATATTTTTTGAATTACATATTGTTTATTCAGTCAAACTTTTTAGCTATCGTTATACAAACACCTATTGTGTTTGGTGTGTTACGGATAGTAAAACGCCGTAACTTATAGCTGCTTGAGCGGTTGCGTGTGTCAGTTACGGCGTTAGCGAGTTGTTACCTTAAAATACAAATTGTGTTTGTTTGACGTTAAGGACGATATTCAAATTCACATGAGGTTTAGTTTATGAATAAAGCTATGTTTTAATATAAGTATTTATTTATTTTTACAGTTGGGTGATTCGTTAATCGTGGACAGTAAAAACTATGTTTAAATTTGCACGTATTCAAGGTTAAAAAAGACTCCACCAATTAATGAATGAGTTTTAAAATTTGTTTTTAATTGCCAACATCAAAAAACAAGTCAATGTTGCCAACACAAAGTTCCCAAAGAACAATTAAAGAAACAACTTAGCGAACAAAAATACGGCTTCAATTAGAAGTATGAGAAAGAATATTAATTGAACAAAATGTATATGTGTTTCTTTCTTCTTATAAAAGTGTTTTCTTAACCAATTAGCCTGGCGTTACACTTTGTTATTTTTGTACCGGTTTTTAATTACAATTTCTGTTTTAAAGATGAGATGTGTTCACTCCCACTTTTGTTCTGTTTAACCCGGACAGACCAAACAAATATTTACTACGGCAACACGTCCACCGTATCGAATATTTCATTGGTTGATTGCACAATCACTTCGATATTATGAAAGAATATTTTATTGCGTGGGTAAATTCTTAAACGTAACTTAATTTTAAGTAAATAAAAATTAATTGCTTTTTACGACGTATTCTAAACATAGCACATTTGAAATTCGATATTTTAACGGAAGTTAACATATTTTGAGTCCTACTACTAATGTGTGGAACGCTTTAAAGAACATATGGTTTACAATAGAGATTTATATATTTTGAACAGACCGAGTGTGAGACAAAGACGGCACTGATAGAGAGTGAGAGAGATAGGGTTGGGTATTTAATTGAGCGAAATTTAAATTTTAATATTTTTCTTTGGCCGTTGGTCCCAGTGCTGCAAGATTTTAACAATCGCGATTTAATTGGAGTCATTTCTTAATTTCGCACAGCTCGCGCTAGCGCTGTCTCGCTCGCACACCCGCCCGCCTATACTTGATCCCCCTGTCTGCCCTCCTTGTCTAACGCTACACACTTGGCCGTCATTTTGACGACTGATAATTAAAAGACATCCCTAGAATTAAATTAATTCATTAATTGAATTTTTGCTTCTTATAATATAGAAACAGCTTCCAGACGACGCTAAAGCTTCTATTTATAGACGCCATTTTGCTAAAAATAGACTTTCAGAAGTTTTTTGTTTAATTATATTTATATATATATAAAAATCTGTAGTGGCCAACCCTGGACTTTCGAGTTTATTTAATAAACGAATCTGTTGAGATATTTCGTTGTTTATAATATATAAAATTATTTAAATATAATTATATTGCGAATATCATGGAATAAACGAATATATTTTCCATTTTCAAAGGCGTTTTCTTAGTAATTTCCACGTTTTTTGAGAAAAATTATTAAATAATTGAATTAATGGATTTTCTTATTTATTTATTACAGGAATTTGTTGCGATATTTTGTTGTTTATAATAAATAAAATTATTTAAATATATATATATTGCGAATGTCATGGAAAAAACGAGTATATTTTCTAATTTCAAAAACGATTTTCTAGTAGTTTGCACGTTTTTTGAGAAAACTTATCAAATAATAGTTTTAATTTGTTATTTATATTATTAACTTTTATGTTAATTTCCTATTCTCTAATTAGCACCAAGTTAAATTATGATTTAATATAGTTGCGGCCTGCACATATAAAAATTGATATCTTTAATTTTAATTTAATTTAGAGAAAATGTAGTTCGACGGAAGAACACACAATTTTTGGTGCTTTTACTGTTTTAATTTAGCGAGATTCTTTCGTCTGTCACAACTGTCCGAGATATCGAAATTTATTTCACTTGAAACATGAAATAAATTAATATTTCTAAATGAATTTTACTAAAGAAGATCGGTCACACGTAAAGATACACTGATAATAGGTTTTTGTTCTCTGTTTTTTAGCTCGTCGTGCGATAGCACAAGGCACAGCTATAGTGTTTGGTTGTGTGTCTGTAATCGAATCAAAAAATGTCCTTCACATAAATATACATAACTCATATACTTAAATGCATGTATTTGGCTCGCTCAGTCTGTCGTAAAATCTCATTTTATAACCGGAAGTACTTCGACGGTATCGGACTATTGTTGCAATCAATCAAAAACAATGTTAATAATATCTTATACATTTTATCTCTTCAACAATCGTAATAATTGGGTAAATTGTAAATATAGAAATTTTAACATCCGTTAGATGGATAATACGGCGAGCTAAAGACATTGGTGCTTGCACCTATACTTGTATATTTGTTTATACAAGTTTTTATTAGTTTAATTTGCACTAATTAAAAGTGCATTCGCAGTTAAACCAATTAGTAATTAAGATTAAAAGTTACTGATAATATAATCTAACTTGTCTTACGTTAATTGTTAATTATTTTACTGTGAATACTAGCATTGTTTATCATAAAACAAACTTAATATTTATTTACTTACTTTTACGAAGTAATAAGTAAGTCTGGTTTTAATATTGCAGCAAAACCAAGCGAATGTAAATGTATAAAAAATCACCAATTAATTTTTTATGGCAAATCTTTTAGAGGCTCTATTGTATCTTTCACACGTCATTTGACAGTGAAGACATCCTCTTAATTCGTTCATATTATTTGCCCGTCAACGTGTTTATTCCCACGGTGTGTGAGCCAACCGAAAATTACCGCACACACGGATAAAAAGTGTTTTTGTTTTAAAAATAAAAATCCGTGTGCAAGAGACAGACAGGCGCATGCATCTGTTGCCGAAAATAGCAGGCGAGCGTGGCCCTTATGCGGCGTAGGGCGTAAGGGCGAGAATTGGGTGCGGTGCAGGCTGGCTATACCTGGTTCCGGAAAAATGTGTAATTTTTTGTCTGCCTCCAGTTGCTTGGCTGCCGATCTCATTGTGGTAACTTTAAACTGTATTTATTTAAAGCGTATGTGTTTTGTTAAGGTGGGGTCATTTTTAAATTGGGAATTAAAAATTTGACCCTTCATTAAAACAGGATTTCATCAAGGGGAACTATTTTTTTTATTTTGTAAAGAATTGTTGGGTTACCCGTATGCTGACATATATATATATAGGTTATGTTTTATAATGCTGACAGTTTTTGAATTATTCTACGCCAACTTGCGATTTTTAGGCCGTCGTATCGTTGTTTTACTGTACCATTCCTCCTTAATACTGCCCTTATAAAAATAACTAAAACACTCAAAAATTCTACTAATAATCCTAAGATATTTTATATCTACAAGATTTTTTCATATTGTTAACTCAAAGGCTTAAAATAATTAATAAATATTATAATTTAATCAAAACGACATAATTATTAAAAACAGCTCGTATCACATTACTTATAAGGCTGGACGCATAGGTGCTTGCACACAGTAATAAGTAAACATGAAAACTATAAAGTGCATTCGCAATTGTTTTCTCAAGCTCCCAATTTTCACGAATTTATTTCTTGCATTTAAATTGGAAAACTTTTCGTATATAATTACAAGAAATATCCATTTGTGGAATTTATTATTATATTTCCTATATTATATATAGTAGAATTATCTATAATAAATAAAAATGTGATTGAGTATGGAAAAGTTTTAATTTTTTTTAGTGCCTTCTAATAAATAATAATGAATATTTGAATTACAGAATCGTTCGTTGTGCAGAAAGGAATGAATCTTGTTCGTTGTGATGTGAAAATCGTGTGCGCATCTGTAATGCCAGCGAGCAGAAAAAGATTTATCTATCTTATTCTTATTCTGTTCTTTCTATTAGCGGCCCACTATATAGGGCCCGTTGCTGGTCGGCAGAGGCCTTGTTTTTAATCTTCGCCCAAACTTTTTCAAACTTGCTAATTTATTGCTGCGACGCTGACTTGCGGTGGTTCATTGTGAGGTGATACGCATACCAACCGAAAGCGCTACACTACCAATTCTAGCTCTGTGTGTCTGTGTGAACGGAAGTGCTCCCCCCCTAACCAAGGGGCGTCTTGAATGATGTCAGGGATTTTTTTGTTGTTTTTCCGAAAGACGCTGCCGGCTCTTGCAGTTACAAGGAAATATATTGCCGGGATTTTTCACGTCTTACAAATTTTCCCGTTGCCTTTTTACTCGTTTAAAACAAACAAAAAACTCGACGCATCTTTAGAACATTCACTGAGTATTTCTTGTAACTAATGTTGAAAAGTTGTTACTATAATTATTATAAGTTATATTTAAACATTAGTTCGAGTAATTTTCATATAAAAAATATTAATGCCTGGTAATATATTTAATTTTTAGATTTGTTATACGCACAGTAATCGTGCAAAATGCACGTTTTAACTCTCCCTGAATACAATATGACTATTTTCGTACACGTTTGTAAACGTTCTAGAGCTATAACTATTTAAATAAAATATGGTACAGATGTGCATTTATTTTTGTTTAGAATATACGAAACAGAAGTGCATTTTTGGTTCTATCTCCAATATCACTAGAACGGCTGCACTTATAGCAAAAATAGTTATGTACATAATGAAACATATTAATATTTCGCACAACTTTTGTTTGAAAAGTTTCTACAGAAAATGTACCAGTTATGAGATAATTGCTACGAAAAATCATAAATTTCTTATGTATCTCATTTTTTGTTCTATTTCCAATATCACTAAAACGGATGCACTTATGGGAAAAATAGTCATAAACATAATGAATGATATTTATATTTCGCACAACTTTTGTTTGAAAAGCTATTACAGAAAATGTACCAGTTATGAGTAAACTGCTACGAAAAATCATAAATATTGCATATTATCATTTTTGGTTCTATCTCCAATATCACTCAAACGGCTGCACTTATGGCAAAAATAGTTATATACATAATGAAAGATATAAATATTTCGCACAACTTTTGTATGAAAAGCTATTACAGAAAATGTACCAGTTACGAGTAAACTGCTACGAAAAATCATAAATATTGCATTTTATCCATCTTTATTCTAACTGCAATATCGCTAGAACGGCTGCACTTATGGCAAAAATAGATATAAACATAATGAAAGATATTTATATTTTGCACAACTTTTGTTTGAAATATTTCTACAAAAAATGTACCAGTTCTGAGTAAACTGCTACAGAAAATCATAAATATCTTATTTTTGTTGCCATAGAAACGTATGGGATATATTTTTATTAAATTGTATAAAATATACTTAATTAAATAAAGAAATGCCTAGTAATATATTTTTTTTGACGATAAAAAATAAAGAAGAGTTTAGAAACAATTTTACGGTGTGTGTATATATATATATATGTTTTCATTCGTATCGCAAGATGTTGTAACCAATAAAATTTATTGTAGTGAATATAAAGTTTGCGAACAGTGTAAAGAAGAATTAGAAGAAGAAGAAAGCGGCAAGCAAAGATGTGTTCTCTGTTTGGTGACAATTAGTACACTAATAAACAGACCTCACAATTATCTAAGTAGTTCTAGGCGACTTAATTTTGTTTATGTCCTCTGACACACAGAAATATATATATTTCGGGTTCGTTTTCGGACTGCATTGCATTACACTTGAAACTTGTAATTCCACAAGACAACAGCTGATATTATTGCCTAATTGAAATTAAGCCTCGCCTTTCGCTCAACTTTTAAACAACAAATTTTAAAATTATAATATTTACTAATTATTTACGGCCATTGAGTAAACAATATGAAATAAACTTGTAGACATAAAATAACTTAGAATTATTAGTAGCATTTTTGAGTGTTTTAATTATTTATATAAGGGCTAAAATGTTTGGGGCCCTATAACTCGGGAAGTATATTAACGATTAAATTTAAACTGCGTACGGATTCAAATGTAATACTATATAATATGTATACCAAATTTGGTGTGAATCGGTTCGGTACCTTCACAGTTATAGAGGGCACAAATTTTGTCTTACGAGTGACGACTAATATCCAAGTTATATATATATTTGGATTCAAGACAACGAGACAAACACTTTTTGTTTATGTAATATTTCATTTCGAGAATATTACAGACACACAGCTAATTCGTACGGCGAGCTAATAAGATGTAATTGGCATTTTTAAAATGGCGTTGTCCAGAGGGTGTAAAGGGTGAATACTATAAGTCACATAATGGGGGTGTCATGGGGAAGAGAGTGGGAAAAATGAAATAGAAATTCACCCCAACGGAAAAACAAGGGTTTGCTTGTGTGCATCTCTGCTCGGCCATGATTCCCGGTACAACTGTTTCATATTATATTATATTATGATGGCTGCAAATTATTGGAGCGAAAATGTCACCAAAATTAAAATTAAAATTCGCCGCTTGTAATCAGCCCTTAGTAAATATTGAATTTAATGCGGTATTTTCAGGTTATTTCACTTCAAATATGGATTAGGTAGAACTGGATTAACGCGTTCTCTGCCATATATACCCTGTTATATACTCGCTCGTAAGAACAAATTCGTGCCCTTAATTCCTCTGAAGGTACCGAACCGATTTGAACCAAATTTGCTACACATGTTACTTAACATCCCATTTGAACCTCCTCGTAGTTTAAATCCAATCTACTGTTTACTTCCCGAGTTATAAGGCCCCAAAATTTTGAACCCCCCTTAATACTGCCCTTTTAAAAATTATTTAAACACCCAAAAATTTTACTACGTATTCTAAGACATTTTATATCTACAAGATTTTTACATATTGTGTACCTAAAAGCCATAAGAAAATATTAAATATTATAATTGCATTATAACATTTTTTAAAATTGTTAAATAATTAAAAACCAATGTGAGTTGAACGCTTAAGTGCGTTATACCTAAGCTTGTTATTATTTAAAATAAGACAGTATAACATATTGAATATTTTGTCCACGTGGTAGAAAATTCCCCCCAAGTAACATAACCTAAAAAATAATTACATACCTATTTACAAAATCTTCTTAATCCAATTTAGGAACAGGTAATATAAACAATTATGTACACACTTATAATTAATAACAATTAGTTAATTAACAAATTCGCTAGCCCTTTAATTAATAATTAATACTATTTAGTTACAGCCCTGAGTTTGTTTCAGTCGAAAAATAACATATTTGCCCAAATATGTATTTTTAAACTTATTAAAAAAAAATAGAAATTGAAATTTAATGCCCGAATAGTATGCCCTTTTTTTATTTATTTTTTTAATAATCAAATCACTTATTTTACGTATGTTACTTATATTATTTTAAGATAGTCTAAAAAAAAATCGAAAACTGTTTATACACGCGTGTCTACATTTTTAGGAATTTAATTTTGAAAATAGACGTTTTTCGAAATCGCGTCCATTTCGTAACTGTTTGATCAACATACTGATTTGGCACAAGGGGCCGAAGACACGGGTTCCCCCCTTGTGTTACTAGGTAAGACTTGCCGGGTAAAAATAATTGTTGAATTAAAAAATTCGGATCTTTTGAAAACAGGTATGGTTAGATTGAAGGGCCGTATGCTGCCCCAGACTATTAGAGTGGGGGGGCTCAACCAAGATCGACTGCATCACACACAAAACTACCCTCATTATTTACATACATTCACCACCAATGGCTACAGCTTGACACAACAACAAAATAAAACAAAATATATTATTATAAGTCGAACGAATTAATTTTTATACTTTGACATTGTGGCAAATATTCAACCGCCAATGCTTCCAGTTTGATTAAGTACTTTCAGTTACAGTTTTAAGAAATATATTCCAAAAAGTACACACACAAGCACCAATGTTTTCAGCTCGTATAAGCAATTTAGTGAAATATATTTATATATAAGTAAAATTAAGTACAACGCATCAATGCGTCCAGCTCGCATTATAGGCTGCGAGCAACGTTCTTTAATAATTGTGCCCTTTTGATAAACAATTTGAAAAAATGGTATAGATTACAATTTTTTGTAGTTAATTTTTATAAAAACAAAATTTAAGTGTACAAAAATTCAAAATTTAATATTTAATAATTTTTTATGGCCTTTGGGTTAACAATATGAAAAAATCTTATAGACATAAAATATTTTATATATATATATAAGTAAAATTAGGTACAACGCACCAATGCGTCCAGCTCGTATTATAGGCTGCAAGCAGCAATTTTTAATATTCATGTCCTTTTGCTAAACAATTTGAAAAAATGTTATAGATTACAATTTTTTATAGATTATTTTTATAAAAAACAAATTTAAGTGCACAAAAATTCAAAATTTAATGTTTAATATTTTTTTATGGCCTTTGGGTTAACAATATGAAAAAATCTTATAGATATAAAATATCTTATATATATAAGTAAAATTAGGTGCAAAGCACCAATGCGTCCAGCTCGTATTATAGGCTGCGAGCAGCGATTTTTAATATTCATGTCCTTTTGCTAAACAATTTGAAAAAATGTTATAGATTACAAATTTTAATGCATATTAATTCAAAATTTGATATTAAATAATTTTTTAAGGCCTTTGGGTTAACAATATGTAAAAATCATGTAGACATAAAATATCATAGAATTATTAGTAGAATTTTTAAGTGTTTTAATTATTTTTATAAGGGGAGTATTAAGAGGGTCTTGAAATTTTGGGGCCCTATAACTCAAAAAGTATACGTGCGATTAAATTTAAACTGGGAGGAAATTCAAATGGGATGTCAAATAATATGTATACCAAATTTGGTGTAAATCGCTTTGGTACCTTCAGAGGAAAAAAAGGTACAAATTTGGTCGAGAAAGCGACGACTAATATCCAAGTATAAAAGTTATATATATATTTTGATTCAGGATTAAGTAAGTCAATGGCCACTCCACATTTTTTAATAATGGAGTAAAACTAAATTTTGTAGTAATTTCAACTTTTATACGCATAATTGGCGAACATAAAACAATCTTATTGAATTAATTATATATTTTTTGTTCTAATTTTTATAGGATTTTTTAATTTAATATTATATAATAATAAATAAACAAATATATTTCTGTAGAACTAATTCAGGAATTATCGTCATCTATCGCAATGAATATGAACTACAACTGTGCGCCGACTGGCGTTGAAAGGCTGAACTATGTCCGGCTGTTTTACCGACACCGATAATTTAATAAAGGGGTGAGGGTTGCCGTTTTTTCGTCTGTCGTATATCGGGACAAAAAACACTACCTAGGGAGTATTTTTTGTGGACCTGCCTCAGAACTAATTAAACAATAATAGACTTTTAAAATGTCAGGGGTTTTTTTTCGTATAGGGACATGTGTTTTTATATATGTTCAACCTTTTTAAGAGATGTTTTTTAAGCGTGCCAAGTATAAAGAGGGTGTCACTAAATATGTGTACCTGTCTTGCCTTTTTTAGGTACTTTTTTTGTTAGGGTTAGATTAGGATAAGAGTTATATAAATATATATACACTTTTTTAGCGTTTGAGTTATAGTAGTTTATTTTAGATTTATAGATTTCATTCCTAGGCACGCGGCAGTGGACTTCCCCTTATTACTCCACGCTTGGTATATTAAATTGTTTTTAATTATTATGGCCTACGGGTTCACAATTTGATAAAATTTACACAAACTCTCAAATAAATCTATTTTCTTTGCAAATTCCAAAAATTGACTTTATTGATCAATAAATCGTAACAAAATAATTTTTTTAAATAAATTCAAAGATCATTAAATAATATATATTATAATTAAAACGTCGAGGTCGATTTTATGTGCCACTTAGCGTATAAAAATTAACAATTACTGTATGTGTATGATTCATCTAGTCAATGGGTTGTATAAAAGGGCTACAGTATTCAGGCGTAAGCCTACAACATTCCAAGAATTAGAAATATAATTGTTACGTCTTGTTGATTCCGTAAATATTTATATAACTCATATACATGGATATTTAAATTGTATTTAGCTCCAGTGTGTCTGTAACAGTCTTTGATTCGAATTATTCTACGTTAATGGGTTGCATAAAAGGGCTACAGTATTCAGGCTTAAGCCTACAACATTCTAGGAATTAGAAATATAATTATTACGTCTTGTTGATTCCATAAATATTTATATAACTCATATACTTGGATATATAAATTGTATTTAGCTCTAGTGTATCTGTAACAGTCTTAGTTTTGAATTATTTTACGTAAATGGGTTGTGTAAAAGGGCTATAGTATTCAGGCGTAAGCTTATAACATTCTAGGAATGAAATATATAATTATTACACCTTTCTGATTCCGTAAATATTTATATAAATCATATACTTGGATATATAAATTGTATTTAGCTTCAGTGTGTCTGTAACAGTCTTAGTTTCAAATTATTCTAGGGCAATGGGTTGTATAAAAGGGCTACAGTATTCAGGCGTAAGCTTATAACATTCTAGGAATTAAATATATAATTATTACGGTTTCCTGATTCCTTAAATATTTATATAACTTATATACTTAGATATATAAATTGTATTTAGCTAAAGTGTGTCTGTAACAGTCTTAGATTCAAATTATTCTACGTCAATGGGTTGTATAAAAGGGCTACAGTATTCAGGCGTAAGCTTATAACATTCTATATATAATTATTACGTCTTTCTGATTCCGTAAATATTTATATAAATTATATACTTGGATACATAAATTGTATTTAGCTCCGGTGTGTCTGTAACAGTCTTATTTTCGAAGTATTATAGGGTAAAAATTCGTTTTAGGTCTTAAACATTCGTTAGAAAAGTGACAATAGTTAAATTTCTTAATTGTAAAATTTGTTGAATTATTACGTTTATTTGTTGTTTTTGTTCAACCAATAAAATAAAAAGCTGGGGTGGCCTTCACTCGACTGTCTAAACGTTCTACAATCTATATTTATAATAATGCCCTATTTAGTTATGAATTCTCCCTACACTGTAAATAAAACTTGTCTTTATAGTAAATAAATCATTATTTAGCGCAAGAAAGTGAAAAGTTATTGATCTTAGAATAAGGTATGATAATTATATGCGCGGGGGTTTAATGCACTTTCCCGATTTGCAATCAATAGATTTTTGCCCGCGTAGAAAACCTTGATAAAGCTGGGGGGAAACGATGATGCAAAGACAAAAGAATCGGCGTCTGACGGACACTTGAGGGCAGGGGAGGCAATATCGCAAGGATGCGTTCGCGGCCCAGAAGAAGTGCGGTAGGGGGGGGGGGAGAGCGCCCCCCCCCCCGCCCCGCACGTGCCAGTCTCGACCAATGGGCTGTGCGCTCACTGTGTGCAGATGTTTTATTGATCGCTATTTTAGACGCTGTGTGAGGCCAGTTTCTTCCAGAGAGCAGAGAGAGATGTTAGAATAAGAGACATGTATAAGACTTCGCGTGGTCGCGACTGCAACAGCACGACTCGCCCCCCCCCCCCCCCGCCCCAACGCGAGCGATATGTAAGGTGATTGCGGGCGGGCGGGCGAGCGCGCGGCCCGATAGGCTTTTTTTCTTGCAAGGGCGGCATTGGAGACTCGGAGGCGTATTTTTATGCACGTGTGTCTCCCCGTTTGACCAATTGCTGTGGAATGGGGGGGTTTTTACACATTTTTATACACGTCTAAACTATTCCTATTAGACGGCTACAATATTGTAGTTTCGTGCGTTATAACTTTACGTTTTTAGCTGTTTTAAAATGTTTTTGTTAGAGTTACAATTATGTAATTTTAATTCTGGCTTGTTTAAGGCCCAGTGTGTATACATTTTTAAATACAAAACCGGTTGTGGTCAACACACAACTTACTTGTACGTTTTAGTACTAGACTTATTTGGTTTAGATGCAATATAATAAAATGTAATGTAACGAAATTGTTGGAGCATATTCGGCATATGTTTTCGTTCCATTATGCATATTCCATTTTGTCGAAGCTTGTCATTTCTAGGCACACTAGGCAAATTGCTAAAGACTATTTTTATCGATTTGCTAATCATTATAGAAATTGATTAAAATTAAAATCTTGAAATTGAAGCGGTTAAGTTTGAATGTTGTTGTGGATATAAAATTACCTACACAGTATTACTGATATTTATTTTGACAGAAACAAATAAATATCAATCAATTGCAATTATTTAGAGAATGGTACAGTTTAGAATTAAACTTTTCAAGTAAAAGTGGTTTAAAATTACAATATCTTGAGTTATCTATGAATAAGTTTTCCTGTAAATGCAGCCATTACCAAGATAATTAATAAATAATACGAATAAACGAGTACTTTCAGTTGAAATTTTAAATTCAAAATAAGAGGCTTTTAATTTTAAGGTACACACATTTTGAATTCAAAACAAACATAGATTTCATTGTGAAAATGGTCTAAATGTGTTCAGTGACCTTCAGAACTCGTTCCCTTTCGTAATGGAAAGTGTAGTAACTGGAGGTAACAATATGTTCTAGCTATTTCTTGAATATCTCAGTAACGGCATGAGTTAGAGAAAAAATTATTAGTATAAAAGTTAAAGATGTTTAAATTTCTAGCCAGTTTTGTTTAATAAGTTTTTTTGAAAAATGTACCATTTACTGTAAAATCAACTTATTATATTTATATGTTTACTTGTTGTAGTTATTTCTGGAATATCTCAGTAACGGAAATAGTTAGAGAAAACATGATTAATATAAAAATTTAAGATAATGAAATTTCCAGCCAGTTTTGTTTAAAAAGTGTTTTTGAAAAATGTACCAGTTGCTGAGAAATCTAGTTTAAAATTAGGTTTATTATATTAATATTTGTACTGGAATTTGTTCTAGTAATTTCTTGAATATCTCGGAAACGGCATGAGTTAGAGAAAAAATGATTAGTATAAAAGTTAAAGATAATTAAATTTCTAGCCATTTTTGTTCAAAAAGTTTTTTTGAAAAATGTACCATTTACTATAAATTAAACTTATAAGTTTATAAGTTTATTATATTTATATTTTTACTGGAAGTACAAATTTGTTCTAGCTATTTCTTGAATATCTCAGAAACGGCATGAGTTAGAGAAAAAATTATTGGTATAAAAGTTAAAGATATTGAAATTTGTAGCCACTTTTGTTTAATAAGTTTTCTTGAGAAATGTACCATTTACTGTAAAATCAACTTTAAAATTACGTTTATTATATTTATATTTGCCGTTTTACCAAATATTTTGATATTGTTTCACGGTAATCTTAGAATGAAATTAAAACAGATAAAGCGATACTATATGATATAGATAGTGAAAGCTTTTTCAAAATAGATCATAATTAAGGATGTGTGTGTGTGTGTGTGTAGTGTATTCAGAGTGTCTTTTTCTTGCGTGGACCAATGTGGAACAACATTGCAACAAAGGTATATCAGTGGTTATGATCCGAAGTTGGTTGGGTTGAGCGCTATCTTCGCAACGATGTATGGCGCACGCGAGAGGAGAAGGTAACGAACGAGCATACAAAGGGGGCGGCAGGGGGGTGGTATGGGGCCGGCAGAAGAAATGGGGCGGTGTGATACAGGGGACAGTAAATGACTTGAAACAAAGCACTGCGCGTTGCTACAACGGAAGAAATTAAGGACAAAGTTTAATAAACATGTGAAAACAGATTTGCATAAGAATGGGCCTTACGCGCCAACCATGTTATATGTTGTTGTTGTTGACTGGCTTGCTGATATGCCCCTGATACGCCTGATAGGGGACATACGCACACAACCCAACCCGAAAACCTATTACTTTTTATTTTTAATAAGCTTAAAACATTTCCCAAAAAGTATTTGTCTCGTCGCTCTGAATGAATCCAAAAATATATATCTTAGATGTTAGTCGTAAGACCAAATTAGTACCCTATATTTCGGTGAAGGTACCGGACCGATTCACACCAAATTCGCTACACATATTACTTGGCCCCCCATTTGGATCTGTTTGAAATTTAAATCCAATCTTTTGTATACTTCCGGAGTTATAGGGGCAAAAACATTTGAGCCCCCCTTAATACTGCCCTTATAAAAATAATTAAAACACCTAAAAATTCTACTACAAATTCTAAGATATTTTATATCTACAAGATTTTTGCATATTGTTAACACAAATGCCATAAAAAATTAATAAATATGCACATTTTTGCAAATTGTTAACCAAAAGGCCATAATAATATAAGGCGAGCTGTACGCATAGGTGCGTTGTATGTATTTAAAAGAAAATTAGTTTTGAGCGTATGTCCCCTATGTATGTGTAATAACAATGTTTTTATTTACTTAATGCCGTTGTTTTTTTTTGTGCGTTCGCACCCTCCGTGTTAACGGGATAAAATTACCGCGAAAAATGTGTTTTTTAACACAGAGGTTATAGGCGTTTTATTTTTACACCAGCGAGTGAGCGAGGTGTCTCGCTGATTTAATTTTTCCCTTGGGGAACTTTAGATAAACGAGATCATTCGTTTTTGTGTCAGATTCCTTTTTATTTTACATTTTTTTTACTGACAACGGCTGCCTTTTATTGCATTTAATTTAGTTTGTTTTGTATTTATTTATACTTTCTTATATGTATAAATAAATAATTGTGCGTATATAGTCGATAGTAGGCCACCCCAGATTTCAGTTGTGGTCGAAATGTACAAATTCTTTTGAGTAGAAATAATTTGAACGCGTAGCAATTAAAATATGGAATAAACAAGAATAAGAATATATATATATATATATATATATATATATATATATATATATATATATATATATATATATCAGCAGCAGGCATTATTATATTCAGGAGTTAATTTTGTTATATGTCAGTGTCGTTAATCGCATAGCGCGACGCGACGCACAAGAGTAGCACTACTTCCGTACTACCCATTCTTCTTCTTCTTCTTCTTCTTCTTGTCCTTATTCTTCCAGCAGCAGCAGCAGCAGCATATCATTCCTATACCGCAACGGTCCATCTATTCTTAACAGCGAGCGCACCGTTCTCACTCTCTCTCATTTCCGTCTCGTACTACTACTATTATACAATCCAAGTTTTATTTACAACATTGTTATTATATATATATATATATATATATATATATATATATATATATATATATATATATATATATATATATATATATATATATATTGATTAAATCTCGACTAGAAATAAATTTCCTTGTATCGATATGTCTCATTAAATTTGGATACGAAAAGAGCTCAAGTAAAGTTATAAATAGAGGTTAAAATTGAGCATCAGTAAAATTAGAAATGCGATATTGAGATTGTGGCATTGAGCTATTATTATAAAGTTATGAGTACGACGATGAATTTAAGTAGTATATTGCTATTTGAGCTATGGTAAAGGTATGAGTGCAACATTGAGCTATAGTGAACTTATTAGTGCGACATTTAGCTAAATGAGTGCAATATTGAACTATAGTAAAGGTATGAGTGCAACATTGAGCTATGGTAAAGGTTTGAGTGCAATATTGAGCATACATAAAGTTATGAATGCGACACTAGACATAAGTTATGTGGCATTGAACTATAATAAATGTATGAGTGCAACATTGAGCTATAATAAACTATTGAGTGAGACATGTAGCTATAATGAAGTTATAAGTGCGACATTGAGCTTAATAAGTGCAAATTTAAAGCTATTGTAAAGGTATCAGTGCAACAATGAGCTAGAATAAAGTTATGAGCGCGACATTGAGCTTATGGAATGCGACATTGAGCGAATTAATAAATAAATCGTCAATAAGGCCATAAGATAATTAACTATAAGTATTGTGGAATTGAGTGTATGTAGGTGTAGGTAGATGTATAAGAAATGTACATGACAGGGCAGAATTGAGCGCAAGTGAACGGGCAAGACAGATGGGTTATCCGTCTGTAGGCCCCGCGAACATTCGTTGCTGCTCTGTTTCTGCGATTTCTATGCTGTTCTTTCGGCGTCGACGTCGGCGTCGGCGTCGAGGGCGGAGCGGACGCACAAAGATAAATCGTTTCTTCTGCCAACGAATACACCTTTCCCACCCGCTACCCCCCTCGCCAAGATTACTATCCATTCAAATACACATACACATTGGTTTTAAAAAGAGAATTAATTAGATTCTCGCCTCATTTTGCCCAAATTAAGTATTTCTAATCTACAACTACATGAAAAAAAATGATATATTTGAATATTAATAAACGAAAATAATGAAATTTTGATAGTTTAAAGGTAATAATTCAATTACAAATAAGGCCCCGTGTAGCTATAAGTTATACCATTTGTTGAATATTAGTTTAATTGTATAATTATGGATAGTTATTATGTAAAATGGAATATTGGGTGATTTTAAGTTGTTTTGAGCACTTTTGCGTTTTCATGGAGTTTAAAATTTAATCTGTGTGTGGACCAACGAAATAAGGACAGTTTCTAGAGTGGCAACAGCGATCGAGATCCCTCTAAGGACTAGAATCGTTTGTCGTCCTGTTTAAACCAGAACAAAGGACATGTTTTACGTAACATACACCATTGTTACGACTGTTATCTTCGAGACATTGATAAATGGATACGTTACTTTTACACACACACACATATTACAGACATACACGACTGCTGTTTAAACTTTACTCAGCACTGGCCATCCCTAAACTACTTCAAATCACGTATTATTACGTCAATATTACGTATAAAACAGATAAAAAGATGCAATAACTATTAAAAGTAGTTAATTTTAATAGTTATGGTATAAAACGACTGTTTTTTTTGTATTAAATGTATTTTTGGTTCGTTGCAGATAAGATGAAGGATTTATAAATGTTTTGAATGATATCCTGTTTAAGCGATGCCAACCGGATATTATACAGCGAGCGTGAATAGGGAGCGCCGTGTTATATCCGGTTTGCATCAGTAGAAATTGATATCTATGTTATTTTAATAAAATTAATATCATGTTTTATTGGTTTTTCTTAAGGACGTACAAAGTACCAAAGCAATTAAGGCAATCGGTTGTGTGTCTGTAGCACTCTCGAATCATAAAAGTGTTTATTTCGTCGCCCTGAATCCAAAAATATATATACTTGGATGTTACTCGTCAGACCCCTCTATTTCTCTGAAGTTACCAAAGCGATTTAAACCAAATTTGGTACACATGTTATTTAACATCCCATTTGAACCTATATGCAGTTTAAATTTAATCGCCTATGTACTTTCAGAGTTATAGGGCCCCAAAGTTTGAAGCTCCCCTTAATACTGCCCTTATTAAAATAATTAAAAGACTCAAAAATTCTACTACGAATTCTAAGATACTTTACATTTTTAAGAATTTTTGCTATTGTTAACCCAAAAGCCGTAAAAAATTATTCAATTATAATTTTGAACTAAAAAGAAATTAAAATTATTATTTTTTAATCAAATTAAGCTCCTAGCATCAAATATATTAGGTATAAGGCGAGCTGGACACATTGGTGCTTTGTATATATTGAATCTTGTTTTAGAAATGTGTGTTTGATTTGTAAATAATGGGCTTAAGTAAAAAATTATTCAATTATAATTTTGAACTAAAAAGAAATGTATTAATTTCTTTTTAAACAAATTAAGCTCCTAGCATCAAATATATAACGTATAAGGTGACCTGGACGCATTGGTGCGTTGTATATATTGAATTTTGTTTTAGAAATGTGTGTATGATTTGGGAATAATGGGCTTAAGGTACTGTATACAAATGCAAGCACAAAACTTTCCCAATGCAAACAAAAACAGAGTATTCCATTCAAAAAAGCTCTTTTAGAATGTAGAAAGCTCGAAAAACAAAGATTCCTTTAAAACACGATTGGAACAATCATTTAGTCAGACAAGTTGTGCACATGACAGAAAGCGTTGGTCGTGGAATATTTGGTTGGCCGGCTGCAGGAAAAGCTCGCCGAAGCGCCAGTAAAAAGCTCTAACGAAGAACGGCGTTAAGACAAAACGATGTCGGTGTGAGCGAGACAGCACCAGATAGGGAATCGTAAAGGTGGGAAGAGGACGCCGTCACTTTTTGTATAATGACATTTTCATATTAATGACTGCAAGCAAAATGGCCGTTTCAGTCAATAGTTTACGTCACAAGCAGCAGTAGCTTTCTTCTTCTTCTTCGCCTTCTTCGTCTTCTTATTCTATTTTCTTGTCTGTTGTTATATATTCTTTCCTTTGCAAGCTTTTTGGAACTTGTTTCATTTTAGACTACGTTTATTATTACACGACTACAAATAATTATAATTTATTTATATATATTTGGTATATTTGGAAATATACTTTCTTTTACGAAGTAATAAACATTCCATGAATTAAATGTGACTATTTTCTGTAAAAGCTCTAGTACCTACAATAGTGAAACTACAAACTTAAGACTTGTATATGGTCTAGATGTGCATTTTTAAAAAGAATATTCTAACCGGAAGTTAATGCAATTTTTATCTATTCGCCAATATCATGAAAACGGCTCCACTTAGAGCAAATATAGTTAGGTACATAATGAAAGATACTTATATTACGCACAAGTTTTGTTTGAAAAGTTTTTTCAAAAATAGTACCAGTTACGAGAAAACTGCTACGGAAAATCTTAAATAATTTATATTTAGCTATTTTTTGTTCTATCGTCAATATTACTAAAACGGCTGCACTTAGTGCAAAAATAGTTATGTACATAATGAAAGCTATTAATATTTCGCACAACTTTTGTTTGAAAAGTTTCCTTAAAAAGTGTACCAGTTACGAGAAAACTGCTACGAAAAATCGTAAATGTTCTTTTTTTATGTAATATCAATATCACTAAAACGGCTGCACTTATTACAAAAATAGTTATATACATAATGAAAGATATTCATATTTTGCACAACTTTTGTTTGAAAAGTGTTTTCAAAAAATGTACCAGTTACGAGGAAACTGCTACAGAAAATCTTAAATAACACTTATAATTACTAATTTTTTTGTTTTATTTGCAATATCACTAGAACGGCTGCACTTAGAACAAAAATAGATACGTACATAATGAAAGATATTAATATTTCGCACAACTTTTATTTGAAAAGCTTTTGCAAAAAATGTATCAGTTACGAGAAAATTTTACGTAACAAATATATTAAATATTTAGTAACTTATTAATCGATTTTGTTTAGTTTAACTCGCGAATATATTTTATTAATGTACTAAATTGTTGATAATAATGGCCCTAAATTGTCGTAAATCACGAGTATTATGTTTATTATGATGTAAGCGGCCGTAAAGATCGTATTTCTTATTTTGTAAGTGTGTTCGGTGTATCATAATAAAGCACAGCGCGGTGTTAAGGCGGTGAATATATGAGGCAGGGGTGTGAGTTGAGGGGTGGTGGGGTGCGCAGGGGCTTCGTTCGCAAGTTGACGGCGAACGCAGTTTTTCCCAAGTGTGACATTTTCGAAGAGACTTAAATTTTACGTCACACACATAGCTATGTCTCATTACCGCCTAACGACCATTACGGTCACACACACACACACACACACACACACACACACACAATTTGTGTGTGCACAAGAATATTATAAATATATAATATAATACTTGCTTTATAGCCCAAAAGTGAAACGATCGCACAATATATTTAGTACCTATACGCATTAATGTTTTTTTTACCGCTAATCCAGCAGTAAACAAGCATTGTAGCTCCAACTAATTAATATATACAGTCGTTACAAAAGCAATTTGGCTTAAGTTGGCTAAAAATTCCGTTCACGTTTCTTAAAACAATTAAACACGTTTCATTTCGAAACAATACAATTGAAAAACAAGGGCCAATACCAGTGGCGTAGTTTAAATGCCGCCTACACAGGAGTAGGGGGGGGTTGGGGGGGGGCAGACTTTAAGTGTGTAAACAAACCCATTAAATTTGTGCATTTGGCTGTAAAGAATATGGTTGTAAGGACCAAACAGAAAACATTATACTTATTTAAAATCGTCATCGTGCACAAAGGTAGATAGTTTGGCTGTCGTCGTCGTCAGCAATTGCGTTTGCGCTTGGCTCGCCCTTAAAACGACAAAGAAGAACAAGAAGAAGTGTCTAACGAAATTAATGGTTGCCGATGCAGGGACGGACTCGCCAATTACCACCAAAGTGCTTCCGGTACCATACACAAACGTAACAAACAAAACAACAAGAATACAAAATCGCCACACGGACACAACAAGCACATAAATGCAAGCCCCAATCCCAACAGCTCACCCTAAACATATTTGTACGAATTTGGAATTTAATTCATAATTCAAAATACAACTTAAAAGTTATTTCGTTAATTCACAAACGCATTGAAACTATTTTAATAATTGCAAGTCTTTTAAAATCAATTAAAAATCTTTTATAATTCAATAGGAATTGAATCCGTATTGACAATTTGATTTATGGCAGCTGTAATCAGTTGTAATATATAGTAAATGTAATGAATACGGCCCTGGCCGGAAGGAAGGGGTTACAGATAGTACAGAGACGGTCGTATATTGCGGTAAAGAAATTGCAAAAGGAAAGGAGGTCTGTATACTACTACTACTGCTACTACTACTACTGCTACTCCGTGTTGGAACAGAGATTGAGGAGAGACACGCGTGTGGAGGGGAGGGGGTTGATTCAGAAGAGGGAAAGTACAGAAAAGAGGTGCGCAACACCGGAACAAATCATTACACTTGAAGCACTGGTGCTTTCAATGCATTTATTATAATTTACTAACTGAGATTTAAAAAAAAAATAGCAATAACTTTAAATGATTTAATTTTATTTCAATGTGTGGCAATGGGAGCGTTCACACTGTGATTACGATTCCGTAAATATGTATCGTGTCACCTTTGACCGTTACAGCTGGTCTGTAGCTGGACTATTGTCCTAATATGCAAATATTGTTGCCGAAGAAACGAAACCGGTTTGACCAGTGTCCCTTCACGAGGGGGGAGCAGGGGGGGGGGGACAAGGGATCAGGTATAAGGAAGGGTCAACTCAATGGCACAAATTGCACGTGGGACCTAATCGCGCAGCGGGCAAATGTCCCGTAGGCATCAATCTATTATTTAGAAAAAAAAACATTTTTAAATTTGTGCACATCTAGACCATATACAAGTCTTAAGTTTAAAGTTCGACAGTATTGGTTCACAGACAAACAAACATTATAAATAATATAACATAGGCATTGAGATTAATTGTAATAAAACAATTTTCAGGCATTTACAATTATACGATATGAAAATGTAATTGCAAAAGTAATTGTAATTCAAACTCCAATAAGAAAAATTACACAAATTGTAACAATTGTATTTAATTTAATTTATAATAAATGTAATTGCAAAAGTAATTGTAATTGTTGCTACAATAAGAGAAATTACACAAATTGTAACAAATGTATTTAATTTTATTTACAATAAATGTAATTCCAAATGTAATTGTAATTCAAACTCCAATAAGAGAAATTACACAAAATGTAACAATTGTATTTTATTTTATTTACAACTAACGTAATTGCAAAAGTAATTGTAATTCAAACTCCAATAAGAAAAATTACACAAATTGTAACAATGTATTTTATTTTATTTACAATATATATATATATTAATTTTGCAAATATAATAAAATAAAATAACAAATTAGTGTAGTATTTAAAAATGTAATTAAATTACGTAAATTAATTATATTTACTTAATTACGGTTTACTTCTAACGTGTTTAAAATCTAATAGGAAAGCATTTTGTAAACATGGAAAATTACAAACTCGAAATGTTAGCGTATATACACGTTTTGCCCATTCCTGCGTCAAATTTAACTATTTTCGACTTGAAGTCTAATTAAATATGATACGAAAAAGGAAAAACCTATTTCCGTCCGTCACAAAATTAAAATTTGTAACGTCATATAATATAATAATTGTGGTTGCGCGCTGGACACAATAAATATTTGAAACTTTATTTTTAAAATGCGTTCACGTTATATATTATAAGTTAGAGAAGTTGAAACCATTTCTGAAACAATAAATAATTACATAGGAACATTTGTAATTAAAAGTTTTAATTGCCTGCTACTAATTAACTTTACATTTATTATAACTTTTTCTAACCTATTATTATATTATTTCGTTGCATATTTATACTAGGTTATCTGGTGGGTAACATGTGCCCATATCATACACAGAACACAGTTAGAACACTGTCTGAATAAAATCGTTTAGTTTTAAATAAGTTTATTTTGTCATCTGTCCAACCAGCTGGTCCCAACGAAAGGATTTACTATTATTCTTTTCCCAACACATTTAATATCCGCGTATGATACACACACTGGCCCATATAAGGGTTAGAAATGACCTACGGTCAGGCTGGAATGGATCCGTTGACCTGATCCACCCTTTATTTACAAATGAAAAAATCACGAAACCCGTTTGACCAGTACTAAGCTTAAAAGTGATTTAATTCCAGGATTGGACTCCGCTAAATTCAAGTCCAATTCAATTACAATTACTTTGGCAATTACAAATGTATTTAATTTAATTCACAACCAATACATTATTTTTGCAAATATTATAAAATAAAATTACAAATTATACAGTGTTGAATTAAAAATGTAATTAAATTACATTTAATTAATTACTACCCACTTCTGACGTTTACAATCGTATAAAATCTAATTAGGCAGCATTTTGTATACAAGGAATATTTCAAACTCGAGATTTTAGCGTATATACACGTTTTGAGCATTCCTGAGTCCAATTTAACTATTTTCTGATTAAATATGAAACGAAAAAGGAACTAAAACTTATTTCCGTCCGTCGCAATATTAAAATTTGCATTTGATTGAATCCTAAGAATGGGTCACCCTATGAAATGTAAAGGGCATTGAAATTGACCATAAGGCATTTTTCTAGTGACAAACTGGTTTGACCAGTGCCCATTCCGGTAAAAAAGGTACCCGTTGACCCTTTGGCTACCGAAGGCCCTTCCGTCGAAACTCTCTATCGGTCAGATACGAAAAATACCTTGACTCGAACACACATATTAAATAATTGGTGAATTTATTTTCAAAATAGTGAAAAGTTTTAATATTTGAGTTTTTAGTGGAGAAGGATTATTTATAATTATATTTTGGTGAGTTATAAATATAAATATGTATTTTCTTAACTGGTTGCACAATATTGTACAACAGTTCTATAGTATTTAATTGTATTATCTAAGAATTAAATTTTCCATTGCGTATTTTTTTTTTAATTTCACAATAATTATATTCATGTCTTACTGTATTATTTGTATCTTTACTGAAGATACCTGACTGATTTAACCATAACTATTTAGGTTTTAAATGTATTAAAATTATTATTAGTTATGTTGGTGTGTGATATATTTGTTATTAAGATTTTAACGGATATACACGTCGTACCTGTATGTCTGTAGCTATGTACGTGTGTGAACGCTTTAGTGTTATATCTAATAAAAAATTATTTTAAATTTAAAAAAAATTATAATGAATAAAAATAATTTTCGTTTTCAAAAAATTGGATTTTAAATGCGATGAAATTTAATTTTATAACCGGAAGTACTTAAAATTCAATTCCTATTTAATTTCTCTAAACGTTTAGATCGAAAATATAATTTGTGTTATATGGTGGATGCGCCAGTGTTCCAGCGAACTTAAAATGTTTTGGCCGTAATTTTCGAGATTCAAATATATTTTAAAAATGCCCTATTTTTTCACTGATTTTTAAGACTGCGTTCGAATGTAGGTAACAACTTAGTACATACGATTTCTATGATAAAAAGGTTCTTCTAAACTAGATAATGATTAAAACTTCATATATAAGTCATAAAATCATTTAGGAATTGTAAATTAGACCAACGTAATTAGAAATAAATGTTTATAGTGTTAAAATTTCGAGTTTTAACGATATAAAAATTATTAATTATTCCCAAATAATTTGATGACATTTATAATAAGTTTTAAACAGTATCCAGTTTAATAGAACTATTTTATCATGAAATTCGTATGTATTAAAGTTATCTACATTTGAACCTATATTTTTGTTTGGTTCAGCAATTAAATTGTAATTTTGAAGGAAAACCGTAGGGTTTTCCTTCAAAATAAGGTTTTTCTCTGTTTTTTAGCCCTGATATAAAAGAAATACTTATATAACCAATCACAATTACGATTTAAAAGAGATAAAATGCAAGACAAAATAAAAAATAATGTAAATGTGTGAAAAGTTGGTAATAGCACGTGATGAAACCGTCAAAACAGTGTCTGTCCCCCTTTGCCCCCCTGTGCACGTTTTACACCCTCGGTGGCGGCGGTGGCGGCGGCGGCATATATCCTGCCTAGTAGTATTAGTTGAAGTTGAGTTGGCGGAGTATTGCGGAAGGCTGCACAGACACACACACATATGCTGCTAGCTAATGTACACACCTACGTCCATGTGTGTATGTGTATGTATGTATGTGTGTATGGGAATTGTGAATGAACGTGAACTCTCGCACGAGCTGGAATTTGATGTGGTAGGTCTCCGTATACGTGTTTGTTTGGTTTATCTGTGTGTCTGTGTGTGGGTCTGATACGTAGTGGTGTATGCATGCACATATCATTGAAAGACTAGACTCAATAATTTATTATTATTTTAAATGAACGATCATTAAATAAATATCATCACACGTTGGTTTTTCAATTACGGAACTCGCTAGGATTACTAATTTAATATTTATACTAATACTACTACTAAGAAATCAATTTACTGTAATCAATTTAAGAGTTTAGAAATAATCAATATTTGCTGCTTTCTAATTCATTTTTATTTTGTTTTATAATATTAATATATTAAATAAACGTTATCTATGACAATTATTATCTGTTAAACGATACAAAATGACGGAAAACCGTGTAATTTATATATTTTAACTACGATTTACAAAAAAATTACATAAAAATGCGCCACTCGTCAAAACTGATCTATATTCTGTATACCATATGTTTGTATGTGTATGTATTTTGTATAAATGTAAACTGGCATAAGCGGGAATCGAACCCCGACCTCCACAATACCACATAAAAACAATAATTAATAATATAATAAACAAAATCTTTCACAATATTGCAAATTATTAATATATATATATATATATATATATATATATATATATATATATATATATATATATATATATATATTTGTAGGTTTATTATCTGTCAAATGATAACAAATGAAGGAAAACCGTGTAATTTATATAATTTAGCTACTATTTACAAAAAAATCTTTCAAATTATTAATATACATATATTTTTGTGGGATTATTATCTGTCAAACGATACAAAATGAAGGAAAACTGAACTATATTCTGTATACCATATGTTTGTGTGTACGTATTTTGTATACATATAAACTGGCATAGGTATGAATCGAACCCCGACCTCCACAATACCACATAAAAACAATTATTAATTATATAATAAACAATATCATTCACAATATTGTAAATTATTAATATTTATATTTTTGTAGGTTTATTATTTGTCAAACGATGCACAATGAAGGAAAACCGTGTAATTCGTATATTTTAACTATGATTTATAAGAAAATTCGCAACCTGTTAAAACTGACCTATATTCTGTATACTATATGGGCACATGGTGCCCACGGGTAACCCTAGCTATGAATAATATATAACAAGTATTAAACAGTATATCTAGTCCAATTGAACCCTTATATCATGAATATATATATATATATATATATATATATATATATATATATATATATATATATATATATATATATATATATATTTCTATTAAATAGGAAAATAGTTTGAGCCGTATTAGATATATGTATGAATAAATGCAATGTTTTGTAAGTTAACCTAGTGACACACGTATTGTGGCACAACATACGCGCGTATAAGAACAAGAAGTAAACAAGAAGTGATATTCCAACACCAGACATCACACACACACACACAAGACCAAGACGTAGTAGCAAGCAAACACACTCGTACACACGTATACACATAGGCGCTCATCGTTCCGTGTGCCCGTCGCTGCGTGCTCGGTTGCCGCCGCCACTTGCGGTTAGAGGCGACGTTCACTCACTCTAAAACAGCGGTTACAGTTAACCCTGATTAAATAACGCTCACGCCGCAAACTTAACCGACACCGGGTACCGACACACTCACTATTACATATACATACATACATACACAAGCACGGGACACTTACACTGCCCAATCACGATCTAAGATTACTAAATCCACCCGATTTTCATATAAATACAACTTCTTCACTCTTATTTCTACGTTCCTAAAACTTATTTTAACGAAGATTACAGCGGGTTATTTCTTCTTTTTTTAATTCAAGAGTAAGAAAAGACTAAAGGATTGTTCACAGCTAAAGAATTAAAAATTAAGCTTAGAAATTATAAGTAATAATTTCAGTTAACGTTCACAGCAACAAAATTTATCATAAATTGTGTTAATTTTGTTGCTTAGAATGTTAACATTGCTTATCATAATACAAACTAGATTAATATTTGTAATATTCTAAGCCTAATTACTAAATAATTCGCTGTGAACGAACGGTAATTTTTAAGAAACTTTAAATAAATAATATATAAATTATAATTTTTAATCATTTTTTATGGCGTTTAGGTAACCAATATGAAGAAATCTTATAGATATAAAATATCTTAGAATTTCATGTAGAATTTTTGGATGCTATAATTATATTTCTAAGAACCGTATTAAGGGGGCCAAATAACTCTGGAAGTATACGTGCGATTTAATTAAAATTATAAACGAATTCATATGAGATATGAGATACCAAATAATATGTGTAGCAAATTTGGTTTAAATCGCATTGGTACCTTCAGAGCATTTAGTCTAGTATTCAGAGTGAACAGACATACATAAATGCTTGAAATTCTTTGGTACTTCGTACCGCTGTAGTAAAAAGTAAACATCTTTAATAATAAATATATTTATAATTATATAATATATACTCCTGAAAGCGCTAGTGCTTGCATCTATGTTTAATTTAAAAATAAACTAGGGAAAATTGTCTAAATTATTAAATAAATAAGGTATAATTTGAGTTGTAAAAACAAAATGGTGCTACATTTAAAACAACTGTACTTAATAAAAATCCACCCTAAATAATCACCCCCTTACATAATAAAGATGGCGGTAAAAATAGGGTGCTATCTCTTCACCCCGCTAACCCTTAGAAAAGAGGGTGCAAAGAAACTAGTAATTTATATATATATATACAAAATTTAAAATATATTTTCGTAAATACGGTTTCTTTGTGTAATAAAAGAAAGATAGAGACAGCAATATCATTAAATAAGATTGATGGGTGGGCAAGAGAGAGCGAGATAGGTAGTATGACAGATTTTCAAGTGTTTTAATTAGTAGGTATATCTTCATTATGATGCGTTGTCTCGTTCGTTGCTTAGTAATCATATACCTTATGCCCTATAATATGTCCTTTCGTTAATGTACAGTACTGCGCAAAATAAATAAAAAGGTAGTGAAATAATTAAGATTATCTTTTATTTTAAATTAAATAGATGGATTAGTATTCTGTATATGATATGGGCATGTGGTGCACTAGTTAAATAATAAGTTATGTAAATGTATGTAGCCTCCCTTAAAAAGCACTTAAAACTCTGAGTTATATATCAGACAAAAGCGGGAGCATTTAACGGGAACCAGTTTTATAAGAAGTGGGATGAGGCAATATTTAAAGCAGTAATATTTTATCCGGCAGATAGAAGATTGAAGATAGAGGCGAGTGGAATTGGGAAACTTCAATACCTCGAGGCAAATTTAAAATTACAGCCGCGCGATTTGGAATGAGCGAAAAGTTTCCACAGAGAAACGTATACTCACTCTTCTTCCCTTGTGCACTTATCTAAATTAACTTAGGTGCCTCCACTCGCTTACAACGGAAAACGACCCACTTTCTTCATCCCGCTTGCCCATACACCCACTAAAACGTTTTACCACCAACCAAAAACTTATTTTCTACACCGAGAATAAAAATCTAATACCGATATAAATTTAATAAAAAATTCAAGTTAAAAAATGTCGTGAAATGTGACCAAATTTTATTTTCTTTTCAATCAGGGTGAAAGTAAGTTTCTAGAGTAATTAAATATCGGGGAACTCAAATCTGTTAACGGCGGCTCGATACGATGCACCGTTTTCGAGTTATATGCATTTTTGCATTTTATCAACTTCAAAGCGCGCTAACAGCAATTTCTAACGGTCTTTCACCACTTTAATTAGCATTTTTGGAATCAGCGTACTCAAATTAATCTAAATATATGTCAAACTCAAAAATATTTTAGCGATTTTTTTGCCGAAAATTTCGTAAGGGGTACCCCTTACCGTTTTTGCGAAAATCGACGATTTTCACTGTTTTTTCTCGCGGTTTGCTGTGGCGGACGTAATATTATTCCAATTAAGTTGAAAAAATTTGACAATATACACCAAATATAGGTTGTTTGACTGTCCAAATTTCAACTATCTATCTTTTATGGTTTGGTCGGAAAATATTCGCAAAGTTTGATAAAAATTCAAGTTAAAAAAATTCCGTGAAATGGGTCTAAAATTTTTTTTCTTTTCAAACCGACTGAAAATAAGTTTGTAGAGTAATTAAATATCGGGGAGCTCAAATCTGTTAACGGCGGCTCGATACGATGCACCGTTTTCGACTTATATGGAAATTTGCATTTTATCAACTTCAAATCGCGCTAATAGCAAATTCTAACGGTTTCTCATAACTTTAATTAGCATTTTTGGAATCAGCGTACTCAAATTAATCTAAATATATGTCAAACTCAAAAATATTTTAGCGATTTTTTTGCCGAAAATTTCGTAAGGGGTACCCCTTACCGTTTTTGCGAAAATCGACGATTTTCACTGTTTTTTCACGCGGTTTGCGGTGGAGGTCGTAATATTATTCCAATTAAGTTGAAAAAATTTGACAATATACACCAAATATAGGTTGTTTGACTGTCCAAATTTCAACTATCTATCTTTTATGGTTTGTTCGGAAAAAATTCGCAAAGTTTGATAAAAATTTAAAGTTAAAAAAATTCCGTGAAATGGGTCCAAAAATTTTTTTCTTTTCAATCAGGCTGAAAGTAAGTTTCTAGAGTAATTAAATATCGGGGAACTCAAATCCGTTAACGGCGGCTCGATTCGATGCACCGTTTTCGAGTTATATGGAAATTTGCATTTTATCAACTTCAAATCGCGCTAACAGCAATTTCTAACGGTCTTTCACCACTTTAAGTAGCATTTTTGGAATCAGCGTACTCAAATTACTATGTGTATTAATTAAATAAATCAATAATTTAGACAAAATTATAAAATATGCATTGTATTGTGTCTATTTGAGTGAAAGAGAATCCCCTTGAAGGAAAATGATAAAATAGTTGTTAAGAAATGCGAAAATGCTGAGTCCCCCGTATCATCGCGACTTGTTCGTCGCAACGGGTTCGATCCAATTAGTCAATGCTCTAGGGGTCCAACACTATACCGCTGTCTCTGTCCAACCCGTAAGAGCACACCAGTGAGACAGAGATGTGCGGTGCAACAGAGAGGGGCATAGAATGGATTTCATTTCGTTAAAATTGCCAAGCGCGAATAAGAAAACTGAGAAGTATTTCCATAAAATCTCATGAGAGGGTGCCGCCGCCGCCGCCGCTATCTTGTGAATAAATATCAAGACACTAGTCTTTGTTTAGGTAGATGTACCTCGGTACCCTGCTTAGAGGCTATGCGCCTGTTCCCAGCAACCAGATTTTCGACCGTATCGGCCAATTTGTAAAGAAATATTATAAATGTTCGCTCTTTGCCACGTCGGTCATTTAATATTACGACTAAATTATGCAAATTACGTTAAAAGACTAATATAATATATAATACACAACAGGAAATACGTTATATATATTTCAGATAATTAATGCATTTTTTGGTTCTATTGCCAATATCTCTAGAATGGCTGCACTTACGGCAAAAATAATTATGTACATAATGAAAGATATTCATATTTCTTAACACTTTTGTTTGAAAAATTTCTTTAAAAAGTGTACCAGTTACGAAAAAACTGCTACGGAAAATCTTATTTATAGAGTAAAGCAACAAAAAATGCGTTTTATAAGTGAAATCTTTGTAAAAAAAAGGGTTTGTTCACTTAATTTAAGAGAATAAAGGCAGAAATTTAAAAACGGGTGTAATTTTTTGCTAAGCATATGCTGTCCGGACGAAGGGAAGTAGTCACCCTCTGGTTGAGGGTGGCCGGACACGGGACACAGCGGTCAGTATGCTGCTGCCTTTTCCCTTTTTTCACTTATTATTTCACTTCATTTTTCATCCCTTTTTGCCGCTGTTCCGAATAAAAGTTATTGTTGGCCGAACATATGTTGAACACTGCACGGAATAATGTAATTGAGAGACTGAAAAACTTTTAGATGCTCTTTTCAGCCTTTTTTGTGGGTTGAAAATGGACATTTACGCTTCATTTGTTTCGTAAAGGGTTCAGATTTTTTCGGGTGCTGCTTCTATACTTATTGATTTTTTATTGGCTTTAAGGTTTTTTGATATTTAATTCAGTCTCTTTTGTTAGATGTGTTTAGACATATGGTAGTTTAATTACAAATTAATAAATAAGATTTTTTTCTAAATCTGGTAAAAAACTGGTACGGAAAATCTTATTTATGTATACCACGTATTTTGTTGTCTTTTCAATATATCATCAGAACGGCTGCACTTATGGCAAAAACAGTTATATTCATAATGAAAGACAATAATATTTTGCACAACTTTTATTTGAAAAGTCTCTTTAAAAAATGTACCAGTTACGAGAAAACTGCTACGAAAAATCATAAACATCTTGTTTTACGTAAAAGAAAGCCGAATGCATATGTGGCATTAAAAGTAATGTATCTCTCCCAATTTAATTACTCAATTACATTCGTTATGATGACTTATCTCAAAACCATATGGGTACCCCCCTTTTCCGGCCCCTTACTCACTTCGCCCTCAACTTACATTAAAATAAAAAGCAGTCTCCATAAATCCCCGTATCTCTCATGGACAAGGACAGCCTGTCAGTTGGAAAAGGAGGGGGCGCGCCGCCGCCTCTCAAACGACGGCAGCCGCGAAACAAATTCCCTTTTGTAATGTAAAAACTCTCTCGCCTTGTACAGATATCGTTCTCTGAGACAAGTTGCGTGGCGAGGGGCGGTGCGGCAACAGGGGCGGGGAATTAAAACGAAAATGAAAGACAAAAGGGTAACGGAGAGAAAATTAATGTCGGAAAAAGCGTCAGAGGTTCACAGAGAAGAAGAAGAAGAAGAAAGAGAAATGGGGACTGGGACTGGGAGTGAGCGCTAAGATGGCGAAACAGAACGGCTTTTTCTTTTATTTGGGGGGATGGGGCGGCGAGGGGCGGCAGGGGAAAGATGCTGCCTACGAAAGGGGAAAGTATATATATATATATAGAAGGAATTTGTCAAGGATTTCGATGTGTTTACATTAAATTGTCGGGAAATAATTCTTATGCGTCGCACCCCACGTCGAAGTGGGGTCCCATTTTCTCCCAGTTGGGACTCGCCGTATGAAGTACCGAAGAAACTAATACAATCGGCCATAGAAAGTAATAAATAGAGAATTACTGTAGAGTTTTGGAAATATATTTCTAATGAATAATAATAATGCAGAGCAGAGATATAAAATGTACTGAATTATAATGTTTGCATTATATTTTCAATTTCGTGTTCATTTCGTAAATAATAATACAGTGTATGTGAGTCGGATGAGAAAATAAAGAAATTGAACAAAAAAGTGGTTTCTCGTTGCGCGAAGCACACTGTGGGGCAAGGGGCGGAGCCGGTTAAAGGGGGACGGCGTGGCAGCACAGTAAGAGAAATTTATGAAACGAACGCGAAACGCAAACAAAACAATAATTAATAAAACAAGCGGTGAAAAAACAAAATTAAATTTCAGGAAAGTCGGAAAGGAGGCAGTGCGAGTACAAGCAGCCGCACGGCCCACCCTGACTCTACTGCTTGATTAAACTTTAATCAGAACTAATTAAAATAAATGAATATTCGTTCAGACTGAGAATTCATGCACATACCACCCAACCATTGCCTGCTAGATTCTTATTCTTGTGTCCAAAGTACTCAATAAGGCATAGGGACCGATGAACAGTATTCTGTATATGATATGGGTACATGGTACCCACGAGTGTAGCGAGTATGTGCAATAATGAAAGAGTACCAGCTAGATTCTTATTCTTCTATTCGAATCACTATTCACAAGTACTCAATAGGGCAAATGGACCAATGAACTATATTCTGTATATGATATGGGTACATGGTACCCATGAGTGTAGCTAGTACGTGAAATAATGGAAGAATACCAGTTAGATTCTTATTCTTGTGTCCGAATCACTATTCTCAAGTACTCAATAAGGCAAATGGATCGATGAATTGTATTCTGTATATGATATGGGTACACGAGTACGTGTAATAATGAAAGAGTATACTACTAAAAATAATAGGCGTGCGCTTAATGGTGGCCGTTTAAGATAAGAATATAGTGGGTTAGGGTTGAGTTTTTCGCGGTGTCTTTACAAGCGTAAGGTAATTTAAGTTAATGGCGGCAACAGTGTCGCTCGCTGGGGAGATCTGCAGTCGCCATATTTGATTACGTCATAACTGTGAGATAAGATAAGAAGTTCTTAAGGCTTACGTTATTTCTTTACGTCACTCCGCTGGTCCCGGCGCTGCCGCCCCCTGCCCTGTGTTACGTTACGTCGTTACGTTTTACGATGTCACTTCGTATGAAGATGACTTATAATAGACGTTGGCACCGCGACGCTGCAGCGCCCAAAATATAACTTCTTTGCCACTATGCAATTCTCTATATATGTATATATATATATATAAAAGTTGAGTGAAGACTCCACCTATTTTGGGTTACGACTCAGCAGGCAAATTAAAATTAAATTGTCCTTTTCTTTTACAGGTGTCAAAACTGGACATGGATACGTTAAGTATTGGAAAAGAAACACATGTTGCCAAGGATATAAACGCGAAAGGAAGCACAACGAAGGACAAGAAAATGAAAGACAATAGAAGTTTACATAAAAAACAAAAGAACTACACTTTTTTACATAACCATAAAAAATCGTTTTTCCAATTCTTTCCTTCAATGCCGTTGCCGTTTCATGACGCAAACTCATAAGTAAATTATATAAAAGAAATTATATTTAGATTAGAAATACAACTTTAACCAATTGCTTACTATTTAACAAAATTCGCCTCGAATGTCTTTAATAATAAAAAGAAAAAGATATTAAATGACGATTTAATTATCTTTTTATTAGATTTAATGAAAGTACTAGGAGTTATTTGTCGAACTACTATGCCAACATAATTATACTAGAAGATACAAGTTCGTCATCATCAAGCAAGTACCCGGACCAACTTGGCTCCTATCAAAAGTGTGTGGTAATTAAGTCAAATTCAAATTTTATTCATTATAAATTACGAAGGCATACAAAACGAAAGTTCTTTGACGGCGGCAAGACGAGGGGCCAGAGTGGCTGGGGGGCGGTGAAAGGGGGTGGCAGGTGGGGGGGAGGGGTAGTCGTCGAGTAAGAAATGCCAATTTAAAGTTTCAGTCAGCGTGTTTCACTGCCCCTGCCGCCGTCCTAATACTTCTTCGTCTTCTTCTTCTACTTCTACTCTTTTCCACCGCCGCTCACTCCCCCCAACGTCCCTCCCTGTATTTCGCCGCGCCCAGTTATGGACCTTAACTTGCATTTTGTTATTTTAGCGATGCAATATACCGTAAAGCGCTGTAGTGCTCGATCTGAATTGATTTAATAGTCTAAATTATTTTATTAATTATTTGGCGAGCTGTTGTGTGTCTGTAGCATTTTATATCAAATAGAATTCTTAATAAAAAGTGTTTGTCTCGACGTTCTGAATCCAAAAATATATATAAGTTGTATACTTGGATGTTAGTTATCGCTTTATAAATCATATTTAAAAGAAAATTGTACGACTTTTTATATTTAGAATATTTTCTTACATCGTATTTTATACCTAAGGCGAGTTGGACGCATCAATGCGTTGAGTACCATATTTGGTTTCTGGTTTCATAAATACTTGTTTTAAATAATGAAATGGTAATTTCCCGGAAATATACGTTAATGAGTACATATATATATATATATAGTTTTAATAACTTTGTTGTTCGTTTCGAAAATGGGAGCAAAACTAGCATCAAAGATTGTGCAAGTCGATCGTTCATCGCGAATGTTTTTCTAAGTCTTGGGTTAATGAAAATCAATATTCAATTTAAATACAAAGGATTGTATGCTTTTATAGTTCGTTTTCATATACACACATACATATATATTCGCAAAGTAATATAATGAGTTTTCTTGAGCAAATAAATTATACAAGACTCCGCCGGCAACTGCCGCCCCATTCCCCCCCGCCCCCCCCCCCCCTAAGCCTCTTGGCCGCCTCTTTCGTCCGCCCCCCCTACCCCCCTGGAACGCCCAACGAAAAAAGAACAAAATTAAATTTTCTTCTCTGGGCTTTAATATACGTTTACCGAGCAGAGCGAAAATTAATGAAAATTGGAAAATGAACGCCTGCTCTGATGTCGGCGCCAGGGACGGACTCAGGCACACTCATTTACGAACATATTGATACAATATTAGGAGTTTAGAATCTTCACAATATTTTTTATATATTTATTATAGCGCGAGATTATAACGGAAATACACGTTTTAACTCACCCTGAATCGTGAAATACTATTTATCTACAAATATTCATTACGCTAAAATACGTTAATTGTGGTGGAAACAATTATAAATTATTTTATTATATTTTGTTTCTCTGTCAAATAGTTTCAAGCATAGTTTATACGATTTATTAAACATATTCTGTATATATGTGTATTTATGGCAATATAAATAAGAATACTTTAGTTTTTCTGTATTTGTTTTCTCGTAATTAATACATTTTCTGACGAATCATTTTAATTTACAGTTGGGCGAAATTGCACGTGTTTTTACGTTTATATCTTAAGTCCAACATTTTCCATTTCCTTTTAGACTTAATCCTAGTTAGTTTTACATGTAATTGATTAAAGTACGTTAAATAATCAATTGTTTTTAATGATACTTAGTAAATTGAGCCAAAAAGAATATCATTTTTATTATATTTCCATTTAGACTTAATCCTAGAAAGTAACATGTAATTGACTATATTTAAGTACATTTTATAATAATAATAATTGGCTTCTTATTAATGTTTAGTAAATTGAACGAAAATTGGATAAAATCTCAGTACTTTTACAGCGATTAATGCATTTCTTTATATATAATCATGAAAATTTTGCACTTTAAGAATAAAACTAGGTGTTTTTAACCATCAGAATAATTATTAAATGTCAACATAAATGTATTATGACAATGCTAATCGAGTATAGATTGCGATTGCAACTTATACACATATATTTCCAATGGCCGAAACTTGGAAATCGTGAATTCAAGTCACGTGTGTTCCCGTTCCCTCGGCACAGCCCAGCACTGATTCTAATTTGTGAAATTCCAACTTTGCGATGCAAAATTTTCCAAACTTTTTGTTCTCCCCCCCCCCCCCTGCTACCCCTACACTGTAGGGGGCGCAGTTCTTCTTCTTCTTCTGTGAATGCTGCGAGTGCTGTGCTCGCCCGAGAGTCAAACAGAGATTTGCACTCAACTTACTGGGCGGAAATTATTCTTAACTTTCTTAATTATTCACTGCGCTTCTTAAAACTCGCTGCCGCGCCTCCACACACATTCTTCAACCCTTTCCTTAACAACATTTAACCCTTTAAAGGCAAGGTGCAACTGTATTTTGAGTACAGTTTCGAGAAAAATGGTACTTAGATCTCCAATCTCTGTCTAGCAATGGTTAATATCTATTGATTTTAGACTTATTAAGACTAATATACATATTCTAGAAATTTAGAAACCTAGAACTATACAATATCTACAATTTGGCGTATTTTTAGCCCGCCGTACAGAATGTACAAAAGAGCTATAGTAAATATATATATATATAAGAAAGTAATGAAGGAAAATTAAAATCATATTTGTCGAATGAAATATGATAAAAAGAACGTATTCAAGTGCGTGTAAACGCGTGTCAACGGGCGGCGAAAGCCTTTGAAATCGTATCTCAAGTGTAGCACAACCCTCTAAAATTAATGAATACATGTGAAAACAAGTTCATTAGGCGACATCATATAATCACGTATGCTGCGGATCGTCAACAAACCAGCTGACACCATTCACTTCAAAAATGAATTGTATAAAAAGACTCGACTCGAAAACTTTTATTCTGATAGCTGCTGACGAAATTTACACAACACACAAAACACACAAAAAGTGCGAAACCCTTCACTAACACCCTCTGTCTTTGTCTGCAACACACACATATACGGACAAAGATAGCTTTCAATTCATTTAGAAACGTATTCATTCGTTAACTTAATCGTCAATATATGCTAACTTAAGAGAAATAAGATTTGGTACGCGTACAACGCACCAATGCGTTCAGCTCGCCTTATAAGTAATATATACGATCCGTGCAGCGATTTTTAATTATTATGGCCGTTTAGTTAACAATTTGAACATATGTTATAGATGCAAATAGTCGTACAATTCATTGTCAATTATTTTGATATAATAACGAGATTAGGTACAACGCACCTATGCGTCCAGCTCACTTTATAAGTAATGCGATGCTAGCAACGGTTTTTAATTATTATGGCGGTTAACAATTTGAATATATGTTATAGATGCAAATAGTTGTACATTTCTTTGTAAATTATTTTGATATAATAACAAGCTTAGGTACAACGCACCTATGCGTCCAGCTTGCCTTATAAGTAATATGTACGGTACGAACAATTTTTAATATTTAATAATTTTTTATGGACAATATGGAAAAATCTTGTAGATATAAATTATCTTAGAATTTTTATTAATACTTTTGAGTGTATTAATTACTTTTACTAGGGCTGTATTAAGGAGGGTACTAAATTTTGGGGCCCTATAACTCGAAAAGTATATAAGCGATTGGATTTAAACTGTGAATGGGTTCAAATCGGATGCCAAGTTATATGTGTACCAAATTTAGTTCAAATCGCTTTGGTACCTTCAGAGCAATAAGAGCACAAATTTGGTATTGCGATTTTTTTCAGAATTTGGACTAACAATATGAGAATATCTGGTAGATATAAAATATTTTTGAATTTTTAGGTGTTTTAATTATTTGTATAAGGGCAGTATTAAAGGGGATTTAAAATTTTGCGGCTTTATAACTCGGGAAGTATACTGACGATTGGATATAAAATGCGATGGGGACTTCACGGACGTAAACATTATTTGTAAATCAAATTTTATTAAAATTGGCCCTGTAGTTTCAGAGGAATTAGGGGCATAAAATTGGTCTTGTTGCACGAGTTAAATATATATAAATAATCAGGTACATAAATATGAATAAAAATGAGATAAAGAGGGTTAAAACTATGGATGAATGCATCTTAGAAATTCTAATTAGTTAGTAAGCAAGTACAGTGAGTCGCAGATTAATGTCTAAGATAAGTCTGATAAAAGTGGAGGTAGTATTTATAAATCTTAAGGTTCTAACGTCGCACCAGAAGAAATATGAACAAAGTTTAAAAGTTCAGGCGTGACGCGCCGCTAGAAAAGGCGTCCCAGCGTCCCTTCTTCATCTCCTTCTTCATCTGCATCTTCTTCTCCGTCTCTTAAAATATAAAGTATTCGCTAACGGGAGAGTTATACACAGCACAGAGAGTAGAACTGAACTGAACAAGTAAATAAGAACCTTAAATAAGAAATATCTTGACACAAACTTTGTTACGAACGAACGAACGAACCAACTTAAATATAACAGATATACATATATTTTACGCGGAACGTTCTCCCACTCGCCCGCCCCACTTCCCCACCCCTGTCCCGCGCCACAGGCTTATTTCAACTATACTTCAAATTGACTTCGTTTGGATTTATCAAACATCAAATACGAACAAATTATCGCTGTTTGTTCACTGTCTGACTGACTATTCAACAACCTCTATAGCCGATTACTTAATCACCCTCACAACAAGGGACAACGCACCTGTGCGTTCAACTCGCCTTTTGCGTAATATATACGAACAACTGTTTTTAATCATAATGGCCTTTAGGTTAACAATTTGAGCAAAATGTTATAGATATAAAAAGTTGCACAATTGTTTCTAGATTATTTTGATTTAATTACAAGTTTAGGTGCAACGCACCTATGCGTCCAGCTCGCCTTATAAGTAATACGATGCGATATGCGAGCGGTTTTTAACTATAACGGCCTTTTGGTAAACAATTTGAAAAATTATTATAGATATTAAAAGTTGCACAATTCTTTGTAGATTATTTTGATATATTAACAAGATTAACTATAACGCACCTATGCGTCCAGCTCGCCTTATAAGTAATATATGCGATATGCGAGCAGCGAATTTTAATTATTATGGCCTTTTGGTTAAAAATTTGAAAAATTGTTATAGATATAAAAAGTTGCACAATTCTTTATAGATTATTTTGATTTAATTACAAGTTTAGGTGCAACGCACCTATGCGTCCAGCTCGCCTTATAAGTAATATATGCGATATGCGAGCGGTTTTTAACTATAACGGCCTTTTGATAAACAATTTGAAAAATTATTATAGATATTAAAAGTTGCACAATTCTTTGTAGATTATTTTGATATATTAACAAGATTAACTATAACGCACCTATGCGTCCAGCTCGCCTTATAAGTAATATATGCGATATGCGAGCAGCGAATTTTAATTATTATGGCCTTTTGGTTAACAATTTGAAAAATTGTTATAGATATAAAAAGTTGCACAATTCTTTATAGATTATTTTGATTTAATTACAAGTTTAGGTGCAACGCACCTATGCATCCAGCTCGCCTTATAAATAATACGATGCAATGCGAGCAGAAACATAAATAATGTAAATGGATGTACATAAATATATATATATATATATGCTTTTTGCTGGCTACAGACATTTAGAATAAGGGAGGAGGGACTTCTCCTTCAGCGCCATGTTTCATCCCTAACGAAAATAAGGACGGTTGCTTTTTGTATTCAAATATATAAAGTGTCGTTATACATTTGCATTTTCTTACAGCTTAATGTTGTCATAAAATTTATTTCATGTCGCAAAGAATAGGGGTTGCTTAATGCCCTAGTTCAAACGCGTAGGGAATACCGTGCCCGCTACACTGTTAAAATTAAGTATTTTTATTATGAAACATTTAGGGATTAATACTAGAAAAGTTGGGGGTACGTTTTGCAGTGTACATTTTAAATGATGAAATAAGATGCGAAACGAAGAGACAAAGACAGCGGACGTGTGCAACAGAGACGGCGGTATTCTTTCGTTAGAAAGGGTAGAAAGGCCATTATTTTCTCTGGCAGCCGCGAAAAAGGATGGGAAATACATTAAATGGGTGCAGTGCAAAAAGGAAAGAAAATGGCTTTAAAACATGGCTTTCTTATATATAGCAGCCGTGTGCGCGTGCGACAAGGACAAACACTGCAAGTGCGACCGAGATGGCACGACCAATCCATTTTTGTAATGTGCTAGAGTGCGACGGGTGCATATGGTCGATTGGGGGTGCGAAAGAGACGCTGCGCCCGAATAAAGAGGGGCGCACAAAATAAGAGTTCTTATTCGTCCCTTAGACGTATAATAAAATTTTCTCCCCCTAGTTTTTAATATGTCCCTTTATTTCCCCCCCTGCCCCCCACCCCCTACCCCCCTCGGTGTGTGCGACTACGTAAGAGGGTTGGCCGCGCTTCTTGAAAATCGATGATATTTTGTTTAATTTTCTTTCGGTTGCCTAGATGCCTGGTGACATTTAGGACAGCTGTTCATGTTATCGAGCGTCTACCGTGCCTTTTGCTTTCATACACTACTTTCTTCTACACATTACGGAAAAAACCGTTTCAATACCCTCAATTAAACTTAACTCTGACATGCTACTATTTTCATTCTTGTGATAATATAACTAGAATGTAAAATGTGTCTTGAGTTATAGAAATGTAGTTGTATTGTTACTACTTTAGGGTGGAAACAATGAGTAATAAGAATAATTGTGTGTGTGTTTTACAGGTCGGCCACATGTGGACCGCGAAAACTTGTGTGGTGACGGATGGGCCCGGATGTGTGCCGGTGGTGGCATTGTCGCCGCATACACTACTACACTTCCGGTTGGATTGTGACGCGTAAAGCAAAAGGCGCCTCTATACCTACTCTCTGTCTCTATATATACATATATACTATATACAAAACAAGTATATATACATGAAAACAAAGTATGTGCACTAGAAGCGACTTTGTACGTTTATTCTACTTGCTACAATACGCAAACGGAAACGTAGCACAAATAAATGACAATTATTATACTACATATCTCTTAATTAGAAAATTAAAACTTTGGAGTGACCTATACTTGATTTTTCTATACGTAGTTTTCACGTAAACGCTCGATAACGTGAACAGGTAACGAAAAATATATGCGTCACATATTATAATAAGCATCAATTTTCGTTAGGGTGAAAACTCTGTATTATTTGGTTCACGTTATCGAACGTCTACCCAAACAATCTTCAATATATACTATAAATGTTGTTTCTTTTATAAACAACAACAATTTATTATATATGTTCCGTTTTTCAATATTTATGTTCAATAACCAATACACAAATGACAAATATCAAATTATTTACGGCTAAATTTTTCTCGTAACTGGTGCATTTTTTGAAGAAACGTTTCAAGCAAAAGTTGTGCAAAATATAAATATCTTTTATTATGTTTATGAGTATTTTTGCCATAAGTGCAGCCGTTCTCGTGATATTAAAAAAAGGACAACATAATCAAGATATTTATGATTTTCGGTAGTAGTTTTTTGTAACTGGTACACTTTTCAAAGAAACTTTTCAAACAAAAGTTGTGCAAAATATTAATATCTTTCATTATGTACATAACTATTTTTGTTATAAGTGCAGCCGTTCTCGTGATATTAGAGAAAGGACAACATACACAAGATATTTATAACTTTCGGTAGTAGTTTTCTCGCACCTGGTACTTTTTTCGAAGAAACTTTTTAAACAAAAGTTGTACAAAATATAATTATCTTTTATTATGTACTTAAGTATTTTTGCTATAAGTGCAGCCGTTCTCGTGATATTGGAGAAAAAACAACATAAACAAGATATTTATGATTTTCAATAGCAGTTTTCTCACAACTGGTACATTTTTCGAATAAACTTTTCAAACAAAAGTTGTGCAAAATATTAATATCTTTCATTATGTACATAACTATTTTTGCCATAAGTGCAACCGTTCTCGTGATATTAGGGAAAAAACATGCAATGCCGGTTTGAATATTCATGAAATGCACATTTAGATCATAAGTGTTAAGTTAGTAGTTTCACAATTTTAGGTTCGACAGTTTTGGCTCTAGAGATGTTATCTGTAACAGGAACGTGTTTCAGCGTAATGGTTATTGCAGATATTGAAATTAATATTGATAAACAGTACAGAATCACCATCTATGTTTCATATTGAAAGATTATTTGATAACGTAATAAAATAATACGTTAACTTATACAATTATTAGTTTATGTATTAAATCGAGTACAGGCCACTCCTATTTTAATTATTGTTCTAAAGGTCAAGTTTAACATTAATATTTAAGAAGAATATCCATATGTTACTAAATATGATTAGAAAGAAGACTTGCAAAAAGAAGAAAGAAGAAGAAGAAGATCTCGTTAGTGCAAAAAAGGAATAATAAGGCAGTCTCCATTCCTGCGAGCTATCCAATCGATGGCAGCGGAAGGATTAAGAAAGAACGTGGCCCCCCCCATATCATTAGAATCCATAGGCGTCGCGATAGGGGTTGTTCCGCCCGCGGCCGTGGTATAAGAGTGACAAATTAGTACAAGTTAAATCTTAGACAAATTAACCTGTCTTTTGAAAAGTTCCACAATTAATCTTAATCAAGCCGAGATCTTCGGGATCGGTTAAGATTTTAATCTAAGCCCCCATTTATATTTATTTAGTTGGAATACAGATTTCTACCGACTTGGAAATTAAATATCCCATAAGATTAATTTAATACAATTTAAAGAAAAAATACGAATTGTCGCTAGACTCTTTTCAAGACTTTCTTTTTACCGCGAATAGAATGTAATGAACCGGCGAGCTGCAGGCACTAGTTATGTATACAAAAATGTTTACTTTACCAGTGGAGTCTGTTTAATTCGCTTTGTAACGACATACTTGTCCCGGATTTTTATTTAATGACAGAACAGAACAGAAAATGGGTGTGTATAAATTCGTAAAAAGGGGTAATTAAGCCGCGTTTTCATTGTCTGTAGTTTTTGTCGGCGAGACATCTGTTGGCGGAGAAAGTAACCATGTGTTCAATCTTACATCGAAAACACCGTGTAATTATACACTTCGGTTTCGTTCAATTTTTAATTCGGTAATACAAGTAATTAGCAAATAATTGTTCTACCTGAGATTTTATTGTATGACGAAGAAAACAATTTTTGTTGAGAAAATTAATATTTACTTTTTTTGTTTTTTTTTTTTTTACTACGAAACATATGCTATTTTATCGTATTTAATTATTAGTTGATTCGTGTATTTTTAGAACAATGTGAAAGTGTATTAATATGTAATTAGTTTTAAAATGTTTAACCATAATTTTTTATTATTTACGTAAGGATTATATTAATTAAATTAAATATATATATATATATATATATATATATATATATATATATATATATATATATATATATATGTGTGTGTGTGTGTGTGTGTGTGTGTGTGTGTGTGTGTGTGTGTGTGTATATTCAGAACGCAAGGTTCTTTTATTTATAAAATTGCTTTCTAATAATTATTATTCATTACTGTACGAATTAAATATATATATATATATATATACATATATATATATACATATATATATATATATATATATATATATATATATATATATATATATATATATATGTATGTGTGTGTGTGTGTGTGTGTGTGTGTATTTTCAGAACGCAAGGTTCTTTTATTTATAAAATTGCTTTCTAATAATTATTATTCATTACTGTACGAATTAAATATATATATACATATATATATATATATATATATATATATATATATATATATATATATATATATATATATATATAAATATAAGTGTGTATATGTGTGTATGTATCCAGAACGCAAGGTTATTATACCAACAAAATTGTTTCCTAATAATCGTAACATAATCAAAGGTCGATATTTGAAATAAAATTGAACAAAATGATGAGTGGCCTGCACTCGACTTTCTTTTACGTACTTTCCATTAAAAATATTCCCAAACTACCAATCAATTCCAACACAATTTAGTTTATTATTTCATTACGTTATCAAATACTGTATTTTCAATATAAAAAATAGGTTATTTCTTTAAAATTCAGCTTATCAATATACTGAAATATATAATACGTACTGTTGTTCAAAATATATTCCCAAAATAAACCGTGTAAACCGGTGAAAAATAACATTTAAATTATGTCCATTTTGCATTTATATGACAACATAAATAAGAATATTAAGAATTTCTATAGCGGATGTCTCGTAACTGGTACATTTTTTATAGAAACTTTTCAAACAAAAGTTGTGCAAAATATTCATATATTTCATTATTATCTTAACTATTTTTGCCAAAGTGCAGCCGTTCTAGTGATATTGGAGATATCGTTGGGAAGTCATGAAAAAGCACGTATTAAGTTTTGTTATAATCGGATTGATTTCAAATCAGTTTGGCTGAAGAATGAAGTCGGTGTATTAAGAGTGGCCGAAGCACGTGGCTGAGAATCGCAGCGGGGGGGTGGAGTGCGGTAAGAGGGGGGTGTAGGAGGTGGCAGCTCCGCCGGTAACGGAATCTCCAGTACACTGGGCAAGCAGGAGCAACGAGCAGCTTGGCTGGGCGAGGGGCGGGGTGCGGTGCGGCGCTGGTAAGGTAAAGAAGAAGTATTGAACCGCTGGCGGACCGCTCGCCGCTCGCCCGCCTTGCAATGAGAGAACACTACGTCGTCGTTGGCTCTCTTTTCCTTCCCTGCCACTGCCGACCTCTCAGCTGAGTAGCCTTTGAGATGTGTGTGTGTCTGTGTGTGAATTTCTATCGCCCAGGCCAGCCGAGGCAGGCACGAGACACCTTCAACGGACGCTTTCCGTACTAAAAATCGCTAAAGAATCCCATACTTTGATGGGTTAATAATAAGAGAACAATATCTCTATAATATAATTTATACACTAAGAAACGGATTTACAACCTTTAGATCGAAACAATCGTTTATTTTTTGGTAGTTTTCGATAGTTTGAAGTGTGTACAATATGCCCTTATAGCAGTTTGGTGGTAATACCCCAGAATAGCTCAATAAATGTAAAACAGTTATCCAGTATATATATGTAGTAATTCCTTAACCGCGTTTTTCTCAAAACTACCTTTTTTCAAACTAGGCGTATTTTTTCTCAGGACCTACTCGACCGATTTACTTGTTTTTTATGTTAAATAAAAGATAAAACTATTTCCTGTAACATATACCAACAATATGTAAACATTTCTATAAATAACTATTCTTTATATCGCTCTAAAGTGAAGAATAAAAACTGCTTTCTTTACACAGTCGCCAATTTGCTAAATAATCACTTTTAACACTAAATGTTGGTCTAACCTCCAGAGAATTTTATACGCTTTTAGAAACTTAATACAATTTGTTGCAACTTATATTAATAATATGGACATATCTTTATAAATAACTTATTTAAAGCGTACTAAAGTAAAGACTAAAAAACTGTTTTCTTTACTGAGCCGCCAATTTGCTAAATAATCACTTTTAACACTAAATGTTGGTTTAACCTCCAGAGAATTTTATACGCTTTTAGAAACTTAATACAATTTGTTGCAACTTATATTAATATATAAATAACTTATTTAAAGCGTTTTAAAGTGAATAATAAAAAACGGTTTTCTTTACACAGCCGCCAATTTGCTAAATAATCACTTTTAACACTAAATGTTAGTTTAAGTTGTAGATAATTGTATACGCTTTTAGAATCTAGCATTAAAATTAGATTTAGATGACCCGTCGATGAGATACGAGCTCACCCGTTTAGTGGTGACCTAGACATACGTTCCGCGTTATCTACGAAAGCTTCATATATTTATTTACGAAAAAAATGGTTTAATGTAAACAAAAAGACTAGTATTAAAGTGGCTTAGGCGCAAATTGATACCTGTATCCTAAACTGAGAAAATAATTCATAAAAACAATGCTTTTTGGACCAGAGATTTTTATTTCCAAGACATTGCATTTATTTCATATTTCAATATAAAAGATTCATTAACTATACAAGTTTTATTTTTATTGTATTTTTGAACGAAAATAATAGTCGTAATTGAAAAGAATAATATTTTCCGGGAAGGAAAATATCTGTTGATGTCAGTTGCACTTTCTAATATGAAATAACATTTTGTGATCGTCAAAGAGTATTTTTCATGCAAACGTCGATTAATATTCTTTTGCACGCATGTCTATTTCATTGTTATGCTTGAATAGTTCAAGTATATTCGTATCTGTTTCGTTGTTATTGAAAATTGCTTAGGCCATATGTTGTGGATCTCGTAAAAAATATGATAAATTTGACAGGCAAATTGGCTACTTACACATTTCCTATTAAATATACCTTTTTTTTTTAAATATTAACTTCATTTTTATACTAATTTCATTATTCTTTATTAAACGAATGAATTATTACGAAAATATTACAAATCGCCAATTTATCATTTAGACAATAAACAGATTTAAAATTTAGTTTGAAAACGTAATAGTACGGTCCTGTAACTCCAAAACAGCGCCACCTCTGACATTATACCATTATACGGTGCAATTGAGGTTTGCTAAAGAAAACCACAACCCAACGCTATAACGTACGGAAGAACCGCCAACCGAAACTTAACATTATAGATTCTTTTACGTTTTTATCAATCATTCGTTACTATTTGTTTTTTCTACTTTAAAACTGCTTCCAGTTTGTAGTTTCTTATGCGTAATATACATAAAAGAAAGTATTATCATTACAATAAGAAACGCTTGGTATTTTAATAAAATTACCCGTTTAAATTCAATCGCCCGTATGCCCCTTAATACTGCCCTTAGAAAAATAATAAAAACACCCAAAAATTCTACAAAGAATTCTTAGATATTTTATATCTATAAGATTTTTTCATATTGTTAACCCAAAGGCCATAAAAAATTATGAAACACCAAAAAGAGTGATGCACAAGAAGATGCGGAGGAAGAGATAAATGCGGGCGTGTTGGATAAATGATTGAGGCTTCACCGCAGCACTCTAGGATCTTGAAGAGTGGAACCAGCAACCCCCCTTACACCCCCCCCCCCCCGCCGCACATCGCTTAAAATACAAGAAGAGCGTCGAAATTATAAATGAAAACAAATAGTGGTACATATAATACCAGAACAGGCCATATTAATGGTTCATATTTCTGCGTAACAATTTCTGAAAGATAAATTATCTGCTATATTTCTGTAGCGAGAGGCATTACACATGTGTGTCTATCTCGCTCACACTTAGATGCGGTGGTGAGTGAGTCAGAGTGCGATAGAATGAGAGAATGGTCGATGGACGCGCGCGGCGGGGGTTGGGGTGGGGCCTTTCGCTTAAAAGCACACGGTGTATGGGAACAAAATACAATAGGCCTCAATTTATTTGATAAATTATTGTACATTCGCTAAGTTATTACTTTAAGTTTAGTTTTCGCTTTGGAAGAGATGCGAGAAACATTACTTGTTTTGCACACATTTTGTTCATTCGTTGCTAAAGATACGGGGTTGATGTGTTTGCAGCGAAATTTGTAGTGGTTTATTCATTTAGATGACAATTTGATCACTAAATATCATTAAAACGGCTGCACTTATAGCAAAAATAGTTATGTACATAATGAAAGATATGAATATTTTGCACAACTTTTGCTTGAAAAGTTTCTATAAATAATGTACCAGTTACGAGAAAACTGCTACGGAAAATCTTAAAATCTTATGCATATTATCATTTTTTCTACTAACTCCAATATCACTAGAACGGCTGCACTTATGGCAAAAATAGTTACGTTCAAAATCAAAGATATTTATATTTCACACAACTTTTGTTTGAAAAGTTTCTTGAAACAATGTACCAGTTACGAGAAAACTGCTACGAAAAATCACAAATATCTTATGCATATAATCATTTTTTCTACTAACTCCAATATCACTAGAACGGCTGCACTTATGGCAAAAATAGTTACGTTCAAAATCAAAGATATTTATATTTCACACAACTTTTGTTTGAAAAGTTTCTTTAAACAATGTACCAGTTACGAGAAAACTGCTACAGAAAATCATAAATATCTTATGCATATTTTCATTTCTTCAATATCACTAGAACGGCTGCACTTATAACAAAAATAGTTATATACAAAACGAAAGATATTCATATTTTGCACAACTTTTGTTTGAAAAGTTTCTACAGAAAATGTACCAGTTACGAATAAACTGCTACGAAAAATCTTATACATCTTATCATTTTTTGTTCTAACATCAATATCACTAGAACGGCTGCACTTATTGCAAAAATAGTCATTTTCAAAATGAAAGATAATTATATTTTGCACAACTTTTGCTCGAAAAGTTTCTTAAAAAAAAGTACCAGTTACGAGAAAACCGCTACGGAAAATCGTAAATTTGATAGATAAAATATAAATAATGTATGTCATATTGCACTAATTGACACAAATGGATCGAATGGGGTTCTAAATTTTGGGGTCCTATAACTCGGAACGTATACACGCGATTGGATTTAAACTGCGTACAGATTCAAATGGGATACCAAATAATATATATACTAAATTTGGTGTAAATCGCTCCGGTACCTTCAGAGGATTAATGGGCAATGTAGTATTACTATAAATATAGATAGGGAAAGTGCAAAATAGCTTTAATTATGAGGAAGTTGAAGCAATTCTCTAAGAATAAAGTGGAAGTGTTTGTTAAGAAAAAGTGTGTACAATGTTGTGAGCAAAGTTTTGCGAAACTTTGAATGTTTTCGCATATTTTGCGAATACTTTAGCACTTAATCTGAACTTATATGGCCCTGTTTTGAGGATTAAGCTTCCAGTGGGCATAAAGTTAAACTAAGTACTGTGAACTAGTCTTTAATCTGTGGACGATTCGTTTGCAGTGTTACTCCCACTCGCTGTCGCTAGATTGTGTGTCGCTAGTGTCGCTAGCGTCGCCAGTGTTGCTTCAGATAACAACGTGTCATTTTACTACTTTTCCCTCGACTTGAAGTTATTCTAGAAACAACTTTAAGTCAACAACAAATTGTCGAATTTAAACATATTTTTAGTAACACACTAAACCTGGTTTAGAAACAAATAAGTTAGTCATATACGCGTACTAAAGCACGTTATATCGTTTTACGATTATTTTTACAACTAAGTAAACTCTAATTGTTATAAAAATAAATTAAAATTGAATCGGGACGCTTAAGTGTATTTAGTTTCGCCTCTTGAAAATAGTTGATTTTTCCATAAAACAAATTTGTTAATTATAAATTATTATGAGGGAAATTTCGTTTTTAATTAAATATTAGATAAAGTTAATTAAAATTAACAAAGATAATTGATTATACGCGCTGATGTCTTGGCTTGCTTAATGGTGACCTAAATATGAAGAATATTTCTTAAGAAAATATTATTTTAGCTTCAATGCGAAATTAAATAACCAAACGCTGTTCAAACTCCTCAATAAATTACAAATTACGACGATTGTGTAAATATAGAATATATATATATATGTGATATAAACATTTATTGACGTACGAGGTACGGAAAAAAAATATCCTTAACTAAAAGGGTCTCGTCGCGCTGAATCCAAAAATATATATAACTTCTATACTTGGATGTTAGTTGTCGCTCACTCGACTAAATTTGGGCCCTATATATCTCTGAAGGTACCGGAGCGATTTACACCAAATTTAGTACATATATCATTTGGTATCCCATTAGAATCTGTACGCAGTTTAAATCCAATCGTTTCTATACTTCCAGAGTTATAGGGCCCCAAAATTTAAAACCCCCCTTAATACTGCCCTAATAAAAATAAATAAAAAACCCAAAAATGCTACTAAAAATTCTAAGATAGTTTATATCTACAAGATTATTTCATATTGTTAACCTAAAGCCCATAAAAAATTATTAAATATTATAATTGCGAGTTTTAAAATTATTAATTTATTTATTAGTTATAAGGCGAGCAGGACGCATAGGTGCGTTGTATTATACGTTGTGAATAGTTTAAAAGTATAAAATGAAACGGATTGTAGTTGCAATATAAATGAAGTGACTGTACCATAGGGGACTTGTACAATTTTATACTTTTAATTCAATGTACACACAAATGTATGATATGTAAAAGCGAGCGCTTTTTATCTTATTTCATTCAGTCTTTTTATGCCTCTTGTGTCTCTCGCCCACCGTTTTTATCCGACTGTCAACTAAAGTCTTGTTTTATTTGGCTAAAGGGGTTGTCTAAAGTATAAAGACTAAAGCGAAAGACATACAGCGCATTCTAAGCGAATAACGCGAAACTAACTAAAACGTCTACAGTGCCATCTGTCGGAGGGTAGCTGTACTGACTCAATATTCCATTGGTTTGGATATTAGATAAACTTTTATAAGAGTTTATTTTTTATTTTCCGTACAGTATATACCAAATATTACGTATATTTATGTATGTGTGCGTCGAAGATCTTTTCATTAATAAATCAATTAAAATTGAATGTTGACCTATGATTAAGGAAATGTTTCAGTGATAGGAAATCTGAATTTTCCAATTTTCTAACGGATATTACATCGTGAACATTGCAAGAGTCCCGCCTATTTTTATATGAGTTTTGGACTCATCGCTCGACCCGTTTAACTAAATAAAACTACATTAAACATTTGATTTAATTAATAATAGTTAATTTGTTCAGGCAAATCTTGTCTTACGAACGTTGTTCGTTATGTGTTTGCCATAATACGTTTATTATTGTAATATATTTTTACAATAATTGATTCGTTTTATTAATAACTGTGTCTATATTAACTACTTATTATGTAATGTTTAATGCATTGTGTTCGTTATACCGAATATACAAATACTGAGAGTTGCCGCAATACAGTGGAATATTTATGAATCAGTTATTTACAGTATGTATATAATGAATATTAAATAACTGAAAATATATTTATATAAATACAGCGATATGTACAGTAGATAGCAATTTCAAAATATTTGCAAATAAATAACTGACCATAATTATTATAATTAATAATGAGCATTTGTTGATTTATAGAACAAATTGGAAATGTAAATAAATACGAGCAAATATTAGTTTGATAGGCTACATATATCGATTAATTGCCCTAAAATTGAGAGGGTTTCAAAATGCATCTAGAATTAATTTAAATAATTGCTAATTAAAAGTATATTACGAATAGAATAAGAAATTAAACTCTTTTTGGAGAGAAACCATATTCAAACAATATTAACTCATCTAGAATTAATTTATAATAATAATAAATTAAAAGTGTATAAGTTATTACGAAAAGAATGAAAAATTAAACTATTTTTGGAGAAAAACCATATTCAAATAATATTAATTCATCTAGAATTAATTTATAATAATTAATTAATAGTGTAAAAGTTATTACGAAAAGAATAAAAAATTTAATTCATTTTAGAGAGAGAAACCATTTACAAACAATATTAATTAATCTAGAATTAATTTATAATAATAAATTAAAAGTGTATTGCGAAAAGAATGAAAAATTTAATTCATTTTAGAGAGAGAAACCATTTACTAACAATATTAATTAATCTAGAATTAATTTATAATAATAAATTAAAAGTGTATTGCGAAAAGAATGAAAAATTAGACTCTTTTTGGAGAGAAACCATATACCAGCAATATTAATTCATCTAGAATTAATTTATAATAATAAATTAAAAGTGTATTGCGAAAAGAATGAAAAATTAAACTCTATTTGGAGAGAAACCATATACCAGCAATATTAATTCATCTAGAATTAATTTATAATAATAAATTAAAAGTGTATTGCGAAAAGAATGAAAAATTAAATTCATTTTGGAGAGAAACCATATACAATATTGGAAAAATCAAATATTATTAGCATTATTATTGAATTATAATATATAAATATATAATATGGGTAGTTTGGCATGCGAGAAGTTTGCAAAATAATTGTGCTAGTTAAGAACAATTTGCAGTGTGTCCAGGAACGAGCATTTACATCATCATACGGCGACAGATATGAAGTATATGTTTATAGTAGTTTGGTTAGTGTAGGTGTGTAACGTCGAAAAGCGGTGTGTGTCGTTGAATGTTCTCAAAATCATTTTCCGGTACCCTGTGTTCCAGCTAATGGACTTGTTAACTAGTTAACGAACCAGACTCGCCTAATGTCATTGAGACGAGCTGGAACACACACCCATCCACACGTGCCACTCGCACACCATCTCTTGCTCAAAACACCAACTCTTAAATGTCTCTAAGGACTCAATAACTATTGCCATATTTGAGCAATTGGATTTAAACTGCGAATATATACAAATGGAATACCAATTACCAAGTGTACCAAATTTGGTGTAAATCGCTCCAGTACCTTCAGAGTAATAGAGGGAACAAATGTACGTCTTACGAGCGACGACTAAAAATAAATACGACTGAGCGCTGTGTAAGGCCACCCTAATTTAATAGCCTGGCTCGGAAGAACGCTAAAGATATGCTGTGATGTGAATGGCTCCCCTCGCTACGAACACGAACAGTCGCGTGTTGCCCCCCCTACACTAGTCCACGGTGACCGACCGTTGCTTCGCCAACGCAAAAATAAGAAAACGTTGTGTGTAAAATGAGAGCTAGGCTTGCTTGGTTGCTACTTGTTCAAATTGTCTGGGGCGTTTTCTGTGTTCTCTCTTCTGAATAACGTTAGCAGCGGCACAGAAAATCGTTTCTTTTAGACATGCGCGTAAGGAAGGAACGAGACTTACTCGCTCGAGAAAGAAGCCTAACCACGGGGGGCGGCTGCGGGCCGAGCAGGTACAGGGGGGGGGGGGGGCACTAGAGTTACGGACAAGAATCAACGAGAATGGATATTATGCCATACACTTTATTTATTATTATATGCCATATGCCATATTTGGCTCTTGGGCCAAGTTTGAAAAAGTAGTATATGGACTGATGCAGCCGATATAGTCTCCGACACACGGCTATCTAAGTAATAAAATAATGAACTAAATGGTACAATAGGGTATTTTTTAACAGTTTGGGATATATAACTCTATAGCATTAGGTCGTGTGTCTGTAGCATTATCGGATCAAAACATTTCCTTTTAACAAAAAGTAATTGTCTCGTCGCCCTGTATCCAAAAATAGTAAAGAGCTGTAGTGTTCGATTGGAATTGATTCATTACTTTAAATTATTTTATTAATTATACGGCTGTTGTGTGTCTGTAGCATTTTGTATTAAAAACATTCCATTAATAATAATAATAAAAAGTGTTTGTCTCGTCGCTCTGAATGTCTGAATCCAAAAATATACATATAACTTATATACTTGGATGTTAGTCGTCGCTCAGTCGTAAGACCAAATTTGTGCTTTCTACTACTCTGAAGGTACCCAAGCGATTTGAACCAAATTTGCTACATATATTATTAAGTACCCTATTTGAATCGTTACGCAGTTTAAATCTAATCGCCCGGATATTTCCCGAGTTATAGGGCCCTCAAATTTAGAACCCCCCTTAACACTGCCCTTACAAAAATAATTAAAGCACCTAAGAATAATACTACGAATTCTAAGATATTTTATGTCTACAAGATTTTAGCATATTGTTAACCCAAAGGTCATAAAAATTATTAAATATTAAAAATTGTTCGCATTGCACATATTACTTATAAGGCAAGTTGGACGCATAGGTGCGTTGTACCTAAGCTTGTTATTATATCAAAATAATCTACAACGAAATGTACAACTTTTTATATCTATAACATGTTATACTTATACTCACCACTGATATCTAAAACATTTTGCTCAAATTGTTAACCAAAAGGGTATAATAATTAAAAACCTCTTATTATTGCTTATAAAAATTAATTTTATTCGAGTTTTAATGTAATTTGTGACATTGCATGTTATTTGCTAGTACGTATATATTAGACGAAAGTAAACAAGATGTAATATTATATATAAAATGAAATCGCAACGTGTCATAGGAGCGATATTAAATGTCTGTCAAGAAATAATTCTTCATCAAGTAAATATATCATATAAATCAAAGATCAAATCAAAGCGTTAGCGCGAGAGAGAGATAGCCGCATCTAACATGTAATACGAATATGAGACCGAAAGAAAGACAGAAAATGAAATGAGAAAATTTAAAGATGGCGTCCGTGATTTCAAACTCTCAGTAATTAGACGTTTCTGATTTTAATTACACATATCCATCCTTGTCCTGCAGCCAACTGAGCCTTGTACCGTCTCTGTCAGACCCTTTGGCGTACGAGTGCAACAGGGACAACAACACACATCCTTTTGACGGTTAGACAAGGATAAGGGGTGGCAGGGTGCGCGCGCACCCTCAAATTCATATTGCGTAATTATAGAAGTTTAGTTTCTCTCGCGAGCTAAAATATGCATGTGGATAAGTTTGATTCATTTGTACCTAGGCAACTTTATAATTTGAACAGTGTACATATCTACTAAACAGACACATATACATACAGACGGATTTATCTGCCAGCGGACTGATTATTCCGTTTTTAATGTAATTTTAGCGGAGCGAAAGTTAATACAGAATTATGACTCATCTAGATTTATTATGCAATTCTATCTAAATCTATAGTTCATAACAAGCTTAGGTACAACGCACCTATGCGTTTAGCTCGCTTTATAATTAATATATGCGATGCAAACAGCGATATTTAATAATTATACCCTTTTAGTTAACAATTTGAAAAGAGGACCATACAATTTATTTAATACATATATTAAAATTTAATAATTTTTTATGGCCTTTAGGTCAACAATATGAGAAAATCTTGTAGATATAAAATATCTTAGAATTATTAGTAAAATTTTTGGGTGTTTTCATTATTTTAATTAAGGCAGTATTAAGGGGGGTTATAAATTTTGGGGCCCTATAACTCCAAAAGTATACAGGCGATTGGATTTAAACTGCGTGGGGATTCAAATGGGATGTTTAATAACATGTGTAGCAAATTTGGTGTAAATCGTTTCGGTACCTTCAGAGTAGAGGGCACTACTAACATTTAATTAAATGAATTATATGTTTGGTACAGTTTTTGGGAAATGTTTACGCTTTTCGGTACAACGAAGTAAAATTAGAATAATTCGATCCTAAGAGTAATCAAAACTGTTTTCACGGCCTGCAGGCCTTAAATAAGGCTGTATCAAGTTTAGCTTCGAGACTAGAGTTTAATTTTATGGATAATATCCTGGAATATATCGCTAATTGCTACGAAATACTATTGGCTGGTGACAAAGACGACTGCATACATGATTTAGTTTTTCTCTCTCTTCCTTGTAATTCATCACAATTTTGGAGGGAATTGAGTGACGAAAGCTCGAAGAAGGAACGAACACGCTTCGAACACATCCTAAAGTTTCAAATAATTTAAACACACGATTGTTAAATGATGAATCTTCGCATTCAAAAGTTTTCCGCACTTTGCAGATAATGTGCTATTAGCGCACGCTAATTTCAGGGAATTGACAAACAAAAAATGCCCCCAACTGTTCACTGTTGCGTGACTATTAGACATAAAGATATGTGGTTGTGGCAACTAGATTGGCTTAGTCATCGCAGCTGCAACCAGATCGCCATATGAGTTAATGATTTTCTTTTTTTAAACACATTCTAAGAAAAAGGAAAGAGTGGCCTGCACTCGACTCTCTATCCCTTCACTTTGAACGTATTCCCACCGGCAGTCCAGAAGACAGTGCTCGGCGCAAAGGGGGGGCAAGGGGGGGGTGTCTAGTGACTAGAGTGAACGTAGCAGAAGAACCTTGGATATATATATTGGCGTGTGTAAAATGTATATGTTCGCATTAGATATGTAAATGAAACGATGGTAGCGCGCCAGGCATCGGCGACAATACTAACTAATTGGCAACTTTCTTAACGACGTTTCCTTATACTTTACATTTGTGTCACGTTCAACACAGCCCTATACCGTCCAACTACATTCCCCCCTCCCTTTAACGCCCCCCTCAAGGCATTTCTGCTGAATACGAATAGAAATTATCTAAAATAGTAAACAATAATACCAACTGTATATATTGTGTTGCTACAGGAAGAGTTTACTCGTAGTGGGGAAACGGGATAAGTGGGGGGAACAAAGAAAATGGACGCATTTGAACATAGATGCATTTGCGAAGCACTTTAGGGGCGAAATATTCAATTTATTTTTAATTGCCATTTTCGATAGTTTAAACTATGTATAATATCACTTAAACGTGGATTAGTGATAATCCTGGTAAATGTGAGATGAAAAACCGTTTCAGTTATCCAGTATATATATGTAGTAAATCTTAAACCGCGGTGTTCTCAAAACTACCTTTTTTCAAACTAGGCCCATTTTTTCAAAAACTACTCGACCGATTTGCTTATTCTTTAATTTAAGTGAAACTTAATACTATTTGTTGCAACTTATATTAATAATATCGACATATCTTTATAAATAATGTATTTATAGCGCCTTAAAGTGAAGAATAAAAAACTGTTTTCTTTACATAGCCACCATTTTGCTAAATAATCACTTTTAACACTAAATGTTGGTTTAATCTCCAGAGAATTTTATACACTTTTAGAAACTTAATACAATTTGTTGCAACATATATTAATAATATGGCTTATTTAAAGCGTTCTAAAGTGAAGAATAAACAACTGTTTTCTTTACATAGCCGCCATTTTGCTAAATAATCACTTTTAACACTAAATGTTAGTTAAAGTTGCAGGGAATTTTATACGCTTTTAGAATCTAAAATTACAATTGGATTTAGTTGACCCGTTGATGAGATACGAGTATGCCCGTTTAGTGGTGACCTATACATACTTTTCGCGTTATCTAATGTAGTTTTTAAGATTTTTAAACTAAAAAAATGTTTTAATGTAGACAAAAAGACGGGTTATAAAATGGCTTAAACCCCAAATTGATTGACTTACTTTATAGTCTGAGAAATTAATTAACAAAAAACTATGCAGTTTTAAATTAAAAAATATAATATTTAAGGTGCCACGGTTTACTACTTTCTTATACATAATGTATAGGACCATAAGGAAAGTCGACCATGATATATATATATATATATATATATATATATATATATATATATATATATATATATATATATATATATATATTTGTTAGTACAACGCAATAATAGAATTCGAATTAGCGAGTTTATAACTCGTTAACGTGAACAGATTTGAGTTCCCCGATACTTAAACCCTCTGGTTTTTGAAAAGATAATAATTTTAAAGAATTCCCTTCCCCTCGCATTGTGAAACCTGTTAGTTGCATCAATCAGTATTTAAAATAGTGTTTGATGCTTAAGCCCTGCCACCACGTCAAGGTCGGTTCACTTCGGCAGGGCCCTCACCCACCCTGAATCCCCATTTCATGAATTTGTATTTTTGGTGCACCAAATTCTAACGTATAACCCAATATTTACAAAATGCCTGATACGCTTCAGTGGTGACTGAATTAACTGGCCGAAAAGTACATTCATTCACACATTCATTCAGCGGACTTGGTTGACGCGCCAACCAAAGTGCCCTTATTTGGGGGGGGGGGGGTAGGGGGGTTGGGGCAGTTCACGTGAAAGTGAATAGAAGTGTCCTGCGTTACGTACCACAGGACACGAGGGCAGATTATTCAGGACAACTAAATCGACCAGACAAATTGTAAAGATTGTGTTTGTTATATGTACGTTCGTTGTATACGCGAATATATTTAATTTTTCGTTGTTGTTTATCAGTTCAATTTATTATAACTGAACCGGGCAAAAGGGTATTTTAAACCCTTGTGCCCGGTTTTTACCCATATACCATTCAAGATTCCGTTTTTCGACCAAATCATATGTCAATTAGGATTTCCTCTAATACATTTGGCCACATTTAGGACTTCTGTTGACTTTGAAACTGAAAGAAGTTTTTATTAATAATAACATACACATTTTTTGTCCTTTAAGATGATTTCTCATCTTAATCCTCCATTAAATATAAAACGAGAGTTATACGACCAAGCATATAACTCCCTTTTATTTTGGATTTATCCCCTTTTACATTTGACCACATCCAGGACTTCCGTTGACTTTGAAACAGAAAGAAATTTATATTAATAAAATACACATTTCTTTTCCTTTCAAGATGATTTCTCATCTTACTGCACTTTTAAAAGATAAAACGAGAGTTATACGACCAAGCATAACTCCCTTTTATCTTGACTCAGCTATTTTGATTGGAGTTGTGCGACCAAGCACAACATCCGTTTACCATTTACTATTTCGTAGATTTAAATTCGTCGTTCTTCGCCTCTAAGGATAAAAAGGAGTTATACGACAAAGCATAACTCCCTTTTATCTTTATTCCTTCATTGCGTAAATCGTTAAGTGCCTACTCAGCTATTTTGATTGGAGTTGTGCGACCAAACACAACATCCGTTTACCATTTACCATTTCGTAGATTTAAATTCGTCGTTCTTCACCTCTAAGGATAAAAAGGAGTTATACGACCAAGCATAACTCCCTTTTATCTTTATTCCTTCATTGCGAAATCGTTAAGTGCCTACTCAGCTATTTTGATTGGAGTTGTGCGACCAAACACAACATCCGTTTATCATATACCATTTCGTAGATTTAAATTCGTCGTTCTTCTCCTCTAAGGATAAAAATGAGTTATACGACCAAGCATAACTCCCTTTTATCTTTATTCCTTCGTTGCGTAAATCGTTAAGTGCCTACTCAGCTATTTTGATTGGAGTTGGCGACCAAGCACAACTTCCTTGTACCATTTAACCATATCTTACATTTAAATTCATCATCTTCATTCTCCTTTAAGGATAAAAAAGAGTAAAAACTCCCTTTTATCTTGTAAACACTTAATTTCGCGCCTAAGTTTCCCAAACGGTAGGGATCCTGCCTAGTAAAATGCCTCAGCTATTAAGATATCAGAAAATTGTGCGACCAAACACAACTCCCCTTTATCTTTCCCTTAATTCTAATCCCACCTTTGTTGTTTTAATTTCGTCGTTTTTTTCTGATACCTGAAAGGAGAAAACGGGTTAGGTGCAGTGGCAAGTCCGGACTTGCCACCACGTGGCCACGGGTTGCCCTAAGGGCAGCCGCCCAGCAACCAGGACTGGACGACTTAGGAGTAGAGTGTCAGTGTACTTAAATTAGCTGAAAATTGAGAAAGAACAGTTAGTAAATGTGGGGTGGCACCTCCTCGTTGCTGCGGTGGCCCCAGCGAGATTCTACGACCAACGATTTGGGCAATCAACATGACCCGTGTCTATACGTTCCATAGTACGAAACGATGCCAGCACTTTTCAACTATAGCCTGGTTTTCTAGAATCAAGTACTAAACACCGCTAAGTATGTCTGGCACCCCGCCACTTCGCTAACCAGCCACTATCCACTGCTTTGGCGTAATAACTATAAATAGCATAAACACCGCAGAGAGCGGAGAGTCAGTGACTGGTCGGCGAAGCTTTGAGGTGTTGTAAGAACGGCTTCAGTCAATTATTGCAATATTCTGAAGTTAACATTTATACAGTTTTTTTGGTGAAATAAAAATGTAATTCAACCCGATCCCTCCCACACAACCGATATTGCAAACCCTCCCTCAACAAAATAAATCGAGGTGAACTGTAACTCGAGACCCCTAGCTAGATACCTAGTGTAGGGGTTCGGAAGGAACCCCGTACGAAAGCCCCGGGGCCAATCTAATATTCGTCGTGCGTTGCTGAAGTTCTTGTAGTCTGGTAGTCCAACGACGGAAGTCTTGAAGTCATCGAGGACTCCATGCTTGTGTAACCATCAAAGCGCTTGTACGCGCTTTTGCCGGGGACACAAACATAGTTGCTCGGGTGTCCCAACGGTGGCAGTTGATGGACATCTCGTTGTTATTGCCTACTCTATTGTTTTTTTATTTTATTTTTGTATTTGTTTGTTTTTTATTTCTGTTATTTTTTGTTTGTTTTTTATTTCTGTTTATTTTTTGTTTGAATTTATTTTTTGAATTTATGATGAACGATTCGTCGAACAGGCATTTCGATGGGAGCTTGTCCAAAATGGAACCTAGGCGCGTGTTCCAGACATATGTCTAATTGAAGTTGAAATTAATTGAAGATAAAATTACTTTAAGTTAGACATTGAGCAAAATATATTCTAATTTATTGTTGTTTTGAAACTGTAAATTGGGACTTGTTGAAAATAATAAAATATGTATTTAAATAATGGACAAAATCATTTAGAAATTGGACTAACTAAATCGCTGATAATTCCGAACAAGCTCAGGGGTTGGGCATGCACCATTTTCGAACCAACTATTAACCAGTTGATTAGCTCCGTATGTTTTTTACCAGCTGTAAACCTGAACCCTCTCCGAAAACGCGCGAAAACAGAAAGGGTTTTGCTTAGGAACAGATCTGAACAACATGTTTGTGCAGGTTAGGTGTGCCTTGGGCAAAATGCCCGTACAACCTAAACCGGCACAGGTACGTTGGCAGACCAGCACCTAAATGGCGAGTGGGTTTAGCAAATGCAAGCAAGTCCAAATATGTACTTTACGTTTAAATATGAATAACCACAAAACACTGCCATGGGCAATCCTTAATGCGCAGTGGAAGTTGCTAAGCTGCATTACGTGACTCGTTGCGCTCAACCGTTGCACTCAACCGCCGTGCTAACTAACCACATGCAGCTAAAGCAACTAACAACTGCGCAAAAAAGACGCCTTTGCGATGTACATCAGTAAGCGACTCTGAACTCAACACTTCTATAAACTGTTGTTGCTTATTTAAAGCACTAACGCAATTAAAAATAAACGGGGAATTCGTTGCTTAAGGATAAGGGGATGTTAAGGGTGTTAACTTTTACACTTGCAACATCAAATCTTTTTATATATTTTTCGAAATGATTTCGAAAGTGCAAACATTTAAATTATACTAATAATGATTGAGAATTAATGTTTACGAAACGTCCAGAACACAGTCACAAACCGTACTACATCTTTTCAAAGCTGGACACACAGAGATGGTGCATGGGGATACTCAAAAATTACTCACGATTTACCCATTGACCTTATCCAGAACGCTGGTGTACAGGATACTGTTGAGTTGTTTCTGGATATTGTTGAAATGTCTCAGGATACTGGTGAGTTGTCTCAGGATACTGTTGAGTTGTCTCAGGATACTGTTGAACTGTCTCAGGATACTGTTAAGATGTCTCAGGATACTGTTGAGTTGTCTCAGGATACTGTTGAGTTGTTTCAGGATACTGTTGAAATGTATCAAGATACTGTTGAGTTGTATCAGGAATTCAGAAAACCAGATATGGTTTAATAATTCTGTAACAGTCTGAAATTAAAGAAACATAAAATTTAGTTTGATTCAAAATTTGTGTACGGCAATGAATTACCTTTTCGTCAAAAAGACGTCGCGGCGGGCGTATTGTGACCCCAACCCGCCGGGTTACAGATAGATGGCATCATTTTCAAATGATGTTCGAGTTTGTAATTCTCCGTGAGCGATGAAGCAAGAACCCTAGGGCCACTTTCAGAATTGCAACAATTTCCGGGGTACTTAATCTAACTTAAAATTAATATCTTGAACTGAAATAAAAATCCGGAGAACTTAACCTAACTTAAAATTAATATCTTGAACTGAAATAAAAACCCGGAGAACTTAATTTAAATTAAAATTAATATCTTCAACTGAAATAAAAATCCGGAGAACTTAATCTAAGTTAAAATTAAAATCTTGAACTGAAATAAAAATCCGGTGAACTTAACCTAACTTAAAATTAATATCTTGAACTGAAATAAAAATCCGGAGAACTTAATTTAAATTAAAATTAATATCTTCAACTGAAATAAAAATCCGGAGAACTTAATCTAAGTTAAAATTAAAATCTTGAACTGAAATAAAAATCCGGTGAACTTAACCTAACTTAAAATTAATATCTTGAACTGAAATAAAAACCCGGAGAACTTAATTTAAATTAAAATTAATATCTTCAACTGAAATAAAAATCCGGAGAACTTAATCTAAGTTAAAATTAAAATTTTGAACTGAAATAAAAATCCGGTGAACTTAATCTAACTTAAAATTAATATCTTGAACTGAAATAAAAATCCGGAGAACTTAATCTAACTTAAAATTAATATCAACTGAAATAAAAATCCGGAGAACTTAATCTAAGTTAAAATTAAAATCTTCAACTGAAATAAAAATCCGGAGAACTTAATCTAAGTTAAAATTAATATCTTCAACTGAAATAAAAATCCGGAGAACGTAATCTAACTTAAAATTAATATATTGAACTGAAATAAAAATCCGGAGAACTTAATCTAACTTAAAATTAATAACGAACTGAAATAAAAATCCGGAGAACTTAATCTAGCTTAAAATTAATATTTTGAACTGAAATAAAAATCCGGAGAACTTAATCTAACTTAAAATTAATATATTGAACTGAAATAAAAATCCGGAGAACTTAATCTAACTTAAAATTAATATCTTGAACTGAAATAAAAATCCGAAGAACTTAATCTAACTTAAAATTATTATCCACAGCTGAAATAAAAATCCGGAGAACTTAATCTAAGTTAAAATTAATATCTTGAACTGAAATAAAAATCCGGAGACCTTAATCTAAGTTAAAATTAATATCTTCAACTGAAATAAAAATCCGTAGAACTTAATCTAAGTTAAAATTTATATCTTGAACTGAAATAAAAATCCGGAGACCTTAATCTAACTTAAAATTAATATATTGAACTGAAATAAAAATCCGGAGAACTTATTCTAACTTAAAATTAATAACGAACTGAAATTAAAATCCGGAGAACTTAATCTAACTTAAAATTAATATCCTCAACTGAAATAAAAATCCGGAGAACTTAATCTAAGTTAAAATTAATATCTTCAACTGAAATAAAAATCCGTAGAACGTAATCTAACTTAAAATTAATATCTTGAACTGAAATAAAAATCCGGAGAACTTAATCTAACTTAAAATTACTATCCTCAACTGAAATAAAAATCCGGAGAACTTAATCTAAGTTAAAATTAATATCTTGAACTGAAATAAAAATCCGGAGAACTTAATCTAACTTAAAATTATTATCCTCAACTGAAATAAAAATCCGGAGAATTTAATCTAAGTTAAAATTAATATCTTGAACTGAAATAAAAATCCGGAGAACTAATACTAAGTTAAAATTAATATCTTGAACTGAAATAAAAATCCGGGGAACTTAATCTAACTTAAAATTAATATCTTGAACTGAAATAAAAATCCCGAGAACTAAATCTAAGTTAAAATTAATATGTTGAACTGAAATAAAAATCCGGAAAACTAAATCTAAGTTAAAATTAATATCTTGAACTGAAATAAAAATCCGGAGAACTTATTCTAACTTAAAATTAATATCTTCAACTGAAATAAAAATCCGGAGGACCTAATCTAACTTAAAATTATTATCCTCAACTGAAATAAAAATCCGGAGAACTTAATCTAAGTTAAAATTAATATCTTGAACTGAAATAAAAATCCGGAGACCTATATCTAACTTAAAATTAATATCTTGAACTGAAATAAAAAACCGTAGAATTAAATCTAAGTTAAAATTAAAATCTTGAACTGAAATAAAAACCCGGAGAACTTCATCTAACTTAAAATTAGTATCTTGAACTGAAATAAAAATCCGGAAAACTTAATCTAAGTTAAAATAAAAATCTTGAACTGAAATAAAAATCCGGAGAACTTAATCTAAGTTAAAATTAATATCTTGAACTGAAATAAAAATCCGGAGACCTTAATCTAAGTTAAAATTAATATCTTCAACTGAAATAAAAATCCGTAGAACTTAATCTAAGTTAAAATTTATATCTTGAACTGAAATAAAAATCCGGAGACCTTAATCTAACTTAAAATTAATATATTGAACTGAAATAAAAATCCGGAGAACTTATTCTAACTTAAAATTAATAACGAACTGAAATTAAAATCCGGAGAACTTAATCTAACTTAAAATTAATATCCTCAACTGAAATAAAAATCCGGAGAACTTAATCTAAGTTAAAATTAATATCTTCAACTGAAATAAAAATCCGTAGAACGTAATCTAACTTAAAATTAATATCTTGAACTGAAATAAAAATCCGGAGAACTTAATCTAACTTAAAATTACTATCCTCAACTGAAATAAAAATCCGGAGAACTTAATCTAAGTTAAAATTAATATCTTGAACTGAAATAAAAATCCGGAGAACTTAATCTAACTTAAAATTATTATCCTCAACTGAAATAAAAATCCGGAGAATTTAATCTAAGTTAAAATTAATATCTTGAACTGAAATAAAAATCCGGAGAACTAATACTAAGTTAAAATTAATATCTTGAACTGAAATAAAAATCCGGGGAACTTAATCTAACTTAAAATTAATATCTTGAACTGAAATAAAAATCCCGAGAACTAAATCTAAGTTAAAATTAATATGTTGAACTGAAATAAAAATCCGGAAAACTAAATCTAAGTTAAAATTAATATCTTGAACTGAAATAAAAATCCGGAGAACTTATTCTAACTTAAAATTAATATCTTCAACTGAAATAAAAATCCGGAGGACCTAATCTAACTTAAAATTATTATCCTCAACTGAAATAAAAATCCGGAGAACTTAATCTAAGTTAAAATTAATATCTTGAACTGAAATAAAAATCCGGAGACCTATATCTAACTTAAAATTAATATCTTGAACTGAAATAAAAAACCGTAGAATTAAATCTAAGTTAAAATTAAAATCTTGAACTGAAATAAAAACCCGGAGAACTTCATCTAACTTAAAATTAGTATCTTGAACTGAAATAAAAATCCGGAAAACTTAATCTAAGTTAAAATAAAAATCTTGAACTGAAATAAAAATCCGGAGAACTAAATCTAAGTTAAAATTAAAATCTTGAACTGAAATAAAAATCCGGAGAACTTAATCTAACTTAAAATTAATATCTTGAACTGAAATAAAAATCCGGAGAACTAAATCTAAGATAAAATTAATAACTTGAACTGGAATAAAAAATCCGGATAACTTATTCTAAGTTAAAATTAAAATCTTGAACTGAAATAAAAATCCGGAGAACTTAATCTAACTTAAAATTAATAACTTCAACTGAAATAAAAATCCGGAGAACTTAATGGGAAATAAAAATCCTTGCCGATGGTATTCGATCGAATTACTCTGGAATCGGACAGTATTTTTGGGACATATGGACTTGTCCTCCTTTACGTTTAGTGACATCCAGGACCACTGAAACCGTTGACTCAGAAACAAAAATTAATAACAATATTTCTAATAACATACATCTAAGAATAAAACGAGAGTTATACGACCAAGCATAACTCCCTTTTTATTATTTTGATAGTTGTGCGACCAAGCACAACTTTCTTGTACCATTTAACCATTTCTTACATTTAAATTCATCATCTTCATTCTCCTTTAAGGATAAAAAAGAGTAAAAACTCCCTTTTATCTTGTAAACACTTAATTTCGCGCCTAAGTTTCCCAAACGGTAGGGATCCTGCCTAGTAAAATGTCTCAGCTATTAAGATATCAGAAAGTTGTGCGACCAAACACAACTCCCCTTTATCTTTCCCTTAATACTAATCCCACCTTTGTTGTTTTAATTTCGTCGTTTTTTTCTGATACCTGAAAGGAGAAAACGGGTTAGGTGCAGTGGCAAGTCCGGACTTGCCACCACGTGGCCACGGGTTGCCCTAAGGGCAGCCGCCCAGCAACCAGGACTGGACGACTTAGGAGTAGAGTGTTAGTGTACTTAAATTAGCTGAAAATTGAGAAAGAACAGTTAGTAAATGTGGGGTGGCACCTTCTCGTTGCTGCGGTGGCCCCAGCGAGATTCTACGACCAACGATTTGGGCAATCAACATGACCCGTGTCTATACGTTCCATAGTACGAAACGATGCCAGCACTTTTCAACTATAGCCTGGTTTTCTAGAATCAAGTACTAAACACCGCTAAGTATGTCTGGCACCCCGCCACTTCGCTAACCAGCCACTATCCACTGCTTTGGCGTAATAACTATAAATAGCATAAACACCGCAGAGAGCGGAGAGTCAGTGACTGGTCGGCGAAGCTTTGAAGGTGTTGTAAGAACGGCTTCAGTCAATTATTGCAATATTCTGAAGTTAACATTTATACAGTTTTTTTGGTGAAATAAAAATGTAATTCATCCCGATCCCTCCCACACAACCGATATTGCAAACCCTCCCTCAACAAAATAAATCGAGGTGAACTGTAACTCGAGACCCCTAGCTAGATACCTAGTGTAGGGGTTCGGAAGGAACCCCGTACGAAAGCCCCGGGGCCAATCTAATATTCGTCGTGCGTTGCTGAAGTTCTTGTAGTCTGGTAGTCCAACGACGGAAGACTTGAAGTCATCGAGGACTCCATGCTTGTGTAACCATCAAAGCGCTTGTGCGCGCTTTTGCCGGGGACACAAACATAGTTGCTCGGGTGTCCCAACGGTGGTAGTTGATGGACATCTCGTTGTTATTGCCTACTCTATTGTTTTTTGATTTTATTTTTGTATTTGTTTGTTTTTTATTTCTGTTATTTTTTGTTTGAATTTATTTTTTGAATTTATGATGAACGATTCGTCGAACAGGCATTTCGATGGGAGCTTGTCCAAAATGGAACCTAGGCGCGTGTTCCAGACATATGTCTAATTGAAGTTGAAATTAATTGAAGATAAAATTACTTTAAGTTAGACATTGAGCAAAATATATTCTAATTTATTGTTGTTTTGAAACTGTAAATTGGGACTTGTTGAAAATAATAAAATATGTATTTAAATAATGGACAAAATCATTTAGAAATTGGACTAACTAAATCGCTGATAATTCCGAACAAGCTCAGGGGTTGGGCATGCACCATTTTCGAACCAACTATTAACCAGTTGATTAGCTCCGTATGTTTTTTACCAGCTGTAAACCTGAACCCTCTCCGAAAACGCGCGAAAACAGAAAGGGTTTTGCTTAGGAACAGATCTGAACAACATGTTTGTGCAGGTTAGGTGTGCCTTGGGCAAAATGCCCGTACAACCTAAACCGGCACAGGTACGTTGGCAGACCAGCACCTAAATGGCGAGTGGGTTTAGCAAATGCAAGCAAGTCCAAATATGTACTTTACGTTTAAATATGAATAACCACAAAACACTGCCATGGGCAATCCTTAATGCGCAGTGGAAGTTGCTAAGCTGCATTACGTGACTCGTTGCGCTCAACCGTTGCACTCAACCGCCGTGCTAACTAACCACATGCAGCTAAAGCAACTAACAACTGCGCAAAAAAGACGCCTTTGCGATGTACATCAGTAAGCGACTCTGAACTCAACACTTCTATAAACTGTTGTTGCTTATTTAAAGCACTAACGCAATTAAAAATAAACGGGGAATTCGTTGCTTAAGGATAAGGGGATGTTAAGGGTGTTAACTTTTACACTTGCAACATCAAATCTTTTTATATATTTTTCGAAATGATTTCGAAAGTGCAAACATTTAAATTATACTAATAATGATTGAGAATTAATGTTTACGAAACGTCCAGAACACAGTCACAAACCGTACTACATCTTTTCTAAGCTGGACACACAGAGATGGTGCATGGGGATACTCAAAAATTACTCACGATTTACCCATTGACCTTATCCCGAACGCTGGTGTACAGGATACTGTTGAGTTGTTTCAGGATACTGTTTAATTGTCTCAGGATACTGTTGAAATGTCTCAGGATACTGTTGAGTTGTCTCAGGATACTGTTGAGTTGTCTCAGGATACTGTTGAGTTGTTTCAGGATACTGTTGAAATGTATCAAGATACTGTTGAGTTGTATCAGGAATTCAGAAAACCAGATATGGTTTAATAATTCTGTAACAGTCTGAAATTAAAGAAACATAAAATTTAGTTTGATTCAACATTTGTGTACGGCAATGAATTACCTTTTCGTGAAGAAGACTTCACGGCGGGAGTATTGTAACCCCAACCCGCTGGGTTACAGATAGATGGCATCATTTTTCTCAGGATACTGTTCAATTATTTCAGGACACTGTTGAATGGTCTCAGGATACTGTTGAGTTGTCTCATAGTACTATTGAGTTGTTTCAGGATACTGTTGAGTTGTTTTACGATACTGTTGATTTGTTTTACGATATCGTTGAGTTGTTTTACGAAAATGTTGATTTGTTACCGGCGAAGCAAAGACCCTTAGGCCACTTTCAGAATTGCAGCAATTACAATTATATTTGTAAGTCTTTTGGTTTGTTTAGAATGAAATGAAATATTGGCGAATCGAATTGTAATAGTATTAAATCAGTCCGTAACAACCCAAGCTTTGGTGCAATCGCACAATAACGTTGAGACACCCTAGGTTTAAGCCCATCCCCGGAACCACCGCCAAGCGTTTTATGGCCCAGACGGGGCCCAGTCTGCGAACGGGGATACTAACTAAGTGAAGGTACAGGTCCTTGCAGCAAAGAATTGGGGACATCAAAGATATAATACTATGACATTTAGTTGAAATTGTTGAGTTGTTTTGAATATGATACAAATTCGATTCTAGTTTGGAATAGCATGATAGTAGCCCGCTAGGATCCCACCCCTGGCTACAATCGCACAATAACGATGATCCACCCTAGGTTTATGCCAATTCCCGGAACCACCGCCAAGCATTTTATAGCCCAGACGGAGCCCAGTCTGCGAACGGGGGTACTAACTAAGTGGAAGTACAGGTCCTTGTAGCTAAGTATGGGGCTAACATCAAATATATAATGCCATTATATTTAGTTTATATTTTATTATTTTTAAATATTATTTGCAATTCTGAAGCAACCTTTGAGCCTTGCTTTTTGAGCATTTAATTGTTGTTTCCGGAAGTCCATAAATTTGAGTGTCTGAATTAAACAAATATATAAATTAATATATATATTTTTGATTTTCCGTTTAAATATAGTGTAATTTTATTATTTATAATAAAAGAGCATTTAAATGTTTTTATTAATTTATGTTACTAGTATAGAACTATATATTTAGTACCTTTGCTGTAATATTTATTTATTTAATTTATACATGAAATTAAATCGATCGTAAATTATTATTATTATAATAATTAAAGCATTCAAAATGTATTATTAATTTATGTTACTAGTATAGAACCATATATTTAGTACCTCTGTTGTAATATTTAATTTATACATGAAATTAAATCGATCGTAAATTATTATTATTTATACTAGAAAATTATTAATTTAATTTATTTTATACATGAAATATTATCTATCATAAATTATTATTATTTATAATAAAAGAGATTTTAAAATGTATTATTACTTTAAGTCAGTAGTTAAGTACTATTTATTTAGTACCTCTGTTGTAATATTATTATATCAAATTAGTATTCAAATTTAAATTATACATGAAATTAAATCGAACGTAAATTATTATTATTTATAATAAAAGAGAATTTAAAATGTATTATTAATTTAAGTTATTAATATAGAACCATTTATTTAGTACCTCTGTTGTAATATTATATCAAATTAGAATTTTAATTTAATTTATACAAGAAATAATAACGATCGTAAATTATTATTATTTATATAATTCATTATTAATTTATTTGGTAGCTCTGTTGTAATATTATTATATCACATTAGTATTTATATTTAATTTATACATAAAATAAATCGATCGTAAATATAATCAAATCATAATTTAAAATGTAAAAGTAATTTATTATTTTGAAATAATTAAGAAACAAATTTGTAAATATTTCATTAATTAAAATATCGAAAATATTCAAAATTATCCAGGACATGTCACCATTGGGCTCTAAAGAACCAATAATTAAACAATTTTAACATTGCTTAAATAAATATAAATGTTTCGCTAGATTTAAACCGATTACTTAAGCGCTTTGTAAATATATATATATATATACAATGTAATATATTTTAACTAAAGTGGTAAAAAAAAATATCCCACTATTTAGAACCACTGGAAATAAATAAATTCAATATTAAATTGAATTAAAAAAATTAAATATATCAAATATAAAAGTTTCTACTATTTAAAACCACTGAAAAAAAAATTACAAGCCCTAAATTTCCACTCGAAGAACGTAATTAATAAAAGAAAAGTTTTAAATAAATAAAATTTTATCTAAATTAAAATAAAACAAAACTGTATAATAATTTTAGCGGCGAACGATGCATCAGTTACCGCCAAGCCCGAACGTAAAGTCCACACAATTCATACACACAATTATTAACATATGGCAGAGGGGGGGGGGGCAGTGGGGGAGAGGAATACATCAAATATAAATGCAATATTATATAGAAAAAATAAATAATTGAGAAAAAAGCCACTTACCAGATTTATGAATTCTAGGAATTTCTCGGCAGCAACGCGTAGGCCTCCCCAGATGATTCCTGCAACAATAAAAACAAAAATCAATTAGTTATTATACATAAAACATATATATATATATATATATATATATTGTTTAGTTAAACAAGAATAAAAGTGTTTAAAATTACGCGAAATTTGTTTCTTAAAATGGACGCTTACCGAAAAGTGCAAGTCGCCACCATTGATACATTTTTTTACACAACGGGTGAAAGTTTCATATCAACATTATAACATTAATTTCGCGGCTAGCGCCCTAATTTTACGCTCAAAAGTACAAGTGTATGATTATTCATCGATATGCGATAGTTATTTGGCGATTCTGATTGATTTATTAACGATTTTCAATAAAAATGTGGGAGCGTCTCACGATGCGACTGTACTATAAGAAACGAAAAAGCACCTGATGATGCCGCACACTGATTGGTCCGACACATCTTATGACGTATACCAAAGCCTACTCTGATCTAACCGTAAAACATCGATAAAAATTCTCATTTCTTACCTAATTACAGGAAACAATTATGCAAAACTAATTTAACAGAAAAATTACTAATATTTCAAAACATATAAATGTATTTTTTCCCGAATTTTAGCTATTTTCTAAATATATGAAAACTGGACATGAAATATTTAATTTGTCGAAAATACATTGTATAACGTTTCGCTTTTACACCGATTACTTAAGCGCCTTGTAAATATATATGAAAAAGAGGGCAAAACATATATAAAATATAATATATTTTATCTAAAGTAGCAAAAAAGAAATACTCTACTATTTAGAATCACTGGAAATAAATTATTCAGATTTAAGATTAAATAAAATGAACAATAAAAAAGTTTTCACTATTTAAATCTAAAGAAAATAAATTAAAATAGTTAAATATATCAACTAACATAAATAAAATGAACAATAAACAAAGTTTCCACTGTTTAAATCCACTGAAACTAATTTTACAACTTCTATATTTCCGTTTCAAATGTTCCAAAATAATTATATCATGACTAATTAAAATAAAAATTGCTTAATTATATCAAATCTTACCTTGATGAAATAAAAACAAATCCAGCTATTTAGAACCACTGCTATATATAATTTCATTAGCACTATAAACAGGTAAAATATTTTACCCGTGAACGACTTAAATAAATACATATTTTTAAATATTTCATAGAATAAAATATCGAAAATATTCAAAATTATCTAGGACATGTCACCTATTTGCTCGAAGGCACACATATTAAAAATAATATAAATTATTGGGTCCAGATGTTAATTAAAAAAATTAAATATATTTACTAACATAAATAAAATGAAAAATAAAAAATTTCCCACTATATAAATCCACTGAAAATAATATAAAACTCCTATATTTCCGTTTCAGGTATTTTATTATATCATAACTAATAAAAAAAAAAATGTTTATATATATATCAAATCTTGATAATAAGTAAAAGCAACTATTTAGAACCGCTGGGTAAATGCTCGCGCACGGCAGTTATTTCACCCGCGCACGACGGTTATTTCACCCGCAAACGTGGCATCAGTTCCCGCCAAACCGAAAGCAATTCATACATATATATATTTGTAAGTACACAAAAATTAAATATAGACACGAGAGAACACATTAAAAATGTATGCAATATTAAATAAAAATAAATAAATATACAACAACACTCTTTATTTTATTATTAAATTTAAAATAAATAAGAAAAAAATTACCAAGACATGAAATTCGCCATTGATGCACGATGCCATGATGCTTCACACGGCGAAACTTTTTATATCAACATTTTAACTCAACATCACGATTGAGGCACACATTTTTAGTTTAACAGTTCACACAAACGATTATTAACCGATATGCTACAATTACATCGCAATTGCAATGGTTTTATTAACGTTTTACACTAAAATATTACCACATGTTTATCGTAACACGGCGTCGACTTGAGATCGTTCGTACAAGTGTTCCAACCTGTGGACGCTCTACTATTTGGCGGTCTCTGCGCACGCCGTGCGCATGCACCTGGTCGGTATATATGCCTGCTATTCGCCAGGTGTTTAAAAATGCGCCAAACCAAAATATAAATGATTGAAAGTTCAAATTTGGACAATCAAACAGACTATATTGTCATTTTTTCGAACTGTATGCATTCATGTTTGTACTAATAATGATATACACAATGTGAATATCGTTTTCCTGGATAAAATTCAACTCAAGGCCGGTGTTTACACTCGCTCGCCTGGTTAATTGGATTGTCGAAACATGTTTCTTCGTAACTATGAAGGGATTATAATTTGTTTGTAAGTTTTATTGTATATTCAAGTCAGTAGTGCGATGTTGTCTTGTGTGAATGTGTATTTTTATCGATTTTCGTGTATTATGACCTTCGTTTCTGCTTCTCAACGAAATGGTAAGTTGATAATATCTTGGAAATTTTAACTTTAATATTTATAAGGGTATCGAATTTGTTTATACTTTGTTATTGCGCGGTAGTTAGTGTTTGTTTTTAAATTAATTAATCTAAATATATGTTAAATTCGAAAATATATATATGCGATTTTTTAAACGAAAATCGACGATTTGCTGTGCAGCTCGTAATATTTACCCAATCAAGTTGAAAAAATTTGACAATATTCAACAAATATAGTTTGTTTGACTGTCCAAATTTCAAATTTATATCATTTATGGTTTAAGCGGAAAAAATTCGCAAAGTTTGATAAAAATGCAAAATTCCCGATTTTCACTGTTTTTTTAACCGGTTTGTTGTGGAGGTCGTAATATTACCTCAATCTAGTTGAAAAATTTTGATTAAATATACCAAATATATGTTGTTTGACTGTCCAAATTTCAATTTTATAACATTTATGGTTTAATTGGAAAAAATTCGCAAAGTTTGATTAAAAATTTCCGATTTTCACTGTTTTTTCAACCGGTTTGCTGTGGAGGTCGTAATATTACCCCAATCTAGTTGAAAAAATTTGATAAAATATACCAAATATATGTTGTTTGACTGTCTAAATTTCAATTTTATAACATTTATGGTTTAATTGGAAAAAATTCGCAAAGTTTGATTAAAAATTTCCGATTTTCACTGTTTTTTCAACCGGTTTGCTGTGGAGGTCGTAATATTACCCCAATCTAGTTGAAAAAATTTGATAAAATATACCAAATATATGTTGTTTGACTGTCCAAATTTCAATTTTATAACATTTATGGTTTAATTGGAAAAAATTCGCAAAGTTTGATTAAAAATTCACGATTTTCACTGTTCTTTCAACCGGTTTGCTGTGGAGGTCGTAATATTACCCCAATCTAGTTGAAAAAATTTGATAAAATATACCAAATATATGTTGTTTGACTGTTTAAATTTCAATTTTATAACATTTATGGTTTAATTGGAAAAAATTCGCAAAGTTTGATTAAAATTTCCCGATTTTCACTGTTTTTTCAACCGGTTTGCTGTGGAGGTCGTAATATTACCCCAATCTAGTTGAAAAAATTTGATAAAATATACCAAATATATGTTGTTTGACTGTCCAAATTTCAATTTTATAACATTTATGGTTTAATTGGAAAAAATTCGCAAAGTTTTATTAAAAATTCACGATTTTAACTGTTTTTTCACGCGGTTTGCTGTGGACGTCGTAATATTACTCCAATTTAGTTGAAAAAATTTGACAATATACCCCAAATACAGGTTGTTTGACTGTCCAAATTTCTATCATTCTATCATTAATGGTTTGATCGGAAAAAATTTGCAAAGTTTGATCTTTGCAACGAAAAATATAGGTATTAAATGTGGATATAAATTTTGTTTACTTCTTACATAAATACAAGTTCGAACAATACATTTTTATTTCGACGCTTGTGACGATGCATTCTAATTATACTAGTAACATCCGTTTATTCATTAGGATATTATAACCAGTGAGTACAGACAGGTCTTCGTTAAATCTTTATTTCAAAACATGTATTCACATTTCTAGTTTATCTTTCCGTGTATCTAGTAGAGTAATTTTGTGCATGTTAATTATTATTATTTGGGAAATTTTGCAACAAAAAAGAAACAAAACACGGACAAATTGTTAAAAGATTAAATATAATAATAAATAAACTAACCAAACATTACTAATAAAAGAAAATGCTGTTTGCTGTTATCATTCAAGGACATTCTATAACCCGTAATATAATTCAGTCTATATATTAACAAAATTTAATATAATAAATAAACTCATTTGATTAACAATTCTTTTTTAAAACAATACGGAAAAGAAACAGTTAATAATACTTACAAAATATTTTAAATTGTCTACACTGGATTCAAATCTCATCCAATATCCAAAAACATATAAAATATCAATAAATTGTGAAATATATAAAAGTCAATAAATAAATCAATGATTTTAAATATTAATGCGAAAACAAAATTCCCTACAGCCCTTTAGACAGCAAATGACCTTCAGTTCAGGAAAAAATGTGCTACAAATGTTTAAATGAACTTTGTAACACTGTCAATTTGCTAAAAATATTAATTATATATATAAAATAAACACTACGATTCGAAAATATAATTTTCTAGTTCAGGTACAAATTAATTTCAATCAATCCTGCAAAATGTAACGTTACTATTTTTAAAATTATATTTATTTGGGATTAAATTTATACTTAAATATAAAGTCATAAATTAGATGTCAAGGGGTACCCCTTACCGTTTTTGCGAAAATCGACGATTTTCACTGTTTTTTCACGCGGTTTGCTGTGGAGGTCGTAATAATATTCCAATTAAGTTGAAAAAATTTGACAATATACACTAAATATAGGTTGTTTGACTGTCCAAATTTCAACTCTCTATCTTTTATGGTTTGGTCGGAAAAAATTCGCAAAGTTTGAAAAAAAAATCAAGTTAAAAAAATTCCGTGAAATGTGTCAAAAAAATTTTTTCTTTTCAAACCGGCTGAAACTAAGTTTCTAGAGTAATTAAATATCGGGGAACTCAAATCTGTTAACGGCGGCTCGATACGATGCACCGTTTTCGAGTTATATGGAAATTTGCATTTTCCCAACTTCAAACCGCGCTAACAGCAATTTCTAACGGTCTTTCACCACTTTAATTAGCATTTTTGGAATCAGCGTACTCAAATTAATCTAAATATATGTAAAACTCAAAAATAATTATGCGATTTTTTTTCGAAAAAAATGTCAAGGGGTACCCCTTACCGTTTTTGCGAAAATCGACGATTTTCACTGTTTTTTCACGCGGTTTGCTGTGGAGGTCGTAATAATATTCCAATTAAGTTGAAAAAATTTGACAATATACACTAAATATAGGTTGTTTGACTGTCCAAATTTCAACTCTCTATCTTTTATGGTTTGGTCGGAAAAAATTCGCAAAGTTTGAAAAAAAAATCAAGTTAAAAAAATTCCGTGAAATGTGTCAAAAAAATTTTTCTTTTCAAACCGGCTGAAACTAAGTTTCTAGAGTAATTAAATATCGGGGAACTCAAATCTGTTAACGGCGGCTCGATACGATGCACCGTTTTCGAGTTATATGGAAATTTGCATTTTCCCAACTTCAAACCGCGCTAACAGCAATTTCTAACGGTCTTTCACCACTTTAATTAGCATTTTTGGAATCAGCGTACTCAAATTAATCTAAATATATGTAAAACTCAAAAATAATTATGCGATTTTTTTTCGAAAAAAATGTCATGGGGTACCCCTTACCGTTTTTGCGAAAATCGACGATTTTCACTGTTTTTTCACGCGGTTTGCTGTGGAGGTCGTAATAATATTCCAATTAAGTTGAAAAAATTTGACAATATACACTAAATATAGGTTGTTTGACTGTCCAAATTTCAACTCTCTATCTTTTATGGTTTGGTCGGAAAAAATTCGCAAAGTTTGAAAAAAAAATCAAGTTAAAAAAATTCCGTGAAATGTGTCAAAAAAATTTTTCTTTTCAAACCGGCTGAAACTAAGTTTCTAGAGTAATTAAATATCGGGGAACTCAAATCTGTTAACGGCGGCTCGATACGATGCACCGTTTTCGAGTTATATGGAAATTTGCATTTTCCCAACTTCAAACCGCGCTAACAGCAATTTCTAACGGTCTTTCACCACTTTAATTAGCATTTTTGGAATCAGCGTACTCAAATTAATCTAAATATATGTAAAACTCAAAAATAATTATGCGATTTTTTTTCGAAAAAAATGTCATGGGGTACCCCTTACCGTTTTTGCGAAAATCGACGATTTTCACTGTTTTTTCACGCGGTTTGCTGTGGAGGTCGTAATAATATTCCAATTAAGTTGAAAAAATTTGACAATATACACTAAATATAGGTTGTTTGACTGTCCAAATTTCAACTCTCTATCTTTTATGGTTTGGTCGGAAAAAATTCGCAAAGTTTGAAAAAAAAATCAAGTTAAAAAAATTCCGTGAAATGTGTCAAAAAAATTTTTCTTTTCAAACCGGCTGAAACTAAGTTTCTAGAGTAATTAAATATCGGGGAACTCAAATCTGTTAACGGCGGCTCGATACGATGCACCGTTTTCGAGTTATATGGAAATTTGCATTTTCCCAACTTCAAACCGCGCTAACAGCAATTTCTAACGGTCTTTCACCACTTTAATTAGCATTTTTGGAATCAGCGTACTCAAATTAATCTAAATATATGTAAAACTCAAAAATAATTATGCGATTTTTTTTCGAAAAAAATGTCATGGGGTACCCCTTACCGTTTTTGCGAAAATCGACGATTTTCACTGTTTTTTCACGCGGTTTGCTGTGGAGGTCGTAATAATATTCCAATTAAGTTGAAAAAATTTGACAATATACACTAAATATAGGTTGTTTGACTGTCCAAATTTCAACTCTCTATCTTTTATGGTTTGGTCGGAAAAAATTCGCAAAGTTTGAAAAAAAAATCAAGTTAAAAAAATTCCGTGAAATGTGTCAAAAAAATTTTTCTTTTCAAACCGGCTGAAACTAAGTTTCTAGAGTAATTAAATATCGGGGAACTCAAATCTGTTAACGGCGGCTCGGTACGATGCACCGTTTTCGAGTTATATGGAAATTTGCATTTTCCCAACTTCAAACCGCGCTAACAGCAATTTCTAACGATCTTTCACCACTTTAATTAGCATTTTTGGAATCAGCGTACTCAAATTAATCTAAATATATGTAAAACTCAAAAATATGATAAGAAAGTGGTAAATGGTGCGAAAGAATATCGGGACAGCGAGACCACGATATAGCGAGTGGCCGTGTACGTTCGGTGATTCAGTGATTCATTCATTCATCCCGTTTCGAGCGTTGGACAGTGGGCAAACTCGCCGGGAACACCGTGTGAACAGGAACTCGTTCGACTTGTTTCACTCGCAGCAGAAGGGATGTGTAAAACTGACCACTGGCCAACGACAATGTTACGGTTACTGGTGTGTAAGGGTCACTTCATCAAGGGCTGTCCAAACTTTAACCGTATATTATTGCATAAACATTTTAAATAATATTTAAAACTATTGCTTACATTGTTACACATGTCTTTATAGTTAATACAACTTTTTGTTCATTTTCTTTCGGACAAATTATTAAAAACTAGTCTAATTATTACAACGGTTTAACAGATTAATAACCAGAAAGCAAAAAACAAAATAAATATTTATCCAAACAGTAAGATATTCGACGAGCTGAAGGCATTGGTGCCTGTATTTATGCTTGTTATACAAAATATATATATATATATATATATATATATATATATATATATATATATATATATATATATATATATGTGTGTGTATATTTGTTTTGACATAAAATACAGAATAAGTTCAGAGAAACAAAATATTAAAAAGCTGTTTAGCCAAAATAAAAATAAAATGTAAAGCTAGGGATGTTTTGGACACCCTTCTAAGTGTCGGGAACCCCGACAGTCAGAAAAACAACGGTCAAAAAGGGTTAATAAAAGTAGGAAAGCGAAATGCAAATATAAGTAGTGGTCAGTCAAAGAAACAGGTTTGCGAAGACACGCAGGGCCAGCGTCCGTGTGTGTGTGTGACCGGTATTTGGACATGGGAATTCAACCCTTAGATAATAAAACTGTATCACTGCGCGACCAAACAACTTTTTACAATTGACCACCGCACCACCGGTTATTTGATAACTTGTTAGGTCACCTATTGTCCAATCTTATTATGCCCGTGAATATTTTAGATATAGAACGACACACAAGGATTCTTCAGTTTCGAATTGAGTGTCTTCGGGTGTACATCGAACCAACACACAAATGTAAGTCCATTTCTCACCTAAACCGTATTCATAAACAACCAAATACTAACTAAGATTAGTTAACTACAAATAACTAACTAGTTTTTATTCAAATACTTTATTAACAAAGCGTTTTTAAATAAAGAACACACAGAAGAATTAAACTAACTATTTTGGACACATATTTTCGTTTAATTACATTTTCGTTAATTCAATATAAAATCTAGGGATAGTTAAAGGATAAGAGAGTCGAGTTTAGGCCACTCCAGGTTTCCTTTTACGTGTTTTATGGTTTAAGGCAAGACATTTCGCTATTTATAACTAATCTAGTGTTACCAGGAATTTACTAATTGATAGCAAAAACTATTTTCTTGTATCAGTAATTTCATTGCAATTAAAAATAGTAATATTGAATATTATTACGAGAAATTGATTATTTGATATCGTTAAATGAGTTTTTGTTACCAGTGTATTAACTTCTGGTATTGGCAAATGAGTTTCTGTTACTAGTAATTGCTTTTTTAAACCAGTAAAGGTGTTTTTATTACCATAAAATGAATTTCTGGTAATAATAAATGAGTTTCTGTTACTAGTAATTGATTTTTTAAACCAGTAAATGTATTTTTATTACCATAAAATTAATTTAAATGAGTTTCTGCTACTAGTAATTGATTTTTTAAACCAGTAAAGGTATTTTTATTACCATAAAATGAATTTAAATGAGTTTCTGCTACTAGTAATTGATTTTTTAAACCAGTAAAGGTATTTTTATTACCATAAAATGAATTTAAATGAGTTTCTGCTACTAGTAATTGATTTTTTAAACCAGTAAAGGTGTTTTTATTACCATAAAATGAATTTCTGGTAATAATAACTGAGTTTTTGTTACTAGTACTTGATTTTTTAAACCAGTAAATGTGTTTTTATTACCATAAAATGAATTTCTGGTAATAATAAATGAGTTTCTGTTACTAGTAATTAATTTTTTAAGCCAGTAAAGGTGTTTTTATTACCATACAATGATTTTCTGTTAATAGAAATTGAATTTTTGATACTAGAAAATGCGTTTTTGTTACAAGAAAATGCATAATTGATGCCACAAGATGATATCTGGTATCACGATTTGATTATTTGTGCCACGTGAATAAAATATCGATGTCTACTGGTGCTGAAATTATAGTTAAGACGCGCTTAATATAATGATGGTGCTTATATCTATATTCGTATATGCGTACTACACACACATATATATATATATATATATATATATATATATATATATATATATATATATATATATATATATATGTATATATATATATATATATATATATATATATATATATATATATATATATATATATGTATATATATATATATATATATATATATATATATATATATATATACATATATATATATATATATATATATATACGTATATATACGTATAGTATAGATGAGATGAGATTCTGTAAATTCCCGGTTTTGTGCTTTGATTAATTAGAAAACTTGTTAACATTTCGCGGTTTTCTGTAATTTTCGATTAATAATATTACGATGAAATTAGTGGTGAGCCGCCCGTGTGAATCACGGCTACCAACCTAACCTACACTCCCCCATACACTGTTCGCGATTAATACACGTACGTAATAAACGCACCGTATCACAATACATTGACCTTATTTTGCAATTTAAATCGAGAACATACAAATTTATAGCCATTTTTTAACATATGCAAATTTCAAAGTGTTAAGAAATTTAAACTGCGTCGATTAAGCCTAATTTCAATGTTTTAACACATTTAGTATAACGCTTATTTAATAAATTAAATATATTTTGTAAATTAACAATAAGACCGATCGATAAATGTGGATAGTAAAAATAATGTAATTAGCGGCGAATCAGCGCTTAAGATTGGGGCATAAAGCTCACTAAAATAATGGTTATTGTAGCGTGTAATCTTATTAGTAGGTAGTGTCTTAAAATAGGGCGCGCTCTGCTGCTTAAAATTATTACCTAAAGGTCTTCGAGCAAAATTATTAATTAGCATTAAGTATAAGCGAACTCATATTAATTTTAATCTTACGCACTAATTCTACTCGGATCATATCTTATGTCTGCTATTATTATTATTATTATTACGTACCGCATCTATCACGAATACTACAAGTCATGTTAACATTTATTCCTGGACAAAGTCAAATTATCTTTATCTAACGCACTGTCCTACTTCCACTAAGTGGGCAAGCAGGATGGTACGCTTTAGATAAAGATAGTTATTAAACTTGACGTGGAGAAATCCTATTATAAATGCACCCTAAAGTTTAAAAAGGTGTTGACCTCGAGATTTTTAGACTGAGAGCAAAATTGTCTTGGCATTTTGTATAAAATTGCAGGCAATAATCATAAACATGTAAGATATTCATGATGAAAAGGTGTCTTCGACTTAAATACTAACTAAAACTTACTGGAATTGTTTAAAAATTGAAGTAAAGTATTATTTTTACTATAAGTGCAGCCGTTCTAGAGATATTAAAGGTAGAACAAAACAATGCATCGAATAAACATGCACTTCCGGTTTGAATACATTTTCCAAAAATAGAAAATGCACCTTTAGGCCATATACAAGTCTTAAGTTTCAAGTTTTACAATTATACATTCGACTGTTTTGGCTCTAAAGCATTCACAGACACACAGACATTGTTCCAACTAATCGGCATCCTTTAAGCCATCTTCAGGAGTTTAAAATAGTTAGAACTCCTGAAGATAGCATAAGGGATGCCGAAACGTTGAGTAGAATAATATTAATTATTAGAAAAACGGCTGCTTTTTCCAAGACAGATATTAAAGATAGAACAAAACATACATATAGTGAACATGCACTTCCGGTTTGAATACACATTCCAAAACTATAAAATGCACTTTTAGACTTTATACAAGTCTTAAGTTTCTAGTTTCATAATTATACGTTCGACTGTTTTGATTCTAGAGCATTCACAGACACACAGGCGTAATTTTAAAAATTGGGCATCCTTTATGCCATTTTCAGGAGTTTGAAATAGTTAGAACTCCTGAAGATGGTATAAGGGATGCCTTAACGTTGAGTTAAATAATATTAATTATTAATAACGACTGCTTTTACCAAGATTTAAAAAATAAAACTAGCTCAATTCCAATATGTATCAAGGAAGTCTAGTGTAGGCCACCCTAATATTTTATGATTACCATATTGAAATCAGAGTTAAAATAACATTAATTTCCTGTGTGTGTGTGTGTGTGTAAATACGCGAATGGTAAATCTTGAGTGAGTGAATTGTCTATATCTCTGTGAAATTAATTAAAGTGATTTCTTTCTGCTGACGTGAAAATATTACAATTCCCTTAAGAGGCGAGCAAACACACCGATAGCATTAGCAATCAAAGTTCGCGTAAACGCGGTTGTTATGGATATCTCCAGAAAACGACTACGACAACTGTACCCCTCCCCCCCCCCCAATCTCAACGAGGTAAAATAAGCGAGCGTGTATACTTATTCTCTCTGCAATGAAGCAATACCCGGCCACTATTATATATATATATATATAACAAAGCAGCTCTATACTACATATATACAAAATGTCGCATTGCTTATCTAACGTCAGAAGGTAGTTGGTTGGTTGGTTGGCTGTGCTGTGCTGTACACCTCTATTCCCAAGTTGCACAGACCCACATATACCCCCAATGCTTGGACAACCTACTACTATACCCAATTCAACCCTATTCTTATTCTTATTATACTGCGCTTCCAAACTAATACACGTTTTAACGGATGTACACACGTTTAAACCGTTCCTGAGTCTTGAACACGTGTACAGGTAGTAAAATGGTTGTAGGACAGAGTATAGGTGGACGAGTAGTAGTAGTAGTAGTCAGAGTAGAGCGGGAATCTCTTGGCTGGGAGATAACGTTGCCAAGGCACGGACAAAAGTCCAGAATTACTCTCGGCGGATCGTACACGTGCGAAATGTATAACCGATGCGCTATCTTTAACGCGGTTACGGTTTACGGTTACACAAACACACCCAAGCAACCGCTAACCCCCCCCCCCTACACAACGAATCTTCGATATTCATATTTCTTTATTATTTAATTTCAACAAAATATATAGATTCGTTGTAGTGGTATAGTGGACATACTTGTTTGACGGCAATAGTGGCAACGGATAGGGTGTCTGTGAAGGGTGGGTTGGGCCTACGGACGCTACACCGAGGGTACAACTGGTTTGGAAAGGGGCGATGCTAGATTTTATTTTTCATAGAAACCGGTACACAGTTTTGTATAAAATAGAATTCTACTTTATTCTGTTTAGGTGCAATAAGAAAATATAGAGTATTAAATTGTGTTTTGTAGCCGTAAGAAAATGAATACTGCAAAGTAATCATAAAACTCTTAAGGTTAACACGCGTTAGCTTGCATATTTAAAGCTACTATCCGTATACTTGCCCCTAGTATACTTTGTGTCCCATAATTATATTTGAAAATAAACATTTCTTCAACTGTGTTTACGAAACAACTGTATCTCGACTAATGTAGTGGGATAGAAATGGGGTCTTGGCGTAGCAAAAAACGAAATGTGCCACATAAAGGAAATTGTGTGAAATAGAATGGAACATTGATAAGATGGAAAGACCACAGTACCACAATGACGTTAGCTAACAAACAAACAAACATAGAAAAACTGTGGTGTATTCATGTTTTTACTGGACTTATCTAGACGTGAAAGACTTCTTATGTTCTAGAGTTTATCTAGAAATGAATTACAAACGCGGGCACAAAAACATTAACGATGCAATTATGAGCCGGTCTATGCGGTACTTACGCATTACTAAGTAAGACTAATACTATGCAAAAGCAAAAGACTATAGTCTTAAGTTAAAGTATTTAAATACTCTAACCAGTAACGTTTTTAATACCCGGTAAATAAAACTAAATACGAGTTAATTTAGTCTTTAAATAAGGTGCCTAATCGATGTTTAAATATAGAGGGTTGAGATGGTTTGAAATACAAGAAAAAGCAATATCTGTCTTCTAGAATATTTGCAGAATTTAGAAGCTTAGGGGCATTTACAAAATATCTATATAGATAACACAGCGGGTTTCATTATAGAAACATTGAGATATAAATCCGAGTTTAACTTTCTACTTGACGTTATTATCTGGGATTTCTCTTGGCGCAAAGCAACGTTGGGACGCGACACGCAACTAGTAAGACCGGATGCTCGGAACCGGTTTCAGACACGCGTGTGCATTTATATATATATATATATATATATATATATATATATATATATATATAAATAGAGTAGACGTTCGTATACATAAAACGAGTGTGTGTATTTTGCTAGAAACTTTCGGGGCTGTATGTATAGTTCTTGTGTACACAAGAAAATGGTGCTGGCTTGAATCAGACTGACGGTTTTCTTTACCCATTCTCCCCCTACCCCCCTTGGCCCCCCTTTTCGCCGACGACTCTAACGTAAATGAAGACCATTAAGCAAAACGTTTGCTCACGTATAATAGGCGCGCCTGAACGCAACTCTGGTGCTTCTACCCGGTAAGAATAAGGCTCCTTTTTGTACTGAACCAGATGGACCAATAGAAATCTCAGGATTTTAATTGCGTCTTAGGTTGCTTTTGTTTCCACCCTTAAATTATAACAGTCGAGTCGCACGGTCTTGCCAACATATACATATTTTTCAAATTTTAAGCAATTTTATGCCGTACGTACAATTGTCTGATCGCCCGGAACCCAAAAATATGTATAACTTATATACTTGGATGTTAGTTGTCGTTCGCTCGTTAGACCAAATTGGTGCCCTCTATAACTCTGAAGGTACCGAAGCGATTTACACTAAATTTGATACATATATTATTTAATATCCCATTTGTATCTGTACGTAGTTTAAACCTAATCGTTTGTATACTTCCCGAGTTATAGGGCCCCAAAATTTAGAGCCACCCTTAATACTGCCCTTATAAAAATAATTAAAACACCCAAAAATACTACTAATAATTCTAAGATATTTTATATCCCCAAGATTTTTCATATTGTTAACTCAATGGCCATAAAAAATTATTAAATTTTAAAATAATAAAACATTTTATTCAAATTGTGGGCAAAAGGCATCGCTTCGCTTATATTGCCCATAAGGCTGCATAGGTGCGTTGTACCTAAACTTGTTATTTTTTATTTATCGCTTTTAAAAATGCTTTAATTATTCAATTTACGCACGAATGTAAATAAGAATTAAGTGTATGTGTGTGAACGAAGGGTGGGCAATGCAGGCAAGAATCAGGTTCGGTGGCAAGACAGTGTGAACGCAGTATAGGAGGTGGAAAGGCGCTAGAAGTTTCCTCATATTTTAAGCGTGTGCTGCATTTGACAGAATTTAAATTTAATACGACGTTTTGCTTTAAGAAGTTTAACGAGAGATGGAAAGCCCGAAAATTAGGAACCATTCGCCTTCCTACACTCTTACACCCCCTTATCCATCCCCTCCCCCCTCACAAACTGAAAACTAAGTTGCACAATAACACCAAAAAGCATTTATTCAATATTTTTATTTCTTGTATTTATAAACAAACCAAAAAACCACTACGAAACTAGAGGATTTTTTAATCTTGCTAGAAAAAAAATAATACGACATTTGTAAGTATGGGGGAAATTATTTCGTAACAATTTAATGAACAAAATAGCAAAGTAATTCGAGTGGAAATTTTGGAGCATGACGCGATGATTAAAGGCACAGAATATAGACAATAATAATAATGAACTCTGGTCTGGTAATGGCGTATGTCGGTTCTTTGTTCGGCCATGATGTCTTCCTCTTTGACTTTGTTCGTGAAAACTCCATGACGACAGAAGCTATATACGCTGCCGTAACACGCCGGTAAAGAAGAACACTGCCTACACGAATACACGATCATGATAATAATAATAATACTATATACTAGCAAATAATATGTATTGTCACTAGATTTATGTTTAACCAACCAATAAATTAAATTAAAAATAAAAGCATTTTTAATATTGACTTCATTTTAAAATGGCTATAACTCCAAAACGGTTCATGTTAGCGATATTTCTTACTCTTAAAAATCGATTTAAAACACGTTTATGCTACACTATTAAGTAAAATAGTTATGAAAATGAATCATTTTATTCCATTTTTAGTATAAATAAAACCAAAGGACCAAAGTATGTAAACGTGTTCGTAATTTCTTATTAATAAATTAATAATACGTAATATATGTTCTTGTAAAATTTGAGAAGTGGATGTTTCTGGGTTGTTTCCATGAGTTTCCAGGTGTAATTTGCAGCGTTAGGTATAGAGTTGTGTGTTCCACATGGGAAGACTGACGAATCTAAAGTTTGTATGTTCGAAAACATTAATTATAATAATTTAATATCACGCCAGCCAAGAAATTTAATGAAAACTCGACAAATTTCTTCTAACATACAATATATTCATAAAGTTTTGTGAGGACTTGAGATTGTCAGCGTATATGTTCGTTATAATAAACTACACACACACACACAGAAGCATGCTGTAATATATATATATATATATATATATATATATATATATATATATATATATATATATATATAACACGCGTGTCTAAAACCGGTTCCGAGTAACCGTTCTTACTAGTTTTATATATATATATATATATATATATATATATATATATATATATATATATATATATATATAAAGTATATAAGGCGTTCGCTATGGTTGGTTCTGCTGTCATATATATATATATAAAGTTTGTCGCGAATACCTACAAGAAGACAAAAGTAAGATCCGACGCTAGAGCCGACGCTGGGGTTCTTCGCGTAACGAAATTAAGGAACATGCATCTTCAAAGAACTCGCCTACCACGTCACCCCATTTCTCACCACCCCAGTCCCCCCCCCCCCCCCACTCTTCGCTCCGTCTCTGCAAACATAATATATAAATTATTCCTGCCTTAGTCTTTCCCAGGACAGGATTCAAATATATTTTATACTATAGTCACGTATTCACAGCGAAACATTTAGAAATAATATACATTCAAAGTCTGCCCTGCCACTGGTTATTTATAAAAACTAATCATACAATTTCTCATAAACGTATATTTCCATGACAATAAAAATAAGAATATTACGATTTTTCATAGCAGTTTTCTCGTAACTAGTATATTTTTTGAAGAAACTTTTCAAACAAAAGTTGTGCAAAATATTATTATCTTTCATTATGTTTATAATTATTTTTGCCATAAGTGTAGCCGTTTTAGTGATATTGGAGATAAAGAAAGTATGAATCGTATAATACATAAATAAGAACATCTCACATATTCCGTAATTGTTTTCTCGTAATTGGTACATTTTTTGAAGAAACTTTTCAAACAAAAGTTGTGCAAAATATAAATATCTTTTATTATGAACCTAACTATTTTTGTTTTAAGTGCAGCCGTTTTACTGATATTGGAGATAAAGAAAGAATGAATCGTATGATATATACATATATCATTTTCTGTAGTAGTTTTCTTGTACCTCGTATACTTGTTAAAGAAATTTTTCTAACAAAATTTATGCGAAATATTCATATCTTTTATTTTGTACATAACTATTTTTATCATAAGTGCAGCCGTTTTAGTGATATTGGACATAAAAGAAATATGAATCGTATGCCATATGTACGATTTTCCGTAGCAGTTTTCTCGTAACTGATACCTTTTTCAAAGAAACATTTCAAACAAAAGTTGTGCAAAATTTAAATATCTTTTATTATATATATTACTATTTTTGCTATAAGTGCAGCCGTTTTAGAGATATTGGAGATAAAACAAAAAAATGCATCGATTAATCATGCACAATTTTACGTACGACTTTATTCTATTAAATCCCTCGTAAACAAAATAAATTCGCAAGCATATGAATTTAAAATGGGTAAACGAGGGCGTAAATCCTCCGTCAATGCATTTATCATAATAAAAACTAAGTTTAAAAACACTTATCGTATATATAAAATGCACAAGCGACCACAAAAGCGGCGAAACAGAGAAAATATAATAATTTCCCAAACAGTAAAAGTTGGCATAACATAATTTTGCCCCATGATACATTGTAAAAGTATCCTATAGCAGCAGCAGCCGAGAATATGGTTTTAAATCCTGGCAAATAATTCATGCGCTTAATCAAACACATTCGCCCTTATCGCCGCTATAAATACGGCCGAGTTTCCCCTGTGCGCTCGTTTGCAATGTTAAGTGGTCATTTTCTAGCGGTTAGCACAACAAGTGGTTAAAAATACGTATAGCTGTGTTGTAGAGAAAGATAGCTGCGCGTGACAGACGGAGATAGCGTGCGACTTTTTTGACCAGAGTGAAAAATGCTCCAAGAGAAAAACGTGTATACTGGTAGTTTTTTCATTCGTTGACCGGTGGTGGGGGCAGGGGCAGGGGTAGCTTTGATTAATTTTGTGGTTTGTCGAGTGGGTTTTAAGTGGTTTAACCACAAATTGAGTTTTTGTCCCTGTGCTAACTTGTCTGGCTACGTTTTTCATTAATCTCTTTTATCCGACGGACACGATTCCATTACCCGTCGTTTAACAGATGATTGCAATATTCTATTTTTTATTTTCTGGGCCTTAAAATATATGTATATGCGTTGGAATACGTAATATATATAAATTTGCACACAAACGTGTATGTGAGCGAGCTGCAGGCACACACGCACAGACACACGGACACATTGATATATACCTTCAACATTTGTTATATATGTATATATGTATATATATGTATAGTTGACTTGTCTGCGTGTAATGTAATGTATTGCCCAAAGTGTCTCGCAGATATATTGTGTGCGTCTTATTCATTGTCTTATTCACTTGCACTATACACATACATTACTGTGAGTGTTGGAACATAAGAATTTACCCTCACTACAACGTTTCCAATTGAGGACAACCATTGTTCGCAAACGAGGGCTCTAACACTTTTATACAAACACCTAAAGTGTTTACTATATACGTAGAAGTTACGAAAATACAAGGAAAACCGTGTGAGGGAAAACCTTATTTATATAGTGAAACTAAGATTAGGTTTTTACTAAACAATTTCAAGAAAATTCGATATCAGTCAAATTATTTAATTAGACGAATCCGTAAGGAGTGAACTGTATAAATATGGGCACATAGTGCCCACGGGTTAATCTAGTTATAAATATACTGGAAGTAAAAGAGTACGAAGTACAGAAGAAGCTAAACCATTCGGTTGTGTGTCTGTAGCATTTTCGTCGCCCTGATTACACATATATATATATATATATATATATATATATATATATATATATATATATATATAACAGGATGTTGCTCGTGTGTCTGTAGCATTCTCGGATCAAAAAATGTCCTTATTAACAATATTAAAAGATGCATATTTCTTTTTTTTTTATGAATAGAATTGTCAGACTTTTTATATTATTTTTATTCAAATTGTTAAAAACCGCTGCTCGCATCGCATATATTACTTATAAGACGAGCTGGACACATAGGTGCATTGTACCTAAGTTTGTTTTGCATCAAAATAATCTAGAAAGAATTGTACGACTATTTACTTCTATAACATGTTTCATGTTGTAAACCAAAAGGCCATAATAATTAAAAACCTCTTCTCGCATTACATATATTACTTATAAAGCAAGCTGGACGCATAGGTGCATTGTACCTTAGTTTGTTTTACATCAAAATAATCTACAAAGGATTTTAAAACTATTTACATCTATAACATTTTGGCAAATTGTTAACCAAAAGGCCATTATAATTAAAAAGCGCTGCTCGCATCGATATTACTTATAAGGCGAGCTGGACGCACATGTGCGTTATATCTAAGCTTGTTATTAAATCAAAATAATCTACAAAGCATTGTACGACTATTTGCATCTATAACATTTTGCTCAAATTGTTAACTAAAAGGCTATAATAATTAAAAATTGCTCGCATCGCATATATTACTTATAAGGTGAACAGGACGCAAAGGTGCGTTGTACCTAAACTTGTTATTAAATCAAAACAATCTACAAAGAATTGTACAACTATTTGCATCTATAACATATATTCAAATTGTTAACTAAAAGGCTATAATAATTAAAAAGCGTTGTTCGCATCGCATTTCTATAAGGAAAGCTGGACGCACAGGTGTGTTGTACCCCTAAGCTTGTTTCCTATATATTAAGATACGTGTCGAACCTTAGCAAAGTAATATATACACATAATAATCAAATTCAAAATGAAGAGAAAATCGTACGACACAATAAGAAGCTATATACATATACGTATGTATGTATGTATGTGCCTGGAGGGATACATACAGCTCTTCTATATAGCGCGCCGCAGTCTTTGTACAATCACCTAAAGCAGTCTTCTCATCGCATAATAATAATAATAATATCTAAAACAGCAGTCGACTGTTTCTTACAAACGAAACTCTCATCTCTTTATACGAATTATTATTGATGAACTGACAAAGACAACACGACTGCCATCTCGCGACAATCACGACAAACTTCTCTTTAATAACATGCTGCAAAAAGGAGCTCAAGTGAGATGCCCCTAGGAGGCCACAACTACTAACTACGTATAATTGCCGAGATTTTATTCCTCGATATATATATATAGTATATACTGTTATACAAAGCTCAGGTGCGGATTCACTTCAAGATGCGTTCTTAATAATTATTATTTAATTGGGTTCATTTAATTGCTAAACCAACTAATTTACAATAATACTTCATTAGAAAATAGTTGAGAATAAATTAGAGTAATTTTTCGTGTAAGAAGTACACAAAGGAGACAAAGATTGACGAAATAGTAGGGGTGGGGTGTGTAAATAGGGGAGGTTAGACTGGTTCTCATTTCCGTTCCAAACGAGACGCGAAGCTTCATAATTTTCTTGAGTTTTGCTTCTCGCAACGAACGAACGAACAAACGAACCAACGTCGCTCTCGACGAAACTACGAACAGCAATTTTACTTTGAACACGCTCAAACCAGTCGCCCATATCAAATACTACACATCTCTGTATTCCATATTCATTTTATTTCGATTTATTAACAGTTTAATTCCTAATACTAAAAGTGATTCTTATAAATTATTATAAAAATCGTTTACGTATTAGTTTAATTGCGATAGAAAAATATAAATGTTTAAATTTAACGCAATTCTGTGTTTTCGTTCCATTATTCATATTTAGCATCACGAAATTTCCCCTTTCTAAACCAAGAAGAAAAAATTGAAATTGTTTAAACAATTTTTATCGATTTACATATCAATGTTTTATAGCAATTAATCCATAAATATGTATTCGTTATAAATTTATTTACCTGGAAAATTTGCAATATATAGTAAACATTTCACAGAGACAAATAGATAATTAATTATTAAAATAGCCATTTTTACTTATTGGTACAGATTATAAGAAAACTTTCTAAATTAAAGTTGTTTAAAATTACATTATCTTGCATTTATATATCTATAAGTTTATCTGTAAATGCAGCCATTTCCAAGATAATTAGAAAATAAGACGAGTAAACGAACACTTCCGGTTGAAACGAGGTACATAAATTATTTAAATTGCAATTTTTACTTATTTACAAATACGATTTCCCAGTCAATGGTACGTTTTTCCAAAATATTTATAAAACAAAAGTTACTAGAAATTTAAATATCTTCAACTATTATAAGACATACTTTTTCTCTACAACCAGCCGATTTCGAGATATTGACATATTACTTGCTTTAGGTTTTCAAAATACTTAAATACAGTTAAGAAAATTGAAATTTAAATTACTTATTTATAAATACGATTTTTCTTTAATGGTACAGATTTCGAAAAAACTTGTTAAATAATAGTTGTTTGAAATTACAATATCTTGAATTTATAAATCTATAAGTTTTTCTGTAACTACAGCCATTTCCCAGATAATTAGAACTTCCGGTTGAAATATTCCTTTCAAAATACAAAGTATTATAAATCTTAATAATTCTAAACATGGTATAGGCTGTTAAACGTCCACAGACACATGCTTACATTAAAATCTCTACTTTCTTAATACTACGTAAAAGAAAGTAAGAGCTCTAAAGTACGTATAATAGGGTGCAGTAACGGTTTGAGCGATTGTATGTTCACAATGAAATGCTGCACGACAGCAAAATAGGAAACTAAAATGGCGACCCCCATCTGTCTTATTTTAACAGTTTCCCCTGTTACCCCATTCATATAAGAGTTGTGCTAGTCTCGGCAGCACCGGGATGCGGGGGGGGGGAGGGCAGAGGGTGTTACTATCGCGGCAAAGGGGTGTGCATAGGTGACGAATCTAGTTCAGGTAAATAACATCAAGATTCAATAGGTTATTATTTTCGTAAAACTATTACAAAATATTACATTTAAAATTTTGAAAAATAATACGAATTTCTGTGTAAATATTTTTCAATTCCGACCCATTTACTGCGTCTAGCTAAAACCTAATTAAAAATAGATCTTATCTAATTTCAAAACGTAAAACACACACCCTTGGCATTCGTCTTCGTTACAGACATCCAACCCCTCCTGTAAAATCGCCCTTATTTCTAAAGCATTCACCCTTACGTCTAACCTTACCCTATACGAATTAAAATAGAGCCTCACTCTTAAAACGAATACTTTTACTACATACTAAAACCACCCTTATGTTACATTAAACATAAAGGTTAATTTCCTATAAAATTTCACACGAAAAGGGGACTGTTTTCTAAACACACACAACACATACACTACTACCCGGAAATAACATGAAATGTCACACTTTAACCATAACAAAATATACATATTTATAAAAAAATACGTAGTAAATTAGTAATTTTAATATCCTTAACGTATATAAAAATCAATTTTCCACCAATTCATATCGATTACAATTTTGAAAAAGGTACAAGAATAAACCGTTTTCAAAAATAGGAGGTTTTATAGTATTATTTTCAACTAGTTTTGGCTTTAGTGCGTTTACACACAATTTGATTATAGTTTTTCTTTTTATAAATTCGTAAAATATGTATATAAGTAAAGGGGACGTTGTATGTTGTTTGCTGGCAGTGTTGAGACGCGTCCTGTAAAATGTGCGGCGGCGGCAGCCCAAGTTGTATGTATAAGTGGCCGGTATATGTCTCGTAAACATCTTAGATTTTGACCCTTATGCCACGTATACAATAAAGACGATATTCGTTTATGAATTTTTCCAAAATGGCGCCCGCTGCTGCTGCTGCTATCCCTCTTATATTATTGCATGAGTAATTTTCTCTTGCTTATTATAAGTTTTAGAACACATTTATGCCTGTATGTGTGTGTTGGTTCGTTTGTTTATCTTTCGAGTTGAAAGGAATTTTGGTTTCGTCTTTCTACTGCAGCAGCAGTAGCAGCAGTAGCAGCCCCCTTAATAAATATTATCTTTTGAAGCAGCAGCTACGCGCGTTCTTCGTCTTTCTCGCACTTGTGTGCCCCGGTGGGCGGCTAGGGGGTGGCTGGGGGAGCAGGGGTCTTTATATTATTTCCTCCTTCGTTTAATTTATGCAGGAGAAAAGTAAGACCGCCTAATTGGTGATACCATGTATAAGTTACACTAATTAGCAAAATGAAATTATATTTCAAAGATGGAAGTTCTAGAAAATGTCTAGTTTTTATTCGTTTGTGCTGTAGTTGTAGTTTTTAGTCATTGGGGATTCTAGGGTTTTTTGTTTTGCAGTTGGTATGATGATGAGTTGAGCATAGACGGGTCTTATATCTTATCTTTGTCAGTTCTTCGTCGTTCGTATTGTAATTTCCTTTGTTGTCGACCAAATACTAAAGGTAGTTCGCTGCCATCTCTGACTTCTAGGCTGAAGCACCAGTCGCGCTGCTGTGCTGGTTGCTTTTGATATGTTTTTGTGTCTTCGTTTCACAGACACAAAACACGAAGGCTTCATTAGTTTGGCTCGTTGCTCTATTCGTAGACTTACATTCAATTTTAATTCAATTTAAATTAATTTCTTTGCCTTCAAGAACGCTTTTGATTTACTTTTGCTAATATATTTCTATACTATAATTAAGCATTTTGCGTACAAAATTAAAATTAGTAGTTTGTTTGTTTGTTTTTCTTTTGGGGTTCGCTGTTATTTATATATGTACAAGCTTCAAGTGTATTAACTTAAAATGTTTGATGTTCTCTCGTACACGTTTTAATAATGCAAAGTCAGAAGTTCGCGCGCGCGCGCGCCCGTAAGAGTAACAAAGATGCCAAATGCTGCCGACACAGCAACTTTGCTAATAAGCAAACAGGAAATTAAAAGATAAGAAAGTAATTACTGCCTCTATTTCCCCCCCCCCCTCCCTACGATTCTCTCACATTTTCTTCGAACACGCGCCCATATCGTATACAGAATACAGTACACTCTTCACAAAACGAATTTTCTTGTAGTTCTTTTTCCCGTGCAGCGTGCTCTGCCTTAGCGGGTGCGTTCTTTGTGGATTCCCCTCCTTTCTTGGCTCTTACGCTGCTGTGACGGATGATGGGTGTAAGGTTCCCGCTGGTGGCGCTGATGGATGATGCATGTCCAGACTAGTGGTGCTTTGCTTAGGTGTTAACGCAAGAATCGATCGTTTCCTTAAGGCTTCGTTCGGTGGCGCCCGCCGTTACATATATGGATATATAATATCTTAAGACTTATGAGTCATGATTTGGTTATTACTTATAACGTCACCACTGAAACAGGCTATGTGTGGAAGGGATACATAATCTTGCCTATATGGCCTACACGTATATATTGCGTGACACGATATTATAATTTTGGATACATTTACACTGGAATATTAAGATATAGTGTGATATTAGTTTCTTGTATAATCATGAAAAATTACGTATTCGAGAAATACGGGTTTTAACCCTGTCTGAATTGAATGATGTCTATGTGCTAAAACTGTCAAACATAAGACTTGTATATGGTCTAGATGTGCACCTCCTATTTTTAATTAGAATATTCAAACCAAAAGTGCATTTTTTGTTCTCTCCCCAATATCTCTAAAACGGCTGCACTTATTGCAAAAATAGTTATGTACATAATGAAAGATATTTATATTTCGCACAACTTTTGTGTGAAAAGTTCCTTTGGAAAATGTACCAGTTACGAGAAAACTGCTATGGAAAATTATAAATGTTCATTTTTGGTCCATTCTTCAATACAACTAGAACGGCTGCACTTATGGCAAAAATAGTTATATACATAATGAAAGATATTAACATTTCGCACAACTTTTGTTTAAAATGTTTTTTATTTTAATGTACCAGTTACGAGAAAACTGCTACGGGAAATCTTAAATGTTCATTTTTAGTCCTTTCTTCAATATCACTAAAACGGCTTCACTAATAGCAGAAATAGTTATGTACATAATAAATGATATTAATATTTTGCACAACTTTTGTTAAAAATATTTCTTTAAAAAATGTACCAGTTACGAGAAAACTGCTACGGAAAATCTTAAATGTTCCTTTTTTGTCCTTTATTCAATATCACTAAAACGGCTTCACTAATGACAAAAGTAGTTATGTACATAATGAAATATATGAATATTTCGCACAACTTTTGTTTGAAAAGTTTCCTTAATAAATGTACCAGTTACGAAAAAACTGCTACGAAATATATATATTTAATAATGTAAATTGGACAATTATAAATAAATAAACAATATTTGATTACGTAATAAAACAATAAACTATTAAATGGTACAATTTCAAAGTATTATTATTGCTGTAACAGTTTATTTATATATTAAATAATGAAAACTACGGATAAGAAACTGAATTTATTATACATAATTGCAAAGATAATCAAATACGATTCAGGTAAGCGAACAAAACTGTATTTCCGTTAATAACAAGCTGTATACATTAGTGCTATCACTAATTCTAGTCGATTCTTATATATAAACATATAATTCGTTAAAATAACCAAATGTAAATATAATATTTTTTGTTACAGATTAGCGGCCAACAACGCCAAACCTTGGCGGCGTTCGGCACCGCACTCACCGCCAAAATGGTCGACTGACACGTTCGCTATGCGCCGTCGGCTCTCAATTCAATCTAAACTTAATACATCTACATTAACCGTCAAAAATCAAGGGTTTAACGTTTACTAATTATAGTATTACATCTTTCAACAAACTTATAAATATTTCATTAGAAAATATATTAAAATATTACGTAAATAAAAAAGTAAACCTACAAATTGAAGGACATACCAAAATATATGAATAAATTTTATTAAAATCGGGAGATAATAAAATAAAACTGTAATATATCCATTTAAACAGAATAATATTTAAATTTCTACAAGAATTCTACTCGCAAATGTGAAAATTATGATATATATATTAAAAAGGCTTTAAAGTGAAATTACATCTCAAATTAAAAGTTAAATTTAAAAATAATCCAAAGTGACAATAAATAAAAAGAGAATAATGAGAAATAAAACCATAATGTGTTAATTCCAATATATTAAAACGGCTTTAAACTGAAATTGCATCTCAAAATAAATAATAAATTTTAAAAAGAACCAAAGAGACAATAAATAAAAAGAGAACAATGAGGAATAAAACAATAATGTCTTAATTCCAATATTTTTAAACGGCTTTAAACTAAAATTGCATCTCAAAATTAATAATAAATTTCAAAAAATACAAAGAGAGAATAATGAGAAATAAAACCATAATGTATTAATTCCAATATATAAAAACGGCTTTAAAACTGAAATTGCATCTCAAAATAAAAGATAAATTTAATAAAAATCCAAAGAAACAATAAATAAAAAGAGAATTATGAGGAATAAAACCATAATATCTAAATTCCACAACATTTCAGAGAGATTCATTAAATATCTCGATAAATAGTTAAATACATTTTAAAGAATTGCGCCAGTACAAGAAAAGGAAAAAGAAGAAGATATAAAATGAGATATAAGTGATATAAATGAAGATAAACCTATAAGAAAATCTTAAAACAGAACAAAATATAAAACAAAGTAATATAGAACCAGCAAAATATATTAAAACAATGGAAAACTGTAGTAAAAATATTGTTTTATTGAATGACAAATGACAATTGAACTTCAATAAATACAAAATGTTCAAAAATATCGTTAATAAGTAACACAAAACATCTTCCTAAATAAAAACACGAAATAACAGGTTCTGCCTTCACACAAGCATCAAGAAAATAAAAAGCAGTACATCTCTGTCCAGCACACGTGGCCCGCAGCTGTCTCCCTCTACAAAACCCCACGGAAAAAACCGTAAAGGAAGCGCCTATACCCTATACCCATTCTTGTCTAGCGTACCTACCAGTGGAATAGGTCTGTCTCCTTTGCCCGCGCCGCGTAACAAGCTCAAAAAAGCCAAAGAAGCAGCAGCAGCAGCAGCAGCAAAAGAAGAAGAAGAAAGAAAACATTGTGCGTCTCTGGCCAACCAACGTGCGCACGTATCGGTGCACCTTTGTCGGCGGCAGTAAGAATGAGATGGGGAACCTTTGGTGGTGGTTATAAGGATCTTATTCGTCGGCGATGCGCTGCTCAGGGTGGAGCTAAAGAATCAATGATTTCTAGCGTCGTCCTCGCGGCGGCCTTCTCCACGAAGAAGAAGAACGCCAAAGGATCACACTGACTGAAGAGGGTGTGAGAGGGGGGTGGAGGGGGTGGTAGTATTCAAGGAGCGGGGGGGGGGGGAAAGAAACTGGTTCGCTGCTCTCGGGTGACGTGCTGAAAAATTGAACTAATGGTTGCAGGGAGCTGGGTTATTCGTCTTTGGAATTCTCCAAGGATACTGGTGTCAGCTTTGGAGGAGAACTATTGGCAATTTTAGGTGCTACTGCAGTTGCTAAAATGTTTATACACTCGAACCATTTCTTGGATACATTTTTATACAAACCATTTTAACACAGAACAATAAAAAAAATTAAATTAATATTAACAAAGAAGAATCTAAATAAAATAGAAGGACATATCACCATTTTGCCCTGAGGATTAAATACATTATGCATATTACTTCAAATGATAAAATTGCTAAATGCAATAGTTAAACTTACACTATGTAAATATATACATTACTTTTACTGTAAAACTACAACTAAAGTTAATGCAATTTTAATAAATTTAGTAATTTTACTTTAATTCTATAAAATAGTACAAGATTATTAATTGTAATTTTTTATTAAAAGCCTTGTTAGTTTACACGATTTTTTTACAGTGTATTACACTATTACTAATAGAAAAATCTACAAAATTACACTGTAACAAATCTATGTAAATTTACATTGTTTTACTGTAAAACTATAATTAAAATCATTGCAATTTTATTAATTTTAGTAACTTTACATGAAATTTAATATAATTTTACTATAATTGTGTAAATTACATGATTTTTAATTGTAATTTTACATTAGCATTCTTGTTAGTTTAACTTATCATTAAAACCATGACCATAATTAACGTAATTTTACTAAATTTAGTAACTTTATTTGCATTTTAATATAATTTTACTATAATTCTGTAAAATTACATGATTTATAATTCTAATTTTACATTAGAAGTCTTATTAGTTTACACGACATTTTTACAGTGTATTATTACTGCTTATAGAAAAATCTACAGTTAAATAAACTTACACTATAATAGGAATATGTAAATTTACATTACTTTTACTGTAAAACTACAACCATAATTATTACAATTTTATTAAATTTAGTAATTTTAATATAATTTTATTATGTTGCTGCAAAATTACATGATTATTATAACTGTAATTCTTCATTGAAAACCTTATTATAGTTCAGACGTATATTTTACAGTGTATTACTACTACTTATAGAAAAATCAACAAAATGCTACAGTAAACTTACGCTGTAAAACATAATGGAAAATTACATTACTTTTACTGTAAAACTACAACAATAATTAACGGTATTTTACTAAATTTAGTAAATTTACTTGAATTTTAAAGTAATTTTACTATTATTCTGTAAAATTATACAAGATTATTAATTGTAATTATTCATTGAAAGCCTTGTTAGTTTACACGCATTTTTTACAGTGTATTTCTACTATTTATACAAAAATCTACAATTGAAGTTACATCTATGTAAATTTACATTATTTTACTGTAAAACTACATCCATAATTAACGTAAATTTTATTAAATTTAGTAAATTTACTTGAATTTTAATATAATTTTATTATAATTCTGTAAAATAGTACAAGATTATTAATAGCAATTTTCTATAAAAGCCTTGTTAGTTTACACGAATTTTTTACAGTGTATTACTACTACTTATGGAAAAATCTACAAGTTTCTACAGTTAAACTCATACTATAATAAAATCTACATACATTTACATTACTTTTACTGTAAAACTACAACCATAATTAACGTAATTTTACTAAAACAATTTAATTTGTAGAAAAACCTAAATGGATTTTTTTTTAAATTCGTACTCCTTTCTTTATTTGGCTTCTTTCTCTGTAGCCCCAACACACACACACAGACACACAGCCAAACATATACACACGCATTCACACACAGAGTTTATCAAACCTAATTAACGATAACTCCAAGAATACGTAAACTTCATTTTGAAAACATGGCGTACATACTAGCTCTCACCCCCCCCCCCCCCACCCCCCGTGCCCCCCTTTCGTCTCCGTAGACAAAGGCCCTCACAACGAAACCCTGGTGCCCCCGTATTTAATTCAATTATTCACACACACACACACACACACATCCAAAGCATATGTACATTTATATTCGTACGTATAAAGAAAATACACACACACATGTATACACGTACACTTTATTCACGAATTTACTACAATATTGAAGAAGAAGAAGAAGTTGAAGGTTGAATTCATGCATTTATGTTGACGTTTAAGAAATTAGCTAACTTTTACAGTATAGTAATATCTTCTGATAACTGTGATTCATTTAAATTAATAACTTCCCGTAAGAATACTGCATGGAATTGAAAAAATTCCACAAGGAATTGAAACAATTCTAAACAGGAATTGATAATATAAGATATTCATAACGAATAGAAATAATAATAATGAAGGCAAGAAAATGCAAGTCCCGGCTGCTGACTGTGTTCTGTATTAGAGCACAGGCCACCGCGCAGCCACCTTTGTTTGCCTTAAGTTCATTTATCTTTCTAGAGATGGCCCCCCCTTTGCCCCCCCCCCAAAGCCGCCCTCGCGTTGCTCGTCGCTGCGAGCTGGGGTGTGGGGAATACGCTATCTGCATTATTTATGCCTTCATCTTTAATTCCATTAATCTTCAATTTTCTCTCTCTTGCCGCCGAAGAACGGCCAGGCTTTCGGAGGAGAAAAGGATGAGAAATTAGAGAAAGAGAGAGAGAGAGAGAGAGAGACAGGTGGAACCAGAGTTCACGGTTTAGGTATATGGTGACGATAGTGAAATTAGACACTATCGTAAATGGAGCACAATTTTACTGAATAGGACTCAAAAATAGGCAAAAGAGTGGAAATGAGAAAAGATAATGAAGGGGCGGGGGGGGGGGGGTGGAAGTATTTAAAATTCTATAAGCGCGTCCTGGTTACCAAGGCAATTCTGAAACTAAGTTTCGTTTGTTTAAGCCGTGGCGGCGTATATATTCCTTACATCACCCCCCTCTGCCCCCCCCCCCCCTTCGCTCATCAAAGTACGAAACGTTAGCTCCCCCCGACCCCAACCCCTCCCCTCTCAAGCACCATTTCATAGTCTATACTAACGTTTGTTTCATTTCGTTCCGTTGCGGGAGTTCGTCTAATGTTTATATTTCCAACCGCAATGTTTTCAAACAATTCTCGCTTATTTTGAATAATATTAAGTTGGCACGACTGCGTCCCATTTCACCATATTCATGTTTGTTGCAGACAACGGTTTCTTAATAGTAATAAACGTATTTGTTTTATACTAATCTTTTATTTATTACATGTATAATAACGTTTAGATAACGCTCAAAAAAATTGAGCGTATACATAATAGTTAGAACTAACAATAAAATGAATTTAGATTTTTTCCCCCAAATTTTGAACTTACTGGAAACAAAAAACTGGCAGTTTTAGTGTAAAAATTTTAATGGTTGTTTTTATTTGCTTTCCAACATTTTTAATATTGCAGATATTCACATTTTTCTAAATACAAATTGAAGATAATTTAATTAGCTTTAATTTGGTTTAAAACACATATTGAAATTATTTTTTAAACTCGAGTTATGAGTATTTGAATAGCGTGAAGTTTTCAGTGCTATATTCAAATGCATTTAACATTAACTGTATCTCAGCAACTATGGGCCTAAACAAAATATTTATTATATAAATTGTTTTCGTAATTTTATTAGCTAATTTTTTTGTTATGGCAAACTTTTTCAAAAATGTCGTCTACTTTGAGTAAAACTTAAAAACAAAATAATTGTTTTTTTTTTAATCTAGATTTTCAAACCCTTGTAACTCTGCGAGTATTAAAGCAAAATTAATGTTATTTGAGTTATTTGGAGTACAATTCAATGATTTACAAAGTTCCAATAGCCATTTTTTGTACCCTTCTTGCATTGGGGGGGAACGCGCCCCTAACTAAAAAAGCACACTTATTCCATTTAAAGTATTTCATGTTTGCTAAATGTGGTTTTTATTTTCTTTCTAACTTTTTTAATATTGCAAATATCAACATTTTGTTTAAGAATAAATTGAAGCGAATGTAATTAGCTTTAATTTGGTTTAAGACACATGTTGAAAATTTTTTTTTATAATCGAGTTATGACTATTTGAATAAATAAAGGTAAAACATTTGCTAAATATTATGGAATTAGTCAAGATTACTCGTTTCTATTTGCAAAGCAAATCTACTTGGATCAAATAACAAATGGAATTATGAATTGTGTAGTTGGCAAAAGTTGCTGCTGGTTTATACGCATTTTGGTCGGTTGGAAAAACATTCAAAATCTACAAAACAACATTTTATAACATGGCTTTTTGCTAGCGGAATTATAGTCAGCCAAACAAACTGTGCGAATGGATCGTATATTATCGACACTAGGACTAATCAACTGGTTGACTGTGGCGTACCCCAGTGTTCAGTTCGTGAACTAATATAACTTTATATTGCCAGTTAAAACACGCTTCTAGGATTTATATACGAGATCTGTGTATATGTGTTTCGTTCTCAGTTATAAAAACAGGGGATATTAAATAAGGATATTTCGGAAACTTGGGGTAACTTTAATAAAATGGGATGAATTTAGGCTACCAGGGAATAATAAGCAATGTTACACATTTACGCATTTAGACAGAATATTAAAAATAAATGTACTCGATACTAAATATTTAAAATGTATTTATCTACGCGTTTAGGCAATAAAAACTATGGTACGCCACTGTTCCCGCATCAGTTTCACACAAAAAACAATATGTAAATTATAAAAATAGAGCCCTGAAGTACTTTAAAAATTTAATCTCATTTAAAAACACTTAGAATCAATTAAACACTGAATAAAAAATGTAAAACAAATTAACTGTCCCTTGTTGCCGTATATATAAAAAAAAATGAAACTCGGTAAAAGTCCATTAAAAAAACGTACCTTTAGGGGATGTTTTTCCGCAACCCTTCTCTCAAGAGGACTTTGTTAATAGATATATAACACTTTTCTCCCCTAAAAAACAAAAAAAATCAGCCACTTGTGGATTGCGGAAAAAAGGATTGTTGGACGCTTTGAAATCGCGGCCGAAAATATACGCGAATTTCATCGTTATTTATTTCCGGTGTCAAATTGGCAAATGGTTTTTTAAAACGGTTTTAATGTAGACTTAAAAAGGTGTCTATAAAACAATTTTATACGCTTTTTTATTTAAGCTCGGATATATACGTTTATAATTAACAGATTTAAACAATTCAGTCATTAATGCTTTGACATGGAATCATTTTATACTATGTCCATTTTTTACACCTAAATTCAATATATAATTATCTCTAAATTATTTTATATTATATATTTGTAGAATAGTCGAAATTGACGAAAACAAAGAGAAAATAAATTAATTTATTTTCTAGGTTAATTAAGAAATGTATTTGTTGCTCTAATCTAATAATAAAAATATATTTATATAAATATTAGTTAAAATAGACCAATTTTACTTAATTCAGATATAAATGTAAACTAATTCACTACTGAAATATAATTATTTCGTTCAATCTACCAACTGTGATTAATTGTATACGATTAAATAATTAAAAAAATAATTCTGTCAATTGTAAACTATTTTAAAATTCTTATTTTATTAATTTACAACTCAGGAACCAATGTAACTCGTTAATTATATCAACTATGTGTTAATATCGTAAATGTATGCATGAAATATGTGTTCACGTTATCGAATATCGGTTTGTTCACGTAAAACGGCCATCAAGGTTATAAAAATGATTATTCAGAATTTCCAGTACTCTGTGTTCACGGTGTATTAAATAATTAAATGTTAAATTGTAATAAAAATCGATTTAAACCCAGTAATCCATTATTTGCATGATTCCTATATGTAATTAAATATAAATTACGTATTTAGCTCAAAGTACTTGTTGTTCTGAATCTATAACAAGTTGGGGTGGCCTACACTCGACCCTCTTGTCCTTTTATTACTATAATACTTTGGCGGGTGAGCTAAAAATACGATTTTAGGAGTTTTCATGAGTCATTGTAACGTTTTCGACGAAAATATCTTTACAAATAGCAGTTAAAACGTCTAATTAAAGTAGCGCTGGTAAGTAATGCTCAGACACTTAATGTAATGTTATAATTAAGGCTCGCAAATTCTAGAACAGTTTAAATGATAGCTAAGGTTGATGGCGCGGCCGCCGCCGCCGCCCCGCGACTTTCCTGACATCTAAGAATAGATGAATGGCACTAAATGATCGTCGATGTAGCGACTGCAGCGCCACTCGGCGAGCGACATAGTTTATATTTCAACTTGATGTTAGTTTTAAGTTAATGAAGCATTTGGCGAATCGTGATGTTCGTAATAGGCAGGGGAAATGAGTTGGGGCGGTAGGGGGGGGTGGGTGGCTGATGTGTGACTTGATAACTTGGAGACTGCCGATGAATTTCACATGTCATTTGGCGCGATTCAACGCATCATCTGCTTCGGAATTAACTTATATAATAATACAATCAGTGCGACTACAATTATTCAAGAATTCATTTTTGAAAATCGATAAACAATTATTTTCTACTTCAAATATTTATTTAAAATTAATTTTAGCTCGCGGCATGAAGTACAATAGAGCTAAGGCAATCAGTCGTGTGTCTGTAACACTCTCGGCCGTATACTTCCCGAGTTATAGGGCCCCAAAATTTAGAGCCCCCTTTAATACTGCCCTAATTAAAATAATTCAAACACCCAAAAATTTTACTACAAATTCTAAGATATTTTATATCTACAAGATTTATTCATATTGTTAACCTAAAGGCCATAAAAAATTGTTAAACATTATAGTTTTAAATATACTTGGATTTTTTTTGTGTCTCCTCTGAAGGTACCAAAGCGATTTACACCAAATTAGCTACACATGTTATTTAGCACCCCATTTGTATATGTACGCAGTTTAAATCTAATCGCTTGTATACTTCCCGAGTTATAGGGCCCTAAAATTTAGAAGCCCCCTTAATACTGCCCTTATACAAATAATTAAAATACCCAAAAATTCTACTACTAATTCTAAGATAGTTTATATCAACAAGATTTTTTCATATTGTTAACCTAAAGGCCATAAAAAATATTAAATATTATAATTATGCATTTTGTTTATTTACGTATATATATAAGGCAAGCTGGACGCATAGGTGCGTTATAGTTAAGCTTGTTTTACATCAAAATAATCTACAAAGAATTTTAAGACGTTTTATATCTATAATATTTTGCTCAAATTGTTAACCAAAATGGCATAATAATTAAAAACTCTCGCATATCGCATATATTACTTATAAGGCGAGCTGGACGCATAGGTGCGTTATAGTTAAGCTTGTTTTACATCAAAATAATCTACAAAGAATTTTAAGACGTTTTATATCTATAACATTTTGCTCAAATTGTTAACCAAAAGGCTATAATAATTAAAAACCGTCGCATCGCATATATTACTTATAAGGCGAGCTGGACGCATAGGTGCGTTGTACCTATGCTTGTTATTACATCAAAATAATCTACAAAGAATTGTACGACTATTTGCATCTATAACATTTTGCTCAAATTGTTACATAAATGGCTATAATAATTAAAACTATTATATTTTGTGCATGTATTACTTTTATAAAGCTGAACGCATAGGTGCGTTGCACCTATATGTAATTTTCCACCGGTGTTAACACGTGTTAAATAATGAAATTTAATTTGAAAAACAGTAGTAAATATTAAAGAATCAATTTATATTTTACATTAAATAAATACGGGTCTGGTAGTTTGTTTACGATATATATTTCTAATGAACACTACGTCGAGTGCAGGCCACCCCTCATATTTTTAATTTTACTGGAATATTATTTAAAACTATTTAATATTTAAATTGCAAGAATTTATAATAAAATATCGAAACTACAGCAATTTATAATTATTTAAAATTATTAAAACTCGTTCATATTTCAAAAATATCCGCTCTAATATACGTAATAATCCCAAACAATATAACCAAAGTGATCAAATAAATTCCGCCACATCTTTAGAACGTTCGGCAATTTAACGACAGTCGTTAAGGGCGTAAATCGCTTGCGACTCACGGCGTTTTAAACCAGAGGAATGTTCCCATTACACCCGTATAAGAAACGGACCATAAAAACCGGTTTCCCACTCCATTCCGACAACCGGTAATAAGCGTTCGATAACTAAACATTAAGCCCCTGCCTTCTTACTGCAATATCAGCCTTTCCACACAGGGGGGTGGGGGGCATTAGGGGGGCGCTGAAAGGTAGTATTGATATAATAGGTATTAACCCTACCCCCCCTTTGCCGCCCCAACCTTCAGCCAGCGTGCACTGTGATTCCAATACTATTTCAGGAATTTCAAACGGTTTCAGGCGACAATCTTCAGCGCTTCGCGCGCTACTGAAGTGTGATGATACGGATGAGTGAAAAATGAACGGATTACGCACTACTTTGAGGCGAGGGCGGCAATGGAATGGAAGGAATGCCATATTTTAAAGATAACAAAAATAGATTTGGAATTCACAGATTTAGAAACCATTTATTTTTAACGCGTTGTGTGTCTGTAACATATTCGGTTGAAAAAATTCCTTTAGCCAAAGTGGTCTTGAATTTAAATTACTCATTTATAACAAAATTGACCTAATACTAATGGAGTTATAGAGCCTCAAAATTGCCCTAAAAGACTTTTTATACTTACATAATCCCTTTTCGTATAGCGCCACGGTAGCAAACTAAATATCGACCCTTGTGTTACTAGCTACCCGATAATAGAGGGCTTGCATTCGTATAAGGGGAGTCTACTTTACCGGCTGACTAAGGGATAGAACAGGAATCTTCCCTCGGAAAGGGTTATAACTCCAATAAATGCCTAAATCGATTTTATTTTCGTTTTCAACTGTGTTCGTTCGTCCTGCACTAACTAGTTAGAGTATTCCCTATCCTTTTTCTTCATTATAAGAGGAAGCGAGACAGGTTATGAACTAAACAGTTAGTGCAGAACAAATAAACTTAATATACATTTATTTGTTACGATTATACGTTTTTAGGTCCTTAAAAAGTCTTACAATTCTTTGTAGATTATTTTGATATAATAACAAGTCCAGCTCGCTTTATAAGTAATGCGAAGCGAGCACCGGTTTTTAATTATTATGGCCTTTTGGGTAACAATTTGAGCAAAATGTTATAGATGCAAAAAGTCGCACAATTCTTTGTAGATTATTTTGATATAATAATAAGTTTAGATGCAACGCACCTATGCGTCCAGCTCGCTTTATAAGTAATGCGAAGCGAGTAACGGTTTTTAATTATTATGGCCTTTTGGTTAACAATTTGAGCAAAATGTTATAGTTGCAAATAGTCGTACAATTCTTTGTAGATTATTTTGATATAATAATAAGTTTAGGTATAACGCACCTATGCGTCCAGCTCGCTTTATAAGTAATGCGAAGCGAGTAACGGTTTTTAATTTTTATGGCCTTTTGGGTAACAATTTGAGCAAAATGTTGTAGATGCAAATAGTTGCACAATTCTTTGTAGATTAGTTTGATATAATAATAAGTTTAGTTATAACGCACCTATGCGTCCAGCTCGCTTTATAAGTAATGCGAAGCGAGTAACGGTTTTTAATTTTTATGGCCTTTTGGGTAACAATTTGAGCAAAATGTTGTAGATGCAAATAGTTGCACAATTCTTTGTAGATTAGTTTGATATAATAATAAGTTTAGTTATAACGCACCTATGCGTCCAGCTCGCCTTATAAATAATGCGATGCAACGGTTTTTTATTATTATCGATTGCGTTTAAACAAAATCTATTTATATTATTAATTTAAAGATTTAAATTTTATCTTTAACATTCTAACTTTTTTGTGGCTCCGTTCAAGAAAGTAAAAGTTAATAAAGATACAAAAGAAATGGAAAAGAAAACGATTGGTTGTATTTATGTCCAGTGGCAAGAGCGGGCGAACCCGTAGCGCGTCGCCTTAAAGTTCTCCAATCGCATGCTCGTAAAGTTCGTTAGATAGAATTGCTCACTTCTTATTGGTGCGCAGCTTTTCTAAGGTGCCATCTCACCCCAACCAGCCAACCAAACCATCCGCACTTCTGCACCTATGTCACAGGCTTAACATTCCGCTGGTCGACTGCAAAAAGGGGTGGAGCTTTTTGCAAAAAGCGCTCGCAGTAAGACACACGTAAGTAAAGCCAGTCTCGCTGATATTCTATAAGCGACCCGCCGATACAGAATACCCCCACCAAACGAGACTCGCACCTATGCCTACACGCGATAAGGACCATTTTAGCGAAAATTGCACAGGAATTTACGGCGATATTACAAGATTTGCGGTGTACAGGGCGGGGGGGGGGGGGGGCAGGTAGTTTTAATGTAATTTAGTTGAACATGTCTATCTTGATTTATGAATATATTTCCATGGGTTTAATACTTTTAAGTCAATTAAATACGATTTTAGAATACGTCAAATATTAAATATTAATATTAATTCTTATTAAACTCGACTAATTATACACTGAATTGAATTGAATGCACTGAAAATTAAATTTGTCTTTATATAACTTCCGTGTGTCTGTAGCATTCCCAAAATGTGTTTTTCTCGTTGCCCTGAATCCAAAAATATATATATATATAACTGGATGTTAGTCATTACTAGTAAGAACAAATTTGTGCCCTCTACTCCTCTGAAGGTACCAAACCGATTTACACAAAATTTGCTACACATGTTACTTGACATCCCATTTGAATTCGTGCACAGTTTAAATACAATCGCTTGTATACTTCCGGAGTTATAGGCCCCTAAAATTTAAAGCTCCCCTTAATACTGCTCTTAGAAAAATAATTAAAATATACAAAATTTATACTAATTATTCTAAGATATTTTATATCTACAAGACTTTTTCATATTGTTCACCTAAAGGCCATAAAAAATTTATTAAATATTATATATTTGAATTTTAAACTATGCAGTAAAATTTCTTTTTTTTTATTAAAATAATCCTAAAAAAATGTACGACTATTTGCATCTACAACATTTTTTCAAATTGTTCACCAATAGGCCATAATAATTAAAAACCGTAGCTCGCATCGCATTACTCATAAGGCAAGCTGGACGCATAGGTGCATTGTTCCTAAGCTTGTTTTTACATCAAAATAATCTACAAAAAATTGTGCAACTTTTTATATCTATAACATTTTGCTCAAATTGTTAAACAAAAGGCCACAATAATTATAAACCGCTGCTCGCATCGCATATATTACTTAAAAGTCAAGCTGGACGCATAGGTGCGTTATACCTAAGCTTGTTATTATATCAAAATAATCTACAAAGAATTATAAAACTTGAAATATCTATAAAAAATTTTCAAATTGTTAACTAAAACGCCATAATAATTAAAAATCACTGCTCGCATATCGCATATATTACTTAAAAGGCGAGCTGGACGCATAGGTGCGTTATACCTAAGCTTGTTATTATATCAAAATAATCTACAAAGCATTGTACGACTATTTGCATCTATAACATTTTGCTCAAATTGTTAACCAAAAGGCTATAATAATTAAAAACCGCCAGCATCGCATATTTAAGGTTAGCTTGACGCATAGGTGCGTTGTACCTAAACTTGTTTCTTTAATTAGCACACAAATTGATATAGTTTCAAGGAAATAGTAAAAGGGCACTCTAACGCTTTAAGGGTTTATTCTTTGACTGACTGAAACCCTTATTTCGTTTTACAAAATGTACCCTACTATTTAACTAAATGTTGCTAAACCAGTATTTTTAGGATAGTCTTTCAAATTTAAAATCAACAATATAAAAATATGTGAATGATTCTCACGATGTTTCACATTGAATTGAAACTAGTTTGGACAGGTTAGCAGCAACTGGACAGTGGTCAGTTGTCTCAAACGGACGATACATGAAGGGACAAAACTCTACCCTAATAATATAATACGAATTGTTATATATTTTAAGGAACCACTTTTACAGAAACTTGTTTTAAAACTAGAATTACATTTATACATTTGTCGAAATTGAATACATTATTATAGAAATATATTTGACTGGACTGCACGCTTACGTATAACTTTTATATTATAAGAAAGAAATGAAAACAAGTATATGAAATGTTTCACACATGTTTTAATATCAAATTACGCGTTGTCGTTTGTCAAATTACGTAAAAATATCTTTGCCAAAATATTTGGCATTCTTTCCCCCGGATATATGCCAAAAATCCGGTCGGTGGCAAGAACATTTGACTCAACTGTATAGTATAATCTGAGCAACTCATTAAAATTCTAGGAACAAAACCTCGAATCTCTACTATAAGAACATCGCTTAGACGGTGTTACACTCCTAGTAGTACCGTATTTACTATACACATTCTAGTCGTATACGGGCAAAGAAATGTTACCCAGACGGTACTCGTTGCCACGTTGTGATTTCAGGTAGCTTCACCGTCTAAGCGGCGCAAGGAATTGAGTTCAAAATTAGGGAGAATTTTGAGGCTGTACCAAATGTGTATTTGTGTGTCTGTACAGGGCTGGATTTACTATCAGGGCTCATACTAATAATTATTACGTAAGAATACAGTTAGGGCGACACCTGAGCCCAATCCTGTGTGTCTGTAATATATAAAACATTGTAATAAGGCTTACGGGAACAAACCATATATCTTGAATAGGTATTCGTTTGTATATTTAGTTGGAAATGCGTCCGCAGAGGGCCGACCCGGTCGCCGGCAACCGGATGAGAAATGGAACAAGTCTTAACTTGTATATAAAGGGCTGAAATGGCGGATTAAATCGGCATTACTGTCAAGCTAGATTACTTTAAGGGCGCCCACTGTTATTTTCTAAGATTGCCCCATTTATCATCATATTCTAGAACAATTGGTTTACTAAAGTTGTTGGAATTATACTAAACACCAATGCCATCAGCTTGACGCACTTTTAGCATATATATATATAGTGCATATTTTAAAATTCTAAATTATAGTTTTCATTTAATAACTAATATAAATAATAATCCCACAAATAAATAAGAATTTTACGATTTTCCATAACGATTTTCTCGTACATTTTATGAAAAAACTTTTCCAACAAAAGTTGTCCGAAATATGAATATCTTTCGTTATGAATATAACTATTTTTGCCATAAGTGCAGCCGTTTTAGCGATAATGGAGATATAATAAAATATGCAAAAATTATAATATTTAATAATTTTTTATAGCTTTTGAGTTAACAATATGAAAAAATCTTGTAGATATAAAATATCTTAGAATTTGTAGTAGAATTTTTTAGTGTTTTAATAATTTGTATAAAGGCAGTATTAAGGAGGGTTTGAAATTTTGGGGCCTTATAACTCGGGAAGTATACTTGCGATTGGATTTAAACTGCGAACGGATACAAATGGGATACCAAATACTATATGTACCAAATTTGGTTTAAATCGCTCCAGTACCTTCAGAGCAGTAGAGGGCACAAATTTTATTTTACGAGTGACGACTATAGTTATATATTTATAACTTTTGGGAAATGTTTTATTACGAAATGTTTTAATACGAGAATGCTACAGACACACGGAATGCTTTAGCATATTCAGTACTTCGTACGGCGGGCTAAAAAATGTGATTTTGCAGTAAAAAGTTACTAGAAATTATAATATATCTTTAACTTATATAGAGTGCAATTCTGTAACTCGAATCATTTAGGAGATATTCTAGAAATGTCACAAAAAGTGAACAATATGCACTTTTACAGCTAAAATATTCATTTTAAACAAATAAGGACTTCTCTTTCCCAAGATATATACAAATCTGCAATTCAAAACATACATTTATGTTCAACGATATTGGAGTGTTCACACACACACACAAACAGATACACACACACTCCTAGTGGGAATGGTTGGGCTGATGCAAGACATGAGTGCTGCTCAGAGTTCATATTCATTCAGCGTCGAAGGAGTAAGGGGAGTCTAACTCACTCCCTCAACAACATTCAGGGAGCAAACAGCAGAGACACGTCCACCGCGTCAACTAACTCCCACTCACCTTACCGCGCGACATTAAGGCCCTGCTGAGTGTACCACCACGTACAGAAGATGCGGGTAAGATGGCGCGGTTTTGTACAGGACCGGACTCAAGGGCCCTACACACCTTTTGGAAATCCTTTAACTATATATATGAAATAATCCGTGTTTTAGAACGTATAAACGTGGGACCTTTGTTGCAAATTTAGCTTAATACGGGCCTTAGCTCATGTGCCATATGGCGGACTATTGTTATAGACCGCAGAACAGTGCCTGTCGCGTTTTCTCCACTAGATGCGTTTCTAAGGCACTAAAACCGCGTCTTCGTCCCTCCCTGTGTGTGTGTGTGTGTCTGTGCTTCAATCGCAATATTAATTTAATTACTGAAGCATTAACTAATACACAAATAGAATCCTGTTGTTGTTGGATGACGCGCCATCTTCTTTGGGAGGTGTTGTTTTGTTCACGGTTGCAAAACGGAAGTGTAGGTAGAACGGGTTTCGTAAATTATAATTAGCGAAATAGCTAAAGCGGAGCTTTATACGTTAAGGAACATTGGACAGGTTTACCGGTTTATTCATTACTAGTTTTACAATCCATTTTAGATATTTTTCACCGTCAAACATCAAAAAAATAGCTCAGATTCACTTTACGAACGCCCTGACTGCATTTACGAACGTCTACGAATTGACCCGAGCGCTACTACTGTTTGTAAAACACTTAAACAATATAAAAAATGTCTATTTTAACAAATATCCTTAACAAATAATAACAATTATTGAGTAAATTAATTTGTTTAATAAAATAGAAATAACGTAATAATAATGGCGAAATAGTGGTTGTGTATGTGTGTTCGGTTGGCGACAATGGTGGGTGATGATGATGTGAAGGAAGCCTTCGCACGCTCTGTCTAAACGGTGCGCCAAAACTTGCAAAATTAGTTGAAGCAAGGGACATAATGTCAAGAATCCAATTACGGAAAGTTAGCTCGCGCGCGCTATAGGCACTGTCACGAACACACACTGCACACACACACTGCGCATGCGCACAACAGCTGTACAAAGTACCAAAGAAGCTAAAACAAAACGTGTTTGTCTCGTCGCTATGTATCCAAAAATATATATAACTCATATACTTGGATGTTCGTAAGACCAAATTGGTGCTTTCTATTCCTCTGAAGGTACCGAAGCGATTTACACCAAATTTGGTACACATGTAATTTGATATCCCATTTGCATCCGATCGCAGTTTAAAACGAATCGTTCGTATACTTCCCGAGTTATAGGGCCTCAAAATTTACAACCCCCCTTAATATTACCCCTATACAAATAGTTAAAACACGAAATAATCTAAGATATTTTATGTCTACAAGATTTCTTCATATTGTTATCTCAAAGCTGCATGCATCGCATTACTCATAAGGCGACCTAAACGCATAGGTGCGTTATACCTCAGCATGTTTTATACAATACAAACAAAAATTACGTAAATACAATAACGTGCTCATTTATATAGTAAATTTACAAAGAAATGTCAATCAGACAGATGTATCAGTATTCTGTATATAATATGGGCACATTGTGCCCACAAGTACACCTAGTATACATACACAAATAAAATAGATATAATCCAAACAAGGGCAACAAACACCATCGTCAGTTTTGCCCAGGCAACCTAGCATTTTAGATATATAGCTCATCGTTGTTCGTTGCACACACACACACACGTTACCAGTCTTGCAAACACCCCCCTTCTCCTGCCGCCCCTCCACCCCCCTGCCACTCTTCTTTCAGTGTGTGTGTGTCTGTTCGTTTGCCGGCATATCGACTCTGTACCCGTTTCTCATTAATTCTAGTCGTCTTCTTGTGTCTTCTTGTGTCTTAGAAGCGGCAGAGAATGAGAGAGATAGACTCGCTGGCTGCCGAGCTGGTGTTATTAACGTTGGCCAATGAGCGAGTCAAAGAGAGATAAAACAGGAAGTGGTGAATGGGGTGGGGGGGGGGGGCAAGGGGGGGCGAATGTTCGCGTGAGCTATGCGCTCGTTCGCTCGCTCGCTCGTTCGCTTATACATTCTATTTACCAAAGTAAGCTTCGCTTCAAATATCCTTTGTTTCGAAACCCAGCCATCACCTCCGCATACTACAAACACACTGTCTTACCCCCACCCCCAAACCACCCACAGCCACCCACCCCCTAGCTCAAAGAGAGCAAGACACACACTACGCTGAACAGAGATACAAATCATAATATTCTTCACCTTATTGGAATTACTTTGTTCTGTAATTGAATTGTCTTCGCATTTACATTTAATTATTTTTCGCATAATTCATATATAATATACTCGCCAATCGACTGTGTACGCTCGTAAGCACAACAAAACTTCATAAAACGTAACTTATTCATCGCGTCTACTACAAAATTACACCCTTTACAATAGCAAAATTACACAGGTTACATATCAACTCGGGCAAAATCACTGGGATATAATATTTAAGTAGTCTTCTTCTATGTGGCGGTGGGCGTCGCGACGAGCAGCGTCAGTAAATGCCGACATTAATACGAATTTAAATTAGGGCTTTGTCAGATGTTTGCTATGTAACATACCTGCCACCCTAACATGACAACTGTTCATCTAACGTGTCTACACAGCCAACTATAAGTATACAACATTCCTGGAATTATTCATAATTACACTATAAATACAATTACACGCATGCTAACATACATTTTTTAGTATGTTTGTCGCTCGGGACCGATCGGCAATCGTCGTGCTTAACCGATTCAGTAAACGTGTTTTTTAACCAATTTACAAGAATTTTAAGATTTCCAATAGCGGTTTTCCCGTAACTGGTACATTTATTAAAGAAACTTTTCAAACAAAAGTTGTGCGAAATATAAATATCATTCATTATGTTTATGACTATTTTTGCCATAAGTGCAGCCGTTTTAGCGATAATGGAGAAAATACAAAATAGCGCATAGAGTCATTCCGAAAATAGTTAAATAAGATTCAGAAAGGGTCAAAACGTGTATACACGTTGAAATATTAAATTCAAAATGTTTCTTGATTACTGCATATAAAAAAAAAATGAAGTGGCATTCACTCAACATATATAAATATATATATACATTATATTATTAACGAATAAAATTAATTCTGTCATTAAAATACACAAATTCTAATCAAAATAACATTTTTAATGTAAAAATTATATTGCTATAATTATTTGTTAATTAAAATTTAATAATACATTAAATTGTTTATAATATTGGCATTAAATGTAATAGGATTTAATAATATTTTATAGGTTTTGTTAAAACGTATAATTTCCTAGAATGATTTGATATCAAAAGTGCGGCCATTTTCAGTTCATTTCGGCGGCCAACGGCAGTGCAAAAGCGGGGACGTTGTTGACATGGCGTCCGTACCCCATTGCGACGGCAGAAAGCACAGATATTTAATTCTCTTCCAAATAAAATATAATTTTTAGTGACTCGCATTCAAAATAATTTAATAACTAGAAGCTTAATTCTGAATTAATAAGTTTCTTGTAAATCTGCGATTAAATTCGGTTCGAAATAGCAGCTATTTATTAGTTGTCAAAACGGTTATTGTTGAAGACAATTTCAAACCATAAATTGTATTCGTGGAGACATCGACACATTGACGGTAACAAATGGGTCGTCAGCGGTGACCTTGGGGTCACTTAGAGGTCAGCTGACCACCAGTTTGACCAACGGTGACCACCAGACCTCAGAGACACCCTTATAGATATTATTATTCGATTACAAGAATTCAATAAATTATTAGTTATTTTCCCTGATATTTAAGATTTTCCGTAGCACTATTCTCGTAACTTGTACATTTTTTAAAGAAACTTTTCAAACAAAAGTTGTGCGAAATATTCAAATCTTTCATTATGTTTATAAGTATTTTTGCCATAAGTGCAACCGTTCTAGTGATATTGGACATAGAACAAAAAGTGTTCGAGTAAATACATTCGTATAAGAAAATAAAAATGAATAGAATCATATTTGTAGTTGGGTGGGTACAAACCTAGAACCTGTTAGTCGAGCAACTGAACATTGAACAAGCAAGTGGTCAGTCAAGTGACCGCCGTCCAGCAGTAACTGACCCTCAGCCAGCCCGAAAGTCGTGGGAATGTGTCTTGTGAACCAAACCCTGATTTTCATATGTTATATTTAAGCGAACAAGGCACACTGGGTAAAAAGGTACACTGCTTATTCTAGTTTTACAAGTTTATAGAAATACAATGACAAATAATAACGGATAAAGAATCACAAGATGTGAAAATAGATAAAGGGTAAAACTACAATGTCTTTGAATAACAGTTTCAAAGAAAATTGAAATTAAAAATTACTTATTTACAAATACGACATTCTAGTTAATGGTACGTTTTTCGAAAAATCATCTTAAACAAAAGTTGCTAGAAATTTAAATATCTTCAACTATAACAAGATACACTTTTTCTTTCGAATAAGCCGTTTCCGAGATATTGAACCATTACTTGCTTTAGGTTTTCAAAATACTTAAATGCAATTAAGAAAATTGTAATGAAAATTACTTATTTACAAATACGATTTTCTAGTTAATGGTACGTTTTTAGAAAAAACTTATAAAACAATAGTTATTGGAAATTTAATTATCTTGAACTATAATTAGATACACTTTTTCTCTACAACAAGCCGTTTTCGAGATATTGAACCATTACTGGCTTAAGGTTTTCAAAATGCTTAAATATTTCATATTAGGCCAGTGTTGCATGGCTAGCGAGGTGTCTTCGGGCGTTATTCAAGACTTGGCCGCAATAAAACAAACAAAATAAACAGCGTTCGTTGTGCGGGTAGGGAAGGTGCTTTTTGGCGGCAGCCAACGTCAATTTGGTCCTTATGCACCGCGCGACGAAAGGATCAAAGTGGCTTGCGGTGTAATTTAAATGCAAATGTCTTCATATTAACTTGAGGCGTTTCGAATATATATACATATATATATACTGTTGCTAACGTTGCCGAACATTACCGGTTACAACCGAATGTACACATTATATTAAAAAATAAGATATTAACGATTTTCTGTAGCAGTTTTCTCGTAACTGGTACATTTTTGGTAGAAACTTTTCAAACAAAAGTTGTTAGAAATATTCATATCTTTTATTATGTTTATAAGTATTTTTGCTATAAGTGCAGCCGTTTTAGTGATATTGGAGATAGAACCAAAAATGAATATTCTTTTTTAAAAAATAAGTGTTTTCCATTTTAGGCCACATTTCACATGTACAATATGTGTATGTGTGTGTGTTTAATTTTAAGTTTTAGTGAATATATTCCACGATGATGATGGCAAGTTTGTTTAACGAAGATGTAAGACAGAGAGAGCAAGCGTGCATTGGAGATAACGGGGTGGAAAGAGAGGGCATGCTGACGTTGTATGTCATGTTAAGATGGCGGCTAGGAAACTGAATTTTGATTAAATTAATGTTTATCTTTAAGACGTGTAATTACTTGAACAGCGTTCGTAGCGTCGTACGAGCGTCGTACGAGCGTCGTACTAGCGTCGTCTTGTTTGGTTTTATAAGTTTAGCCCAAGTTTTGCTTGCTTGGCTGCTTTCCGATAAGGTTTCATACAGTTAATTAGAATTCTGGTTATATTAAACGTGGTTCACGTGTGTTTACATTCATACCAAACTAAAATCTTACGGACTAGAAATACCAACATAACTTTGAATTAGGAATTTTTATTTAATTTTTAAATGTATACAAGTATATATTTTACACCACTATAGTCCTTGCTTTCTCATATACCTATACGTCTGTCTTACTCGCACACTTCTAACTCAAGCACAAAGAATAGAGTTGTTTACGTTACATTAAAACCGGTTTTGGGAAAGCGAGGCATGTTTATAAATACTTTTAAAGCACATCCACAGGCTCTAGAACAATCACAAAACACACCTGATTGTTCTAGAGGATTTAATTATACATTATATTTCGTTTTTCTACTTTAAACTATCTTATACGTATTTAAGTATTGCAATTACAAATAAAAATGGTAACTAACAGTAGATTGAAGGCCACCCTAGCTTTCTAACAGTATCTACGACTTCCTTAATTTAAAATTTGTTGAATAGAACGTACGTCTAGTCTAGCAATTGTGTTCTTGTGTTGTCATTGCGTATTTTTCGCAACAAAAGACATCGGTTGGCAACAATGCAACATCCGACGCCTCACGTCTACCAATATAACGTACAGAAATATCCCTAAACAATACCCAGCCACCTTGATGTGTCGTATTATATATATGCAATCTATATATATATATATTGCGAGTTATATGGAAATTTGCATTTTCCCAACTTCAAACCGCGCTAACAGCAATTTCTAACGGTCTTTCACCACTTTAATTAGCATTTTTGGAATCAGCGTACTCAAATTAATCTAAATATATGTCAAACTCAAAAATAATTATGCGATTTTTTTTCGAAAAAAATGTCAAGGGGTACCCCTTACCGTTTTTGCGAAAATCGATGATTTTCACTGTTTTTTCACGCGGTTTGCTGTGGCGGTCGTAATATTATTCCAATTAAGTTGAAAAAATTTGACAATATACACCAAATATAGGTTGTTTGACTGTCCAAATTTAAACTCTCTATCTTTTATGGTTTGGTCGGAAAAAATTCGCAAAGTTTGAAAAAAAATCAAGTTAAAAAAATTCCGTGAAATGTGTCAAAAATTTTTTTTCTTTTCAAACCGGCTGAAACTAAGTTTCTAGAGTAATTAAATATCGGGGAACTCAAATCTGTTAACGGCGGCTCGATGCGATGCACCGTTTTCGAGTTATATGGAAATTTGCATTTTCCCAACTTCAAACCGCGCTAATAGCAAATTCTAACGGTCTTTCACCACTTTAATTAGCATTTTTGGAATCAGCGTAGTCAAATTAATCTAAATATATGTCAAACTCAAAAATATTTATGCGATTTTTTTGCCGAAAATTTCGTAAGGGGTACCCCTTACCGTTTTTCCGAAAATCGACGATTTTCACTGTTTTTTCACGCGGTTTGCTGTGGAGGTCGTAATAATATTCCAATTAAGTTGAAAAAATTTGACAATATACACTAAATATAGGTTGTTTGACTGTCCAAATTTCAACTCTCTATCTTTTATGGTTTGTTCGGAAAAAATTCGCAAAGTTTGAAAAAAAAATTAAAGTTAAAAAAATTCCGTGAAATGGGTCAAAAAATTTTTTTCTTTTCAAACCGGCTAAAACTAAGTTTCTAGAGTAATTAAATATCGGGGAACTCAAATCTGTTGACGGCGGTTCGATACGATGCACCGTTTTCGTGCAAAAATAAAATAAAGTTATGGTGATTCTGTTACGTATTAATAATACTATTGATATTGTATGTTAGTTCCTAGTAGTGTATCCCATTTCTTGTTCATACCCGAAGTAGGTATTTCTCTCAAAAATATATATATAACTATCTTTGTTGCAGCTAACGGTGCCGTATCTCACTATCCTTGTTTAGTAATGCTCGTATAGCAAGTTAGGTAACGTAGGTAAAAATCCGTATGGCTATCTTTGTCGTTTCGCTACGAATCTGTATAGCGTTGTCTTTCGCGCTCTTCCAAGACGACTGTCTCTTTTCTGTGCATTGAAAGTTCGCTGTTGTCTTTGTTAGTTTCGCGAAGGAAGGAAGGATGGAAGGAATAGGTAATGCGTTCAGCGCCATTTTATACAACGATATTGATTTAAGACATTCTCGTGTCTGTTGCGAAAATACACAACCGCGCGTCTAGCTGCACGGTTAAGTAATTACTATTAGTATTTTTTAACAGAATTCTACGTAAGGCCCTTTTTTTGCGAAAGTTTGAGACATGTGCAGTTCCCCTAGCATCCTCAATAATCACCTCGCAAATTCCTATTTCCAATCAAATGAATCCAAGACATCTCGCGAGTGAGATAGTAACCGTATGCTAGTAGTGTGTTAGACAAGGAGCGGCGCGCGATTCCTTTCAGGTTAGAACGAAGCGCTCGAACGAAGTTTAGACAGTTGTAAGACAAAGACGGGCGCGCGCCCGCTCGTTCGCTCGTTCGCTCGTTCGCGTTTAAATATGTATGATGTCGAAGGAGTAACGAGTAGCTCCTGCAAGAGCGGAAATATCGAATTTAAACCGGAAACTAGACGCCATTTTAGTTCTATTAGCTTCTATCTCCCTAGCGGTTCCTTTTGCTGCTGCCACCCCACCCACACCCACATAATTCGAGTCGCTGCTGGTTAAGATGCTATTAGACCACACGGGAATAACCTACAACGTACGTCTACTACCACTATCTCAAACCACACGTAGACAATCTTATTTAATTATTACGTGTCTGTAGCATTATCGGATCGGAAAATTTCCTTAACAAAAAATGTTAAGCTCGTCGCCCTGAATCCAAAAATATATATAACTTGTATACTTGGATGTTAGTCGTCGCCCATTCGTAAGATCAAATGTATGCCCTATATATCTCTGAAGGTACCGGAGCGATTTACACCAAATTTGCTACACATATTACTTGGCATCCCATTTGAATCCGTTCGCAATTTAAATTCAATCGTCCGTGTACTTTTCGAGTTATAGGGCCCCAAACTTTGGAGCCCCCCTTAATACTCCCTTTAGAAAAATAACTAAAACACCTAAAATATCTACTAATAATTCTAAGGTAGTTTATATCTACAAGATTTTTGAATATTGTTAACTTAAAGGACATAAAAAATTATTTAACATTATAGTTTTGAATATACGTAAGACCAAATTTGTGCCCTTTACTCCTCTGAAGGTACCGAAACGATTTACACCAAATTTGCTACACATATTACTTGGCATCCCATTTGAATCCGTTCGCAATTTAAATTCAATCGTTCGCATACTTCCCAAGTTATAGGGCCCTAAACTTTATAGCCCCCCTTAATACTGCCCGAATAAAAATAAATAAAACACTTAAAATATCTACTAATAATTCTAAGATAGTTTATATCTACAATATTTTTTCATATTGTTAACTTAAAGGCCATAAAAAAATATTAAACATTATAGTTTTGAATATACGTAAGACCAAATTTGTACCCTCTACTCCTTTGAAGGTACCGAAGCGATTTACACCAAATTTGGTACACATATTATTTAACATCCCATTTGAATCTTCTCGCAATTAAAATTTAATCGTCCGTATACTTCCCGAGTTATAGGGCCCCAAAATTTAAAACCCCCCTTAATACTGCCCTAATAAAAATAATTTAAACACCAAAAATTCTACTAATAATTCTAAGATAGTTTATATCTACAAGATTATTGCATATTGTTAACCTAAAGGCCATAAAAAATTCCAAAAAGCCACAATCATTAAAAACCGCTGCTTGCAACGCATTTATTACTTTTATAAAGCGAGCTGGATGCATAAGTGCGCTTTTTTATTTAAAAAATGTATTGAATTATTTTAGTGTACAGTTTAATTAACATAATGATTATTTTATTACATTTATTTATGGTTTTTTGGTTGATTCTAAAGGGGCTAGAATACGTATATTCATGTTGTATGTTATTCCCGTGTACGGTGGTTATATACGGTTTTATAAATTCGGATTAAACTATGTCTGACTTGGATGTTATGATTAATTAAGCAAGCCAAAGTTATTACTTAGGCAGGATAACTTAAAATATATCCTAACCGCTGAATATACTGAATTTATTACCATATATGGGTATAATGGAAGTTGATGGCAACTAAAATTGATTATTAAGTTTGTAGTTTAAATACAAGTTTCTAAATACACGTGATATAATAATAAATGAAAAATCATATTATTAATTGTCTTATTTTAATTCTTGAAACTTGTATTTATGAAATAAAAATAACCGACGCCTGTAAACGTAGTAATAAAAATCGTGTTTAACTGTAAACGGTGTGGAAACCCACACATATGCATCTCGTGATATCCACCTATACCCGTCGCGCAAACCCAGGGGGACCACTGAAAGAGGGTGATGGGGGGGCACGAGGGGGGGACACACAGACACACACACAGAGGCATTCAAAAAACATGTATATGTATACATAACATATGCAGACACACAGACACACACACAGACGGACTGGGGCGTCAAATATGCGCATGCGAAACCCGGAAAAAACCGCCCAAGAGTTGGAAAAATTTTATTGTTTTATTTTTACGGGCTACGCACAGTTTTCTATGTAAAGGTGGCTGTGAAAGGTCAAATTGGCGCTGACCACTCGCCAAAATTTCGTGTGCTGTGCTTTTTAATGGAATTACGTTTTTTTGGAGTATTATTTATTTAATTTTCGACTAGATTATTAAGGTAAACATATTTGTTACAAAATTAAAACTGTTTTTTATTTGTATTTTAGTTAAATTAATTAATTAATTTTTATTTTTACTGTAAATAGATTTTTTTTTATTTTTATAAATATTTTGATACATTGGGAAATATTTTAAAAATGTCTTAGTTGGTTAAAACGTATTTATTTTAATATTAGTTTTATTTTCCTTTAGTAAGAAATAATTTTAAATTACGTAAAATTTGTTTCATTTGAGCATATTTTATTAAAAAATGTATTTCTAATTACATTTCAGTAACAAATATTATTAATTTAACTAATTTTGTTTAATTAGAATATATTTGGGATTCTTAACAGTAGTACGTTTTTTTTTAAATAATTTTTTAATTACGTAACTTTGTTCAATTGCAGTTTTATTATTTATAATTTTTTTTTAATTGTCTTAGATTACAATAATTAATTTTTAATAACAATATAGTATATATATATATTACTTTTTAGTAATAAATATTAATTTAAGTAATTTTTACTCATTTTGCGTAAGAAAAACATTTTAAATTTCATGTGTAATGCATTTTAATTTGTGTTTTGTATTAAATCATAATTTAAATTAATTAATATGTTTTTAATTGAGTTAAAATTTATTTAAAACTACGAATAGTCTTTGTTTATGTGTAAACTGTAAATTATATGTGTAAGTAAAAGTGTTAGACGCCATTTTGGTACATCTGTAACAATTTAAAAATAACAATTACGTAGTATTAATTTTCTTCTAAATTTTTCCCTTGTTTAAAATATAAATTTATCTGATTTATTTCAAAGCTTGGTTATGTTAACAGAGCGTTAAAATTTAGCGACCCTTTATATAATTAAATTTGTTTCGTGTTTAAGAACAGTTTAACAATTAATAAGTGTAAAGTTTAACGGTTAACTGTGTGTGTTTAAATAACTTTAATGGTTTTCAATTTAAAATTATGTAAATTATTTGTCACAAAAACGGAGACTATTTTCTCAAAGATTTATTTCTTTGCGAAAATTAAACAATTTACTGGAAAAATTACCTTTGAAAATAGCCAAATAATATATATATATATATATATATATATATATATATATATATATATATATATATATATATATATATATAATGTCCCTAGTTATAACATTTATTGTATATTTAGTGAAAACTAAGTAGAAGTCGAATGGCGGCCACAACAGATTTAATTTACTTTGCTGTACGAAATAAATAAATAATTATCGGATTAATTAAGTTTGCCGTACGAAGCTCTTAAGAGCTAGGGCAATCGGTTGTGTGTCTGTAGCATTCTCGGAACAAAAAGTGGATGTTAGTCGTCGCTCGTTCGTAAGACAAATTTGTGCTCTATATATCTCTGAAGGTACCGGAGTGATTTACACCAAATTAGCTACAGATATTATTTAACATCCTATTTGAATCCGTTCGCAGTTTAAATTTAATCGGCTGTATACTTCCCGAGTTATCGGCCCCCAAAATTTAGAGCCCCCCTTAATACTGCCCTTATTGAAATAATTAAAACACTGAAAAATTCTACTAATAATTTTAAGATATTTTTTATCTACAAGATTTTTTCATATTGTTCACTCAAAGCCCAAAAATAATTTATTAAATATTATAATCTTGTATTTTAAAATAATTTACTAAAAACTGTACGACATATTACTGTTTATAGGGCTTCAAAATTTGGATTTTGACTTTATAAAAACACGTTAGTATATTTCGATTAGAGTTTGATATGATTGATTCATTACAAAATGATTTAGAAGCTCGTTTGACCATTTTTAGATACAGTTAAAAAGCTTACAAAAATAATCTAGTTTCTCATCTGGTTTCCTGTGTTTCCCTTCTTCTTCTATATTGCGCAGTTTCGGAATTCTAAATGCACGGGGAAAGAGAATGTGTGTGTGCGAGTGTGCGGCTGCCGGGGCCGGGAGACCCAAGTTTAGATGGTGCCTAGCCAATAAGAACCAATTAGAACTACCCGCCTAATCTACTGCCTTCTAGCGGCATTTATTCTAACTAACGTAAGCATTATAGTCCGTAGCCCAGCTCGCACGGGCCCCAACTTTACCTATTTAAATGATAAAAGGCACCAAGCAAACATAGAAGTATAAGAACTTTGCCACGGACACTAATATTACAAAGTAGCCGACAATTATTAGAAATAAATCGCAGATTTTAACGACGCGATTAATTTTACGACTGTTTATCGCTTAAATTAGAAAGTTTTGGTTTATCTCTTTGAACTTTTAGCCTCCTATATTATCGCGCATTATAACTGTAATACATTTTGTAACAAGTACAAGGCACCTATGCGTCCAGCTCGCCTTATATGTAATGCGATGCGAGCAACGGTTTTTAATTATTATGCCCTTCTGGTTAACAATTTGAATATATGTTATAGATGCAAATAGTTGTACAATTTATTATAGATTATTTTGATTTAATAACAAGTTTAGGTACAACGCACCTATGCGTCCAGCTCGCCTTATAAGTAATATATGCGATGTGACCAGAGGTTTTTAATTATTATAGCGTTTAGGTTAACAATTTGAGCAAAATGTTATAGTTGCAAATAGTCGTACAATTCTTTGTAGATTATTTTGATACAATAACAAGTGTAGGTATAACGCACCTGTGCGTTCAGCTCGCCTTATAAGTATTATATGCGATACGACCAGAGGTTTTTAATTATTATAGCCTTTTGGTTAACAATTTGAGCAAAATGTTATAGATGCAAAAAGTTGCATAATTCTTTGTAGATTATTTTGATATAATAACAAGCTTAGGTACAACGCACCTATGCGTCCAGCTCGCCTTATAAGTAATATATGCGATGCGACCAGCGGTTTTTAATTATTATAGCCTTTTGGTTAACAATTTGAGCAAAATGTTATAGATGCAAAAAGTTGCACAATTCTTTGTAGATTACTTTGATATAATAACAAGTGTAGGTACAACGCACCTATGCGTCCAGCTCACCTTTTGAGTAATATATACGCGAGCTAATTACATAATGGAAATGAAATCCGTAATTTAAGCAACCCTTGTACGCATTTAGGCGTGCGATATCAAATCTAAAACATGTCTAACATATAGACGGCATAACTTTGCAATTTCTCTATAGACTGTACCACTACTGATGCATCACACACAGATACACACGTACGTGTTCAAGGCAGCAGCGGCATCTAGTTCCCCATTCCAGCGCCGCGACGTCGGCGGTGTCGGCGTCGGCGTGTTCCTTACTACTTAAAGAGTATCGTGACGTCATTTCCTTCGTCGGCGAGAAACCTGGGAGACGAGCTCAAGCTCCCGAGAAAATCCCTCTTTACCACGCCCAATATTCCCGGCGCTTTCAAAATGGCTGCCATGTAAATTATATAGAAAACTTAAGACTCATGTAACACACAGCGCCGGTATCATCTACCATATATATATATATATATACGTATGAAAACACTACAGCGCAACAACATGCAACAACATCATGTCTCCGAATATATAACTTATTTTAGAAGAGATATTTGAGATTTTTCGTTACAGTTTTCTCGTAACTAGTACATTTTTTAAAGAAACTTTTCAAACAAAAGTTGTAGGAAATTTTATTATTTTTCATTATGTACATAACTATTTTTGCCATAAGTGCAGCCGTTCTAATGATATAAGAGAAAGAACAACAAAACGCGTAGTATATTTAAATATAATTTTCCGTAGCAGTTTTCTCGTAACTGGTACATTTCCTGAAGAACCTTTTCAAACAAAAGTTGTGTGAAATATTAATATCTTTCATTTTGTACATAACAATATTTGCCATATGTACAGCCGTTCTAGGGATATTGGTCTTACGATCCAAGTATATAAGTTAAATATATATTTGAATTCAAAGCGACGAGACAAACGCTATTTGAGAATTCTTTTATTCGAGAATGCTACAGACAGACGCCCTAGTGCTGTAGCTTCTTCGGTACTTCGTTCGACAAACTAAAAGTTTAATAATGGAACGAAAACACATTCCGTATATCTCGAGAAATTTCGTTAAATTTAAAACAGTATATGTTTCTATCGCATCTAAACAAAATAAGCCTACTAAACTAAAAGATAAAAGCAAGTTCTGTGTAGGCCACAATTGATTTTTCTGTTTGAAATGTTATTTTAACGTAGCAATACATTTTACTGGCATATAAAATCGTGTATAACGTGTTTGGATTCGTGTACGTTGCTTAATATTCCGTAGCAATGGCCGTATTTATATTGAGTTAAAAGCTAGCGTGTAGGCTAGTGCAGGCGAGCGATTCCGTTGTTAGGGGATTGTGTGTGTTGTGGGACGAGTGATTAAGGGCGAGAATAGGGTGCGATGCGGTGTGCTGGTGAGAGATATCGCTAAAACTTGAAGGCATCTAGCTGAGATTCAGGACCGCTTTGTACACGTACGCGAAAGAGGATGCGAGCTTGGCGGCTTTTAGGGGCTGGCATGGGGGGTGGCAGGGGCGGCAGGGGGGGGGGGCTAAGGGAAGGGTAGGATTTGTAATTATATTAGAAAGTTATTTAATATGTTAGTATAGTACGAGCTAAGAACATCGCCATGGTTGACTGTTGAATGTTTAAAACAAACTTCGATTACGCAAAAATACACCGAGTCAATCTGTATAAAATAAATACAGTGGATTCGTAATTGCATAAATACTGCTTGGTAAAAATGCCTTTATTGCTGAACGTACAGTTTCGGAGATAAAAAATAAAAACTATAATAAATGACCAATTTTCGAGGTTTATATTTTTTATCTGCGAAACTGTACGTTCAGCAATAAAAGCATTTTTACCAGGCATTATTTATGCAATTACGAATCCACTATATATATATATAAAGAGTCAACTAGTCCAATGCTATGTCGTAGTATACCCACCGCGCAAAATACGCCCTTACGGCTTCAGATTGACGTTTTCTCTTCACTTTACAATTTCATCTCTACAATATACCCCCCCCCCCTCCCCCTGCCGAATGTAGCCCTTTCTACAATCCGCCCCCCCCGTGTTACCACCCACTATATATCCCTTAGAGCCGCCCAAGTCTTCCCTGATTTAATACAGCGTAGTGATTTAACGTTGCCTTTCGTAAGTTGCTTGAAGGAATAAATTAACTACCACTGCTATAATAGAGTTTCGCTGTGTCACAGACACACACACACATACACACACAACGTGTACTGATAAGAAAAGCAACGATACAGTTGGGAATGATTTGCGCGAAGAGCACGATGTGGCCCGAGAAAAGGGGGCCGAGGGGGTACGAAAGGTCTTAGTTGTGCTGCTACACGGCTACACCTAATGATGAAATATACATTTATACATTTATACTGTATACGCGTTCTTAGTATAAATTCTATATGCAAGGGTGTGTTGTTTGCCAAGTTTATAGTTTGTTGTTTAGATATTGGTTTGATTATTTTAGTTCGTAACAAGTTTCTGGGTTGGTTTAGGGGAAACATGGAACACAGGGGGGTTTATTCTGTATTAAAAAGGATGTTTAATCTAGTCTTTAGCTTGCCATACAAAGAAACTAAAGTGGTCGTGTGTCTGTAGCATTCACGGATCAACAAATTTTCTTAACAAAAACTGTTTGTCTCGTCATCCTGAATATTTTTTGTATACAAGATTATTTCAATTTGTTAACCAAAAGGCGATAATAATTAAAAACCGCTGGTCGCATCGCATAAATAACTTATAAGGCGAGCTGGACGCATAGGTGCGTTGTACCTAAACTTGTTATTAAATCAAAATAATCTATAATAAATTGTGCAACTTTTTATATCTATAACATTTTGCTCAAATTGTTAACCAAAAGGCTATAATAATTAAAAACCTCTGGTCGCATCGCATATATTACTTATTAGGCAAGCTGGACGCATAGGTGCGTTATACCTAAACTTGTTATTATATCAAAATAATCTACAAGGAATTGTGCAACTTTTTATATCTATAACATTTTGCTCAAATTGTTAACCAAAAGGCTATAATAATTAAAAACCTCTGGTCGCATCGCATATATTACTTATTAGGCGAGCTGGACGCATAGGTGCGTTGTACGTAAACTTGTTATTAAATAAAAATAATCTACAAAGAATTGTGCAACTTTTTATATCTATAACATTTTGCTGAAATTGTTAACCAAAAGGCCATAATAATTAAAAACCTCGCATCGCATCGTATTACTTATAAGGCGAGCTGGAAGCATAGGTGCGTTGTACCTACACTTGTTATTATATCAAAATAATCTAGTATGAATTGTACGACTATTTGCATCTATAACATTTTGGTCAAATTGTTAACCAAAAGGCTATAATAATTAAAAACCTCTGGTCGCATCGCATATATTACTTATTAGGCGAGCTGGACGCATAGGTGCGTTGTACCTACACTTGTTTATATATCAAAATAATTGACAAAGAATTGTAAAACTATTTGCATCTATAACATTTTGTTCAAATTGTTAACCTAAACGCTATAATAATTAAAAACCTCTGGTCACATCGCATATATTACTTATAAGGCGAGCTGGACGCATAGGTGCGTTGTACCTAAGTTTGTTTATATATCAAAATAATCTAGAAAGAATTGTAAAACTATTTGCATCTATAACATTTTGCACAATTGTTTAGCTAAAAGCTATAATTATTAAAAACGTCTGCTCGTATCGCATATATAAGTATTAGGCGAGCAGAACGCATACATGACCGAGTACTTAAGCTCTTGTATTGTACTAAAGTAAAATAAACCCAAGAATTAAATTATGCTAGGATCTAAAATGAATAAAATATTTCTAGTATTATTCTTTGTTATGTTTAAGACAAGTTAAACTAGAAAAGATTCTCAGTGAAATATTACGGGCGAAAAGTATGTGTGTTGACCTAAGGGTAGGCAGGGGTCAGCGGAGTAGCTTGACCAGTGTCCGAAGCACTGTCGCCCCTTCATGTATATACAAGAATGACACAATTGTACTTGATGACCAGACGCGCTGATATGGTCACTTGTCTTTTTAATAACTGGTTTCAAAACCAGAACATTTCACCAAGAAAGCTACAAAAGTTTGCTTGCATTCTCACGCTTTTAGGGTTCAAATATTCAGACTAGTTTTAATATTGTTTCTTTAGAATTCAATTTACGTTACACAAGAAACAGTTTTTAAGCACGAGGGTCAAAATATATAACTTGTTTTCGTGTTTTGTGGATTGGAGTTTGTTTTGAAGTTCGATTTTAGATCAGTTTTAAACAAGCAATTGCAGAATGTACTTCGAAACAGGGTTTAAACGGGAGAAAAAAACAAACAATTTTAAAATGAATATTACATAAATTGTGCTTCAATAATGAAATAAATCAGTGGTGTTTTTAATTAATTAAGTGGTAGAAATTAATTTCATTTATTGATATGAAAAATATCAATAAAAAAGTGGCCTAAACTCGACTTTCTTAATTTTTATATACATAGTTTTCACTCTATATATCTCAAACCAACAACGTTTTATAACGTTATTAAATACTGTTTCTTTAAATACAAAATATATTGCTTATTTAATATATACTGTTTTTTTATATATCTGTTGATATCAAATGTTAATATTAAATTATTTAAGTCCATTTTGTTTCCTTGTCTAAATATTGTCAGGCATAATTCATACGTTTCAATAAATGCGTATTTATAGTAGTAAATAAAAACAATTAGATTTTCCGTAGCAGTTATCTCGTAACTGGTACATTTTATGAAAAAACTTTTCAAACAAAAGTTTTGCGCAATTTAAATATCTTTTTTTATGAACCTAACTATTTTTGCCATAACTGCAGCCGTTCTAGTGATATTGGAGATAGAATAAAAAATAAGATGCATTATATAGTTAAGTGTGTCCGTAGCAGTTTTCTCGTAACCGGTACATTTTTTAAGCAAACTTTTCAAACAAAAGTTGTGTGAAATATAAATGTCTTTCATTATGTATATAACTATTTATGCCATTAGTGCAGCCGTTTTTGTGATATTGGCGATAGAACAAAAATGCGAAGATACTATTCTCACAAATACATAAATTAGATATTTATGATTTTTCGTTAAATTTTTCTCGAAACTGGTACATTTTTTGAAGATAGTTTTCAAACAAAAGTTGTGCGAAATTGAAATATCATTCATTATATACATAACTATTTTTGCTATAAGTACAGCCGTTTTAGTGATATTGGAGATAAAACAAAAATTCATTGAGTAAACATGCACTTTTGGTTTAAATATCCTTTTCAAAACCAAAATCTACATCTAAAATTAAATGTAAAAAATGTACATCTAGACTATATACAAGTCGTAAGGTTACAGTTTTACAATTTCACACACACACACACACATTCGAATTAAAATAAATTACAATACTTACTTATTACTTTGTAAAAGAAAAGAAAGATTCTTTCCGAAAATATTCACAATCGAATTAAAATAAATTACCATACTTACTTATTACTTCGTAAAGGTAAATAAAAAAGATTTTTTAATATCCATAAATCAATATTTTAACAATTAGAATGCAAATACGTAAATATAATTTAATGTATATTTAAACGCAGAATTCCTATGATTATTTATTCACTAAATAAAAACTTGTCTTTATAATTCATAACTATTTATTTGAGATAATTACTTTGAAAAAATTTCAAATTACAAATAAATATTCTTTTATATTACCTAATGTATTCATTATTAATAAAGTAGTCTATTTATTCAAACTACATGATTTATTTAAGGTTTCTGTCTTTAGTATACGATAAATGTAATTATTATAGTAATTGATTTGCGATTAAATACAGCATATTTTACTGCAAGTACAATTTATTACAACTACATAATTTATTTGTGGTTTCTGTCTTTGTTATAAGGTAAATATAATTAATATACGATTAAATAAGCATATTTTACTGCAGTAACAGTAACTATTATACAGTAGAAAGTTATATTTATAAAAGGAAACTTATTTAAGACGAATAAAAATAGCATTTATTTCGCTGTATTGAAATATAATCGCTTAAAGTAATGGTTTGTTCGTGTATAAATGCAAAATAATGATTCTAGAACCTTCTTACTAAATACTAGTAAGCGTATATACGTATAATAATGTTCATCTTGCGAAATAATATGGTAGGAAACCAGGGTAGACACCTTCAGAATCTATAAATCCATAAAACAAGCCAAACACTTCCATTTCCCGAGCCTCATCTTGCGTATTCCAAGCGAAACGCGCCCTTAGCGAAACCTGACATAGAAGCGCGAAAAAAGCGTGAGCGAAAAACGACCATTTGCCATACGCACATATATAAGACAAGTCTCTTATATCTCATTGGTTAGCCGTTACCTAGGCAACCAGAAGGGCGGAGACTTATTTACCATGTACCCTCCATCTATAGATTTTCTCTTAAACTTATCTTAGGGTGCGTCAGCACTAACCTACACAAGCAAAACCACCCCTAATTGCCCCTAGCGGCAAGGCCCACATTCCCGTGAAACATTCGCACAGTCATTCATGCATTTCCTAATGTAGAACTGGAATAACGGGGTTGGGGGGAGAATGTTCTGGTAAAAGGGGGCCCGCGGAAGTTTTGGGGTGAAGGTAACGCAGTGAAGGGTTGGGGAGGGGGTAGAATTGGGGGGTGAGCGAAAACATGGTTGAATTTTACTGAATACTTCCCCTGTAATTATAATAAAGTCGTAAGGGTAGTGGTAATTTATTTCGAAGAGGGACGTTATTGATTTTGGTGGCCATTAACATTTCGAGAATGCTGCTCGCACCGGAAGACGGAAGTGAAAAAGGTTAAGAAAGTTATATGCGATTAGATTATTTATGGTCTGAATAGATTCAGTGTTAATGGGAGTATGAGAAACTTTTTTCAAAACGTTAATATATAATATATATACATAAAAATATTTTTAAAAACAAGAAGAGTGAAACAGAAAATGAATCGAATATAGCTAATATTGTTTAAAAGAGCTTAAGCGTTCGGTAACGCGTTTTTAATATGCTCGCATCATAGAATTCCTTTAGCGAAAATGCGTTGAATGAATCTAAAAACATATACTTGGATGTTAGTCGTCGTTCATAAGACCAAATTTGTGAATCCTGTGAAGGTACCACAACAATTTGAACCAAATCCATATATGGAGCTATCGCTTAATACTACAAAAATGCTACTTTCAGAGTTATAGGCCCCTATAATTTAAAGCCCCCCTTAATACTGTACTTAGAAAACATTTAATAATATTTATATTCTTATTCAAAACCAAAAGGCTATTAAATTATTTTAAAATGTGCACTAATAATTTATTGGTGCAAAACAAAATATATTACTTATTAGGCGAGCTGGACGCATAGGTGCGTTGTACCTACACTTGTTATTGTATCAAAATAATCTACAAAGAATTGTGCAACTTTTTATATCTATAACATTTTTTCAAATTGTTTACCCAAAAGGGATAAAATAAAAACAAATTATTTTTAAATTTATATTATGCACACATGCGCGAAGTGATAATCGCATCGTATGTATTTCTTACAAGGCGAGCTGAAGGCATAGGTGCCTGTACCTACTCTTGTTATTTTCTTTTTCGAAAAATTATTTAGTTATTATTATTTGAAAATTGTTAATCATAGAATAAACAAAATATAGTCATATTAAATAAATAGTTAAAGGATAAAAAAGTCGAGCATTTTAAACTTTTTCAAGTTTTACAAAAGGCGTAAGTTTATTTCCTAGCTAAAATTTTCCATTTATAATGAAAATTATTATTGTTTTTTTGTTCTAAATACGATTTAGGCTACATTTTAATTAGTACTACCTAATACTATAGCTCTATTGCACATACAGTACGATACGCAATGAATCACAAAATCGTATTTTAATATTTAATTTATTTAAGTTTATTTAAATCATTAAAAATATTGGGATAAAGAATCGTATTTTTAAAACACGTAATAATAATAATATTACAAATACAACAACACATTGAAATTTAATTTATTTTTAAAGTAAAATTAATTTATTAAATTACTATTTTTTATAATTTTACGACAACATGAACGAATACTATAGCCTATTTGTACAGTGCCACAACATATTTAAACATGTAGCAAATTATATATTCAATATTCAAGTAAAACTAAATTGAAAATAATTTTTATACAATAAGCATTACTAAGTTGTGCGACTATTTTCAAAAAAATAGTACAACCCTCGTTTAAAAAACTACCCCTAATGTTTTTTTTTATACAACGATAACCAAATAAGGGGATCTACCTTACCTACCCCATTGTCCTAAACTGCATTACCGACGCTTACCCTTAACGAACTACCCTTCAACAGAGGGCGCTGTAACGCCAAAAATAGTTACACAATACGACACTAGATGCTTTTAAAATTCCATAAATATCTTTCTAATACGCAGTTAGATTATTTTTTTAAAAATAAATTCTCTTTATTCAATAAATCAATGGGTTGTTCTATTTATTTATTTATTTTTGTTGTATGTCTGTTTTCTTTAATTATCTTCTTAGAACCCCAAATTCTGATACAAATCTTTTAGGTGTAAATCACGCCACATTCTTAAAATGCAATCACATCCCTCGAACATAATAATTCGTGGGAAAGCCTATGTTTGGCAGCGCCCCTCTGTTCCGTTTTGATGCGTGTTCCGGTGTTCTTTACTCCGCTGTTCCGGTTTTTGTCCCGGCCGGCTATCATCCGCGTAAATTACCCCATTTTATAGCGAGTGTGGGGGAGCAGTGGGGGGAAAAGCCACAGAGTCCCGACGATAAAAAGAGGGCGCTGGCAAATAATAATATGGTGTGTGTGTGTGTGTATGCGGAATGATTTTTTGTTTTGTTGTCTTCTTGTTCTTCTTCGTCTGCTTTCTGTATATGTGTGAATGTTTGTTATCTTTCGTTGGCAGTTAGTCGTATATTTGGGGTCGCTTAACTTGCTTAATGCTTAGCTTAAATTATACGATTTAATGTGCGGCGCAAATATTTATATGATTTGTTGCGTTGGTGTAATAAATTTGCCATTTTTACGTTGACAATTCCATTTAATTCCGTAGGGGAATTGAAATACGTCTAAAATCCGGTTGAAATATTTATTTCATCGCAACGCATATATTACTTATAAGGCGAGCTGGACGCATAGGTGCGTTGTACCTACACTTGTTATTACATCAAAATAATCTACAAAGAATTGTACGACTATTTGCATCTATAACATTATTTCAAATTGATAACCAAAAGGCCGTAATAATTAAAACCCGTTGCTCGCATCGTATTACTTATAAGGCGAGCTGGACGCATAGGTGCGTTGTACCTAAACTTGTTATTAAACTAAAATAATCTACAAAGAATTGTACGACTATTTGCATCTATAACATTTTTTCAAATTGTTAACTAAAAGGCTGTAATAATCAAAACCCGCTGGTCGCTTCGCATATATTATTTTAAAGGCGAGCTGGACGCATAGGTGCGTTATACCTAAGCTTGTTACTAAATCAAAATAATCTACAAAGAATTGTATGACTATTTGCATCTATAACATTTATTCAAATTGTTAACTAAAACGCCATAATAATTAAAAACCGTTACTCGCATCGCATATATTATTTATAAGGCGAGCTGGACGCACAGGTGCGTTGCACCTAATTTTGTTATTATATCAAAATAATCTTCAAAGAATTGTGCAACTTTTTATATCTATAACATTTCTTCAAATTGTTAACCAAAAGGCCGTAATAATTAAATTAATGAATGCAATTACTCCATATATCATAAATTACTGTACAATTACCATATAAGTAATAGTAAAATGGTAGTAACCGCATGTACGACTAAATGTAGTCACTATATTCGTAAGAGTTGGTTAAGGTCGTGCAAAAGTTACACACTACGAACAGAGGGGCGCAATTTAGGATGTGATAAATGAACGCGAGACGAAGACCGGTTTGTCCCCCCCCCTTTGCCCCCGCAAGCCAACTTCTATTTTCTTTCTTTCTTTTCCTTTTTCCTTTTTCTCCGGTTTCTCCTACTTTGGAGTTTCCTCCTCTACTCTATGTCTTTGGATTACTTTTTTCTTTATTGGTTTTACACATTTTTGAATTTCGTATTTTCTTTATGAGAAAAGAATGATTTAATGGATGCAAAATAGACAATATTCCTCCAATAATATTCATTATTCTTGCTATCTGAAGTGGAAATAAAATGAGTCCATTTTGTTCGCCAATTAATTCAAATTTATACGATCCATCCATGACGCTATGGATGGAAAATGGCATAGAAATGTTCTTTGATCTTTTCCATCAAGGGACGATGGAACTTTTTCTCATCTCAGTGCATTCATGGAGGAGCAAAATCAAATAACGCTTTTTAAATGAATCACTTTCTACTATTATTTCACACACACATATTTCTTTAATATTAAATTATTACAATTGATTTTGTAATACGTAAAACAGTCTTACATTTTCTGCTGAGTCATTGCATTTTTTTATTGTAAACTCATTATTTTATTATGTCATCAAATGTTTCGTCAATATAAAACATAAATGTAGAATCTGTTAAATTCAGCTATTTGTGTTAAACAGTGCAAAATAACAGACATAATTTATGTTTAGTTTATTTGTCCAATTTAATCAGGCAAAATAATTATAAATAACAATTTTAAGGTATTTAATAACCGTTTTCTCATAACTGGTACATTTATTGTAAAAACTTTCCAAACAAAAGTTGTGCGAAATATAAATATCTTTCATTATGTACATAACTATTTTTGCCATAAGTATAACCGTTCTAGTGATATTGGACATAGAACAAAAATGCGAAAATACTATTTAAACAGATACATAAATAAAATATTTATGATTTTTCGTAACAGTTTTCTCGTAACTGGTACATTTATTGTAAAAACTTTTCAAACAAAAGTTGTGCAAAATATAAATATCTTTAATTATAAAAATAACTATTTTTGCTATAAGTGCAGCCGTTCTAGTGATATTGGACATAGAACAAAAATGCAAAAATACTATTTAAACAAATACATAAATAAAATATTTATGATTTTTCGTAACAGTTTTCTCGTAAGTGGTACTTTTTTTAAAGAAAGTTTTCAAGCAAAAGTTATGCGAAATATTCATATCTTTCATTATGTTCATAACTAATTTTGCTATAAGTGCAGCCGTTTTAGTGATATAGGAGATAAAATAAAAAATGCACTACTGGTTTGAATATTCTTTTTAAAAATACGTGGTGCACATCTAGGGTACTGCAGAGTTTTAAATCTCAAGGTCACACAAGGGTAATGGGGCCTCGATTAAAAGTATATATGTTTTCATATAATAATGATACAGTTCCATGTCTGACATTATCTCTCTTTTGTTCGGTAAGATGACCCAGAAAATGTTACCATGTTATTAATAGAATTTTTAAGGCCGACATTGATTTTTCCAAATTATAATTAGTCTAATTATGTATACAATAAATATTGGTACAGAAAAAAAAAGAAATTACAGACACACCAGGGAATACAGTGTTGCTAATTACATGGGTAGTGTTATCAAAGCTACTTTCTGTTTGGGCCGAAATCCTGTCAAAGCTTAGTACCGCGTAAAGGAGCAACTCGCAGTACTGAGCCAGACAAAAGAGGTAGATGGTAGAATGCAAATAGTGTTTTTGTAATATCTTTTTAACACGTTCTTATCCTTCGTGCATTCATTTATTTCTTTGAGACACTCTTTGGTCTTATGGATGCGCTTTGTCTTGGCCGCGCAGCCCGACAAACGACCATATGCCACCTTATTATAAAGCTGGAAATGGCGAAACGTTCAACAATAGTATATATCGCTGCGTCACTTTAAAACGAAATATATCAGCCAACAAGCAACGCGCTGCTGCCCGTTTCGTTTTACCTCCCACGGGCTTCTGTCATCAATATCTCTAGAACGGCTGCACTTACAGCAAAAATAGTTATGTACATAATGAAAGATATTCATATTTTGCGCAACTTTTGTTTGAAAAGTTTCTTTAAAAAACGTACCAGTTATGAGAAAACTGTTACGAAAAATCATACATATCTTATTTATCTATTTGTGAGAATAGTATATTCCTTTTTTTGTTCTATTTCCAATAACACTAAAACGGCTGCACTTATTACAAAAATAGTTATGTACATTATGAAAGATATTTACATTTTGTACAACTTTTGTTCAAAAAGTTTCTTTAGAATATGCACCAGTTACGAGAAAACTACTACGAAAAATCATAAATATCATATTTATGTATTTGTGAGAATAGTATATTCCCTATTTTATTTTATCGCCAATATCACTAGAACGGCTGCACTTATGACAAAAATAGTTATAAACATAATGAAAGATATTCATATTTCGCACAACTTTTGTTTGAAAAGTTTCTTTAAGAAATGTACCAGTTACGAGAAAACCACTATTGAATATTCAAAAATAGTTAGTTATAAATTTATATTGTCATGGAATCGTATTAACTTTTCCTGATTAAATTGGGCTGATAAACTAAATATAAATAATATATATATTTATTTTTTTAATTAAAACTACGTAAGAGAAAGTTCTGTGCCACAAGCGATTTTTTATATATATTCCTATTGTTCCAAATTATTTTTTAATAATAAAATATATGTTTTACTTTCATTTTCTCACGAAACAAGTAATAATTTATTTTAAGTAACCGCAAAAATCTGTGTTATTAATTATAACATATAATCTTCTGTTATAATTAGTATAATTAAGTACTTTTTTATATATTTGCCATACATGAATGTTTACCATTTTAAAAATAAGTCCGAAAATAATTAATAACATATTATTAATTTTGATGTTCACCAAAGAATACGTAAGTAGACAATTGATGAATAAATGAATAAAAACGGCGAGATAATTAAAAAACCTGAACAATAATCAATTAAAAAACGCGTCCGAAAATTCCCTGACGGAAATTTAATTGGTGCGCGCGTTCAGCACAACGAATTTTCACGATAAAAACATGATTTCCCATCCTTTTTAGGTGGCGCGTTTCTTTTTTGTGTTTTAGCCTTACAGCCAATCGCGTGACTGCCAAGCAAAAATGAAATTAAGATGAAAAATTAATATTAAACGAACGGAGCGCACGCTGTCTCTGTCTGAGCAACGTGGACGCTCGCTATCCTTGTTCCACTTGTTATTAAATTGCGTTGTATATTTTTATTCTTGTTGTTGTTTTTTTTTTGTTTCTGTCTGTATTCGTCCTTTTTCTTGCTAGTTGTTTTGTTGAAGGATTTATATGTTGCAAGTCTTATTGCATTTTGTATATTGTAAAAGTTTTCATTGAATTCTTTCTGTTTGTTTATTTCCACTTTTAATTGATTCTTAGTTTGATTAAACTCAATTATTCTTTCAGTTTTACGTTTTAGTTATTCAATAACCAATAAACTGTTTTCTTTTCTTTACGTTATTAAACCAAAATAATAATTTGAAATTTGAAAAGAATTTTCTCACTAAATAACGAGATAAAACCACTAAAAATGGCTACAGTCTTTTCTTTAATTTAAAATAGGAATAAAATTAGCAGTGCCCACATTTCATGCAAGCGGACAGTGGGCCAATTGGGCCCGGGAAATGGGACAGACACGTTTATATGGTGGCACAGACTATTCTCTTTCAAAGTTGAAATAAAGATAAGGGAAAAACAGTAATGTTATTTTGTTTCATGATTGCAGCGAACATAAAATTTCTTATCTTTTTTCTTTTTTACTCTTTCATTTTCTTAGAATGAAGAAGAAGAAGAAGAAGAATTTCTGCCTCGTTATTGTTTCAAATTAAAATTTATATGTTCGTACAATTTTATATTTACATATATACAAGCGCCAATACCTCCACCTTGCCATATAATCAATTTACTGAGGGCATATAAATTATTTTAAAATAACAAAAACAAAAGTAATACATTTGTTTCGATCTGTACCTGTGTACAGATATACCTAAACTTGAGTGAATGTTTTCAGTTTGGCTAGTACACGATCGTAAATACAATGACGCGTTTTTCGTTCGGTTTTCACAAACTTTTAATTAGTATAGCTGGAGATCGGAGGGGTCCTTCTTATTCTTCTTCTTCTTCTGGTACTTCGGTACACCCCCCCCCCCCTGCCCCCCCCACCCCTTCTGTAAATGCAAGAGGAACGGCGCAGGCTGTCTCTTCTAGACACGTCAATTCCGACGGGATATTTATTTGAAATAATCCAAGCCCGAGAAATAAATGAAAAAACTTTTCGTTCAGACAGAAATTTTATCGAATGAAATATTAGGCAGGGACGGCGTCAGCCCACTTGCCCAATTGCCCTCAAAAGTACGTGTAAATCTCTCAAGTTTCATTTATAACCGTTAAGGATTGTTCACAGCTAAAGAATTAGTAATTAAGCTTAGAAATTATAAGTAATAATGCCAGTTTGTTGTATGACATACAAGGTTAACGTTCACAGCAACAACATTTATCATTAATTGTGTTGCTTGGAATGTTAACATTGTTTGTCATAATACAAACTAGATTATTATTTGTAATTTTCTAAGCTTAATTACTAATTGTTGCGCTATGAACAATCCTTTAGATTCGTTTATATTTTTAGTATAACTAGGTTAACCCGTGGGCACTTTAGTTTATATTTCTAGTACAACTTAACCCGTGGGCACCTTGTGCCCATGTCATATACAAAACACAGGTTAATCCTCACTGAACCATCGGTCTAATTAAATAATTTAACGGGTGGCGAATTCATTTATTATTTTTTACTGTCTTTTACGAAGAAAATAACGAATATACAAAAGCGTTCTAAATAGGAAAAACCGTGTAAAGGAAATTCCTTATTATATTAAATGAAATATTGGCCAGGGACGGCGTTAGCCCACTTGTACAATTTAAGATAGGTTGCTCTTAAAATTGCATGTAATTTGGGTTTTCTTTTTCTCGAGTTTTATTTTTAACCGTTATATTAGTACAGTAGTATAACTAGGTTAACCTGGGGCACCTTGTGCCCATATCATATACACAACACAGTCCATCAACGATCTCTTTGTGTAATTGAATAATTTGACGGATTACAAATTTTTACTTTCTTTCAAGAAGAAAATAACGAAGATACGTGCTCAATAGGAGAAAACCGTGTAAGGGAAATACCTTATGTATATATATATATATATATATATATATATATATATATATATATATATATATATATAATGTAACCATTTACAAAATAATTAGAACTTATATATAAATAAATTGGCCAATTTTTGGGCAATAATAAATTGAAAGTATTTGTTTAAATTATTGCAAATTTCTAAATAGTTATTGAATCATTTAACCAAATGACAAAACTTGATCTGTCGGACAAAAGTGTGCGAAAGAGAAAGACGATGAATTTAAAAAGCAGTGCCGGGGTAAGGGGTGGTGCACCCGAGGGTAGAGTGGGTGGAAAAAGGACGCAGGCTGTATAAAGAACGATGATAATTAAAAATGGCCGCTTGTTCTCTCTGTCTAAACGTTATCTCACGCTCTCTGTCCCACTTTCCCTGTTCTAAGAGTTGGTCATTGACGACGATGAATACAAAAGACGACGACCGGCGTTCTATTGTTTTTTGTAATGGAGCACGTTGCTATGACAACGCTATTAAAAATGTCCAAAGCACTGTTTTATATAACCGTGGCAAATAAGAAATAAAACGTGTGTGTATGTGACACATACACGTATATATGGCGAGCTGAATGCATTAACGGACCATTTTTCACTTAAGTGAAACAGAATAAATAAAAACTTTCTTTTTATCTTCAATATACTGAAGGAGACTGGAAGTAGTTGAAAAGAAAGAAAATTGACGCGCTGTGAGTAGGGGGAACCCCCCATTTCCACGGGGGTAGCTAAAAGATGAAATGAAACGTTCGAATGGTCGGGATCGCGCAACGGAGGGGCGCGGGGCAGGAGTGCCCAGTTATAAAAGTTATATTATCGAGGCCGAGTCTTGTTGCAGGATGGGGGGGGGGGGAGTTTGCAGAGGAAAGCGGGGGGCGGCAGTGAAAAAAGAATACGGAGGGAGAAAAATCCAATCGCAAGTTCGTTCGCGTACACTTAAAAGGGTTGTGGGGGTGCGGGATGGGCGGCAGGGGGGGCGGGGGCGGTAAAGTGAAAAGGGGAAAAAACGAATTCTAAAGAGCTACTGTGCTGGATGTCGGGATATAAAAAGCATGCGCCATTCTCGCCCTTAAGGGCATCAAATATTGGCACATTTTTCATATTGCCTTTAAAAGCTTCGCTACTAAGGCATAGTTTAAACTGCAGTTTCGGTTTAAGTGCTTTAATACCCTTTATCATTGGTACACAAATATCACTATATGGTAGTTACACTATATAAATAAAGCATTTCCCTTACATGGTTTTCCCTCATGAGGCACGCATTTGTATTTTCTTTATTTTCTCCGTCGTTTATATTGTATAAAATAGCAACATTTGCTAATAAATTTGCTATTGACATATAATATCAATATATTATATATTAGATCCACTAACTACAAACTACATAACACACTAAATACATATCAAATCTTCAAAGTAATATTTTAAAAGATTTTTCACAATAATATTATTTCATTTTGATGTTTGATTCGTATTTATCTATTTATTCCAGCATTTTTAGCTCGCCGTACGAAGTACAAAAGAGCTAATGCATTCGGTTGTGTGTCTGTAGCATTTCCGGAACTAAAAAGTGTTTGTCTCGTCGCTCTGAATGTCTGAATCCAAATATATATATATAACTTACATATTTGGATTTCGTCGCTCGTTCGACCAAAGTTATACTTTCTACTCCTCTGAAGGTACCAGAGCGATTTACACCAAATTTACTACACATATTATTTGACCCCCCATTTGAATTATTACGCAGTTTAAATCCAATCGCTTTTATACTTCCCGAGTTATAAGGCCCCAAAATTTAGAACCCCCCTTAATACTGCTCTTATAAAAATAATTATTTCATTTAAAAATTCTACTAATAATTCTAAGATATTTTATATCTAAAAGATTATTTCATATTGTTAATTTAAAGGCCGTAAAAAAATATTTAATATTAAAATATGCATCTATAACATTTTTTGCAAATTGTTAACCAAAAGGCTATATATAAAAGGCGAGCTGGACGCATAGGTGCGTTGTACCTAAGCTTGTTTAAAAGGACATTAAAAATAATCGTTTTAAAATATAAATATTTATACTAAGTGTTTGGAATATCTCAATATTATAGGACAATTTTATCGAGTAAATATGGTGTTAGGGTGCGATTCCTGCCTATGCCAGTTTGCACTTTTATAATAAAAATGCATTTTACACCTATTAATAAACATATAAACACATAAATAATAAATATGTATATATATATATATATATATATATATATATATATATATATATATATATATATAATTTGGATAAAGTGTACTGTATTTCGTATATGATTTGGGCACATAGTGTCTACGGGCCTTCTAGTATAATGAGTTATGTAAAAGAATGTGTTAAATACGTGCCAGAACTTTAGTAAATAATCAATAAATGAAATGTACGTCGAAAGAAAATTGACCGAGTACGAGAGCGATAGTTTTAATGAACTTTTTAACTGTTTTTAGTTTTTCTGTATGAACTTTTATTTAATTTTTTTGTTTCGTAAAATATTTTAAATGAGTTTTTCAGTTAAAGTTGTCGGTGGAAGCGAACAGAGCAGTTCGAAGCGACGAGCGTTGAGCAACAACTTGAAACTTGCGACTTCATAAAAGTTAACGTTTTTCCAATCTATAAACTTTTATTGTAGCCGCTTTTTACGGCCGAGCGAAACACTGCTCACTCGATTTTATTAACGAGTGAGTGAGTGAGTGAGTGAGTGAGTGAGCGAGTGAGTCAGTAAAATAAAACTGTCTTGTTTCGCATGTCCTTGTTCATCTACTTTAATACGCAGCAAAACAGACACTTTTATCGCCGTTCCACATTCTCTCTCTCTCCAAACTAAAATGCCATCACCATACTTATTCGTCCTGCTTTTATTTATTTATTTATTTATTTTACACTGCATTTTATTTTGCTCTAACGGACATTTGCATCCATTTTATTGCTATAGACATTCTAACTACGTTCATTTATTACCATTTCCTTTATTTATAATAAATTCCATCGCCCTGAATGCAAAAATATATATAACTCATATACTTGGATGTTAGTCGTCGCTCGCTCGACCAAATTTGTGCTTTCTACTACTATGAAGGTACCAAAACGATTTACACCAAATTTGCTACACATACTATTTGGCAACCCATTTGTATCCGCTCCGAGTTTAAATCCAATCGCCTGAATACTTCCCGAGTTATAGGGCCCCAAAATTAAGAGCCCCCCTTAATACTGCCCTTATTGAAATATTTAAAACACTGAAAACTTCTACTAATAATTCTAAGATATTTTATATCAACAAGATTTTTCATATTGTTTACTTAAACGCCGTAAAAAAATATTCAATTTTGAAATATGCTCAAAATATTTATGTTTGTATTAAAATAATATACACTTTTTTATATATAGCATATTTACAAATTATTAACCCAAAGGCTATAATAATTAAAAACCGTTGCTTATAAAGCGAGCTGGACGCACAGGTGCTTTATAGTTAAGCTTGTTATTATATCAAAATAATCTAAAAAGAATTGTAGTACTTTTTATATCTATAACATTTTGCTCAAATTGTTACCCCAAAGGCTATAATAATTAATAACCGCTGCTCGCACATCGCATATATTACTTATAAGGCGAGCTGGACGCATAGGTGCGTTGTACCTAAGCTTGTTATTATATCAAAATAATCTAAAAAGAATTGTACAACTATTTGCATCTATAACATTTTGCTCAAATGATTAACCAAAAGGCAATAATAATTAAAAACAGTTGTACGTATCGCATATATTACTTATAAGGCGAGCTGGACGCATAGGTGCGTTGAACTTAAGGTAACTTAATGAAAACTAAGTATAAGAAAGTCAAATAAAGAATTATAACCAGCAATTATAATAAATATTTCTATAAAATAATTAATAGTTAAAAATTATAATGTGGTTTGGTTCAATTCGAAGCGTACATTTCAATAGTAGCCCGTGGCTATCAGCGTGATTTAACACCATACTGTTCCATAGTAGAAAATAATACACTAATTTCAGTAGCGTTTGAACCCTTTGGTAAGGGCATCGGCGTCCTGTATAGGTATTATTATGAACCCTTTAACGGACATCGTTTGGCGTACGGTCGCCAGAACCGGTTTCTAAGAATGAAAAGGGTCAGATTTTTATAAAAATCGCGAAAGGATGGCCCATTGTTCGAATGACCGTGAGAACTGGTCAGGTCAGTATGCAAATGAGCTTATAGGTCAGTAACGGGTAGAGGGTTAGCACACACACACGCAGCTGTCCACATTTTACGCAAACACGGATTTAGACGTGTCGGCTTTATTTACTTGTGGATACTGGGAAAGAATATATATATATAAATATTCCTAGAAACTATATTAGAAAATAAGTCAGTCACGGAGTGTTTCTATTGTCGACGCTTAATTTGATAAATATTCTGGGCAACTTTAAGCTCAAAGTTCTGCCTAAGTAGTGGGGGAATATATATGTATATATGTAGGAAAGCAATCTTAACGTTGACCCGCTGTTGTAGCGGCAGAAATTTACATCGGAAAGGGTTGATTATATCGCCTGAGGCGGCAACTCTTTTCCCGCACTTTTTGCCCTTCTGCCGACTACGGACCGCGCCGTCCGTATAGCCACAGGATATCCGGGCAAAAATTCAATTTTTCCCGGGTAATGGCATCCACTCAAATAATTATGAGTTTGATATTAGCAATTTGTAAACATACAACTATACTTTTAATACGGAATTTAGAAAGTTTTTCAATTTATTTTAAATAATAAATTGTGAATTAAAAATCATAAATCATCCTAGACCCAATCTTAATTCTTCATTTTTGTATATTAATCTTTAAAACTTTGCCTGCCTTGGACGGGGGGGGGGGGGGGAGGTCGGGGGAGGGGGTTCCCCCTTATCTTTCTATATATTTTCCACGGTAGTCGCCCCCATCGCGTACTAAAGTTTCTCATTACGTTTTTTTCTTTTCCATCTCTTCTCCGTGTGCTTTTTCGCCAACGATTCACGATTTTTATTCACAATTTACGATTAGCATCCAGCGTTAAAAGAACGTAAAGAAATGACGTCTTTAGGTCCCTGTTTCAGTGGTTCTAAATTGGCAAATTATTTTACCAATTTATTTCATTGTTTAGTTCGCGGGGTAAGGCATTGGCGCTTGCACCTATGCTTGTTATTTATATTGTTTATTATGTAATCGGGTTTAATTTACTAAGTAATTCACTTAAGTTACTCTTAAAGTGAGTTAAGATGAATATACTTAAGCGGGTACTTAAAGTTATTGGTTTAGAAAACGGTAATTTTTTAAGAATTTTTTCCTCAGGTTTGGGAAAAGGTATCAATTTGAAATTTGAACCACTTAATAACTCGTTTTTTGTCTACATGAAAATATTTTTTTTGTACCAAATTATATGAAACTTTCTTAGTTAACGCGGAGCGTATGTCTAGGTCACCACTAAACGGGTTTATTCGTATCTCGTGAACGGGTCAACTAAATCTAATTTTATTGCTATATTCTAAAAGCGTATAAAATTCCCTATAGCTTATTTTAACATTTGGTGGTTTACGTCAATATTTGACAAAATGGCGGCCATGTGAATTTTATTTTATTTCTTTACGGCGCTATAACTAATAGTTATTAATAAAAATGAAACTTTTGGTGACCGCTGGTGTCAAGTTTGACGGTCGAAGAGTATAGGGTGGAAATTTCTTGATAGCCACCTATATATATATATATCAGTAGTGAGAGAGCGACGAGGACGGATATAGCCGTCAGGGCAGCGTTTTAATTTCCAACTTTTGCTTCTTCTGCTTCGTCTTCTTCTTCTTCTACTTCTTCTAGTCTTCTAGACCGACGTTCGACGCTGTTTTTTGATGACTTTTCTCTTTTCTTTCACCTCGAGCTGTCCTACACACCTCCCCACCTCCCTTCCGTTTTAACAGACGATCTTTTTCTGCGTATATTGGATTTTATTTCGTTGGCACGTCGAGCGCATTCGGCCGTGTGTCTGTAGCATTCATAGCTCAAAAATGCACCTATGCTTATCGAATAGATAATTTGTGCACTAATTTGTAATTAAAATACCATATTTATAAAAGAAAATAGCAGATTTGATAATATTTCTATGAAATTACTTGTATTTGTCCTTAAATTACTTGTATTTGTCGTTAAATTACTTGTATTTGTCTGTAAATTACTTTATATCTATTCAATTACTCGTATTAATGAGGAAATTACTACTATTCTATTGGAAAAGTGTATTCACAGTGAAACAATTACTAATTAAGCTTAGAAATTACAATTAATAATTCCAGTTTGTTGTATGACACAATGCAATAAAATTTATAATTAATTGTGTTCATTTTGTTGCTGTGAATGCTAGCAATGTTTGTTATAATACAAACTGAATTATTATTTACAGTTTTCTAATCGTAATTACTATTTGGTTCACTGTGAATACAGTTTAATACCTAAATCAGGTATTAATTACATTAAATTACTATATCTGAATTATGTATAATTACTCTCGAAATACTTAATGTTACTTAAGTATCTTGAAACTATTATAAATCTGTTGCGTTACTTTTGAGATTACTTTAGATACTTTGTAATTGCATATTATATTTATGTATATATATGATGTAATGTTTGCATAGAATTAATTTCAAAACGAAAAAGTGTATAGGAAAGTGAATATTTGTGATGTTTAATAAATAAGTGTGTTAAAAATGAGGTGGTTTTGAAGCGTCGGGACGTTTCAGCGTGGACGTAAGTTTAGAGCGAAAGGAGATATGAGGCACATGTGTATAGTGTGTGTGAGTGTAGAAATAGGGAAGTAAAAAGGCGCTCAAACCTAAATTCCTTGGTATAAACGACACACAATTAGCGACTAATGGCTGGGAATACAAAGACCAACGCTCGTTTTTCAAAATCGCTACCCCGTGAATGCAAGACGAATGGCTACGTTAATTTGGAAAGTTGCGATCTTGTATAAATTATATTTTCTTTTAGCATCGATGCTCCTCCTGCTGCCGCCACACACTAACGAACACTTTACTAACCCATCACATTCACGTTTCACATTGACGGAACATTTTATAATAAAGAATATTTTACGACGAGTCTATGAAAGTGAAACTAAACTAATGACTATCCCACTTCTGATAATGTGCATCTGTACTTATGTGTGTATACGGTTTGAAATGGTTCCATCATCGTAAAAGCATCACACTCGTCAATCAAAAGCCAACGAAACATTTCGGACGGAATTAATTTTTGTTTCTTATCTTCACCGAAACGCCTCACCATTCATCTTACACCTCGCCTGCCGATCTCTACATCAATTCCTTCTTCTTATTCTCTTCTTTAATAACACGCCACTCATTGATATCGCATTTATTGGACAACCTAACCCATTAACACTATATATATAACTATTCCTGTGAAGGTACCCAAGCGATTTACACCAAATTTGGTACACATATTCCTTAACATCCTATTTGAATCCATTCCGAATTTAAATACAATCGCTTGTATACTTCCCGAGTTATAGGGCCCCAAAATTTAAAACCCCCCTTAATACTACTATTGTGCCCTGTATATCACAGAAGGTACCGAACCGATTTACACCAAATTTGCTACACATATTACTTAACATCCTGTTTAAATCTGTGCCCAGTTTAAATCCAATCGCTCATATACTTCCCGAGTTATAGGGCCCCAAATTTTACAACCCTCCTTAATACTACCCTTATTAAAATAACTAAAACACTCAAAAATTCTACTAATAATTCTAAGATATTTTATGTCAACAAGATTTTTTATATTGTTAACCCAAAGCCCATAAAAAATTATTTAAAAGATTTTTATTTGTCCCAAAATTTGCATAAATGGTAATGTTGTGACTAGTTTATTAATATTGCATAAATTGGTGCATAGGTGTTTGTACCTAAGCTAGTTTATAATACTGTGTGTCTGTCCAGGTTAAATAATATTTATGGCGTAAATAAAATCGCGCCGCGTCCCCCATTAATCATTCCATCATATAATGGGTGAAATGGCCATGGCTGGTTCGAAGAGTTTAAGCCATTTTATACACCATGCCGCCCCCCTCCACCCCCTCGGCAGGGCCAACCCCCGTTTTATTTATTGATCTAAAGAAACTATGTATCTTGTAGATATAAAATATCTAGAAGAATTGTGTTTTTTAGAGTTGTATTAATGGAGGCTCCAAATTTTAGGGCAGTATAACTCGGGAAGTATAAGGGCGATTGGATTTAAACTCGGAATGGATTTAAACAGGATGTTAAGTAATATGTGTACCAAATTTGGTGTAAATCGGTTCGGTACCTTCAGAGGAGTAGAGGGTACAAATTAAGTTGAGCGAGCGACGATTAACATTTAATTATGTAAATGCTTTAGCGCTTCTGTACTTCGTACGACTAAATACAAATATTTTAAATTATTTCTAATTTGGTGAGCTGGAGGCATAGGTGCTTGTTTTACATAAATTTGGTTAGATGTCGTCTTAACTCGGCCTAAACCAATGTTAGCCATTAAATGTTTGTGATGTGTAATGCTGTAGTCGCAACCAAAAGACAATCTGATCGCTAATCCCAGTTTAAACCGTAACAACAGTGTTTGGAATGACAGTGTGTACAGTCATGTCCGCCCGCCCTACAATCTGTGTGTGTGTGTGTGTGTGTGTACTTCCCCCCCTTATTTGGTGGTGCGTTCTTTAGTTTGGCAATCACTGCTGCGCGCCTTAAACTTATTCTTCTGCTAATGGCATATCTATTCCTCATCCTCTTTTCCACTGTTGTCTTTTTGAATACGAACGACGAGACTATTAAAGCTTTTTGTTTCGCCTCCTTGAAAATGGACGCATTTTCTACCCTACATTTACATATCAACCAAAACCTAAACAATTCTCTAATCAATTGGACATTTCTATTTGTCAAAGTAGTCATTTCTCCATGGCTCAAAGTTAAGCGAGGCTTAGTTAAATTCCCTATCAGCAACTGCAGTTTACTAATAATAATAAAATTAAGATATTAAAACACATTTTATAGCTTTTAAAACACGTATAGTTGCAGTAAACATAAAACGCGTAAGGTTAATATGCGTTAGCTTGTATACTTAAGGCTAGTATCCGTATACTTGCAACTAGTATGTTGCCTAATAATGTATTATATACCAGTTTTATTTGTTTATTACGAAAATCGTATGTTGATTTGACTATTACCCTATATTGAGGAATGGACCAAAAATGAACATTTAAGATTTTCCGTAGCAGTTTTCTCGTAACTGGTACATTTTTTGAAAAAACTTTTCAAGCAAAATTGGTGCGAAATGTTCATATCTTTCATTGTGTATATGTCTTTTTTTGTTGTAAGTGCAGCCGTTCTAGTGATATTGAGGAAAAGACCAAAAATGAACATTTAAGATTTTCCGTAGCAGTTTTCTCGTAACTGGTACATTTATTAAACACATTTTTCAAACAAAAGTTGTGTGAAATCTTTTATTATGAATATAAATATGTTTGCTATAAGTGCAGCCGTTCTAGTGATATTGGAAAACGGACAAAAACATGCATAGAGTCCGGTTTGAATATTTTTTTTCAAAACTACGTGTCTTAGATTTGTTTTTAATGGATTATAAAATTCGTATGGTTAGTTAGCTTGTATACTTAAGGCTAGTATCCGTATACTTGCAGCTAGTATGTAGAATATACCGGCGTATAAGACTGTGACTGTGTCAATTCAATATAATAACGCATCTAAGCACAATATAATCAATCACGTCACTTAATTTTCCGTCCATTTGTTGTATTTGTCCGTTTCGTGAATACGGCAAATGGGCCGGGCGCACAAGAAACGCGAAAGACAATCTATATGCACAAAAGAAAGAAACAGCGACCAGGGAACGGCAACGTTCTCTATGCCGCCCCCCAGCTGCCCCCCATGCCGCCGCCTCACCTCTCAATGAAATGCGCACAGAGGAGTAAAGGAAAAGAGTTCAACTAAAGCGGCAAGTAATGAAAATAGGGTAATTTGCATACTGCCCCCCTGCCACCCCCTACTGCCCCCCTACCCACCCCTCATCCAGCGACCAAACCTTCGTAGTACGTAGTCGTTTGTATCTGTGATTATACTTTAAATCAACGGCCGTAAGAAAGAAGAAATAGAAGAAGGGCGGTCATGGATTACGCCGCCCTTGCGCCATTTGTGCCTGTCACTTGCTGCTTACCAGCGCACGGATGCTTCATTCTGCACCCCCCACCCCTCCGAAGCACAGGAAGTTAAAGGATTCCGTGTTTTTTATCAGGCTCTCAGAGAGACCTGCCGGCGTTATCTTTTAGATTTGTGTCCCTCTAAGCCCAACTTAATGCCTCACGGAAAGAATGATGGAGCGATTTATTCAAATGTGCTTACACTTTTTTTTTTTGCTAAAGTGCATCCAATAAGTAATCACAAATCGACATTGTTAAAACAAAGCGTTATAAATAATAAAAATGGCTTATGACAAGCACAACATTATTATTTATGAAAATTGCAATAATAACTTTAGGGCCTTATAACTCGGGAAGTATAGGGGCGATTGGATTTAAACTCGGAATGGATTCAAATAGGGTATCAAATACCATGTGTACCAAATTTGGTGTAAATCGCTTCGGTACCTTCAGAGGAGTGAAAAGCACAAATTTGAGTATATGAGTTGTATTTATTTCCAAGACAAAACTAAATTAATTCTTATGTATGTCTGTCCTAATGATGCGTGTGTATTCTTCGACACATGGTATACTACATACTCTGTATTCTACAGGATAATAATATTTACATGTCAAGGTCAGCTATCTCGGTTACCATATGCCGTTTTACACGCCAAATCGATATAATCACATTCATACTTTCACTTTCTTTCCATATACTTGCGTATAAACTTTATTATTAAGGGAAGGTTTTATTTATTTTTAGGGTTTTTTTATCTTAAAGTATTGACGAAAGAAATAGGGAATACAAATATAATTAATTAATAAATCTACGCAATTAAAACTTACGAAAAGAAACAAATCGAAATATATTGTTTGCTAGTTTGCATAAACTTAATTATTAAGGGGTGGTTTTATTTATTTTTGTGGTTTTTTTAATCTTAAAGTATCGACGAAAGAAATAGGGAATACAAATATAATAAATAAATAAATCTACGCAATTAAAACTTACGAAATTGAACAAATCGAAATATATTGTTTGCTAGTTTGCATAAACTTAATTATTAAGGGTAGGTTTTATTTATTTTTGGGTTTTTTTTATCTTAAAGTATCGACGAAAGAAATAGGGAATGCAAATTTAATAAATTAATAAATCTACGTAATTAAAACTTACGAAAAGAAACAAATCGAAATATATTGTTTCTAAATTGCATAAACTTAATTATTAAGGGAAGGTTTTATTTATTTTTGGGTATTTTATATCTCAAAGTATCGATGAAAGAAATAGGGAATGCACATTTAATAAATTAATAAATCTACGTAATTAAAAGTTGCGAAAATAAACAAATCGAAATATATTGTTTGCTAGTTTGTAAAAGTAAGGCGAGTGAAGACCACTCCAGCTGTACGAGTAATCTTCAACCCTTATCCATAGACAATTAAACTACCCCTTAGTACAAGACAAACGTATGTAACGGGAAAAAATGGAAAATAGGCAAAGAAGTGACCCTTAAATATAAAAATGCAACCCTTAAAACCGGTTATGATCAAAAAAGGGGGTAGTTCTATTAGTGACCGTTTGACATGATTTGCATACTAGTTTGACCAGTTCTTCTTCCACGACCCTTCGTCTGTGACCAGGTACAAAAGGGTCAAATAAGGGGCTCACTTGTTGCGATAATAAAGGGCAAAAGAAATACGGCGATTTTTATTTTTCTGGTCAGTCAAACGGGGGTTAAGTTTGATTACACTTTAGTTTTGTTATTTTCGTTGAACTGAGTGGTTATATTTATCGTGTAGTGTGTGTCTGTACATGTTCTACAATTAAAACAAATTTAGAATGAGAAGTTTTTAATTTTGTTTTAATAATAGTTAAATAATCAAAATTATTTTCCACCCCCGAAAAATTTCTCTATATTTTCCTTCTTCAATCATTAAAACTCAGCGAATTTCTTTGTTCGTAGAAAAAGGGTGTAAGAAGGAAGTTAAAAAAAGGAATAACGCCCGAATGGTCGAAACGAAACGAAATGAAAAGGGGAGACAGAGAAAGAATGGCGAGAATAGCAGCGAATAAGACAGAGAGAGCAAAAGACCGCGCGTAAGATAACGCCATTCCCCCTCAAAGTCCGCATTCGCATTCGTATACGCTTTTTATGAATTATTTTACATAATAATAAAATATTCCGCATATTTCTCCACTTTGCCACTCAATACACAACTAACTGGCCCAAAATGGAACACCAGGGCAAAATGACATAGTTTAATTCAAACTAATTTGAATTATTGAAATATTGAATTGACGACTAATAAAAATGTGTTTAAAAAGTGGAGTGAAGGCCACTCCATGGTCAAAATGCAGTGAAAAGAAACCGGTTTGGTGAATTAGGGTGAGAATGGCTTGTGCGTGTGTTTAGTAGGCGTTATACGGAAAATTATGCGAAGGGACGCATTATAGAAATAAATAGGGTTGGACTAAATCGAAACTTGTAAAAAACTATTGTGCTTTAGAGAAGGGGAACTTTAGTTGGGGGAGTACACCCTTTTTTTTAGAAAAAATTGAATTAAAAATATGGCGTACGTATAGCCAATATGGCTGATATCAAATTGCATTTATAAATGAACAAATAAATTATTTATTTCGAAAATACGATGATTTTTAATTAATAATTATATTTAAAAAACAAATGGCAATATTCAAATTTATAATATTTAATAATTATTTAATTTTTTCTTTTCAAACCGGCTGAAACTAAGTTTCTAGAGTAATTAAATATCGGGGAACTCAAATCTGTTAATGGCGGCTCGATACGAAGCACCGTTTTCAACTTATATGGAAATTTGCCTATTTTATCAACTTCAAATCCCGCTAACAGCCAATTCTAACGGTTTTTCGACAATTTAATTAGCATTTTTGGAATCAGCGTAGTCAAATTAATCTAAATATATGTCAAACTCAAAAATATTTTAGCGATTTTTTTGGCGAAAATTTCTTAAGGGGTACCCCTTGCCGTTTTTGCGAAAATCGACGATTTTCACTGTTTTTCTCGCGGTTTGCTGTGGTGGTCGTAATATTATTCCAATTAAGTTGAAAAAATTTGACAATATACACCAAATATAGGTTGTTTGACTGTCCAAATTTCAACTCTCTATCTTTTATGGTTTGGTCGGAAAAAATTCGCAAAGTTTGATAAAAATTTAAAGTAAAAAAAATTCCGTGAAATGGGTCCAAAAATTTTTTTCTTTTCAAAGCGGCTAAAACTAAGTATCTAGAGTAATTAAATATCGGGGAACTCAAATCTGTTAACGGCGGCGCGATACGATGCACCGTTTTCGAGTTATATGCATTTTTGCATTTTATCAACTTCAAAACCCGCTAACAGCAATTTCTAACGGTCTTTCACCACTTTAATTCGCATTTTTGGAATCAGCGTAGTCAAATTAATCTAAATATATGTCAAATTCAAAAATATTTTAGCGATTTTTTTGGCGAAAATTTCTTAAGGGGTACCCCTTGCCGTTTTTGCGAAAATCGACGATTTTCACTGTTTTTCTCGCGGTTTGCTGTGGTGGTCGTAATATTATTCCAATTAAGTTGAAAAAATTTGACAATATACACCAAATATAGGTTGTTTGACTATACAAATTTCAACTCTCTATCTTTTATGGTTTGGTCGGAAAAAATTCGCAAAGTTTAATAAAAATTTAAAGTTAAAAAAGTTCCGTGAAATGGGTCCAAAATTTTTTTTCTTTTCAAACCGGCTGAAAGTAAGTTTCTAGAGTAATTAAATATCGGGGATCTCAAATATGTTAACGGCGGAGCGATACGATGCACCGTTTTCGAGTTATATGGAAATTTGCATTTTATCAACTTCAAATCGCGCTAACAGCAAATTCTAACGGTTTTTTTACCATTTAATTAGCATTTTTGGAATCAGCGTACTCAAATTAATCTAAATATATGTCAAACTCAAAAATATTTATGCGATTTTTTGCCTAAAATCGACAATTTAATTAACTTAAATATAGAAAATCATTAAATTAACTGAAGCGATATTTTGCAATATTTAATTAATTATTTATTATTACTTTTAAATTTACATTATGTTTCAATAAATAACGACGTCATTTTCAGTATTTTTAGTAACAATTTAGCAATAGTAAACAGGCAAGATTAATCGTTTCTAAATTTAAACAAAAATAGGACTTATAATTTTAATTTATAATTTCTTTTAACGATCCATTGAAGAATTTATTTTTGTTTGAAGTATAAATACAAATTAGTTTTCTTCTTTCGCCCGTAAAATATTAATCCTTCATTAAAATGCGTTATCGAACGGGTTCGAAAATTAAAATACCTTTCCGAGTATAAAACAAAATGGAATATTTAATTAGATAGAAAAATAAAAACGGGAAAACCAGCCACGGATAATATATATAATTAATATAAAAAGGACTAGAGTGGCCTACACTCAACTTATACTTAGATTTCACTACAGAAAATAATATTTAAATTCATTTAATCATTATTAGTAAATTAGGTAATTGTAAATTGCTTGAATGCATTTTGGCTCAATTCTAAAAGCGCACCTGTGTTTATTTACGCTTAGTGAAAGATTTAGTAAGTCAAGGTCACTCTAGTGTCTTGTTTTATTTTGAACATTGCGTTCTGTTATGTTATGTATAAAATGCGTTTGTTCAACTTGTGAATCAGTCTGTACAATTTCGTCCCCTTTTTACGTATACTAAGCATTCCTTTAGACAACAGCGAAATATATTCAGACGCGTCGTTTTTAAATATTTTATGAGCGTCTTTCTCTTTTCGCATGCAACATTGTTGCTTACTTTAAATTCAATCGTATAAATAAATACAAACGAATAAATTGGAAAATATTCGGTAACCCCTGCACTTTTTCCGTGTCTCTTTAGCTCTCAGCCGCCCCCCCGCCCCCCGCTCGTCAAGTCGTCTTCGAAGCCACCCCTTCGAACGATTCAGTACCCGTCCCCTGCCGCCCCCGTTCCCCTCCACGGGGGTAGCAGCAAAACACTGAGAGCTGTATTATTGATTCCCGTCCAGACTTTCTTACGTTTTTTAATGGCACCGACAGAGACAACTGTACATAGATATACGAAAATAAGACAACCAGTCGAACGATGGCCACTATTTTCTTTATTTTTAATATCGCGCTTGCGGGGGGGTTCCCGTTTCTAGTCGTTTTCCTCCATAGAGGAAAGTGTTACGTTTAGTTTATTTAACTGTGAGTTATTAACTATATTTTTGGAGTATTAGTTAAGAGTCTATAAGCCACAATATTCCATTTTACGACATTAATATCCATATTTATACATTTAAATAATGTATTATTGAAATATTTCTTTTAAATTATTGATTTTTTAAACTTTTATTGCAATTTGTATTGTTTCGTGTATTAATACTCGATTATTTATTAATTTTCAAACATCGCCGTGTAAATTACGACTATATTAGAGTTAAAAATCCCTAATCAAATTAAAACAGCATTTTCTAATAACCGGAGCATCAAAATATGTTGTATAACGTGTGTCGGAGACTTTATATATATTTTAAAACACTTTCGTTTTAACGGCACATCGAATACTTTCACATACATTTATTCCTGTAAAAGACAGTCCCTTTTTCTGGACGTGACGTTTTCCCTTATCCCTTTCCCCTCCTCTTCGCTTTTATGACAATTGTTTTTAATTTCTCGCATCTCCCTCCTTTTTTTTGTACTTCCCCTTTTTGTCGCGATTTTAAATACGAGAAAATGAAGAATCAATATTAAAAAGTACCGAAGAAGTTGTGTTAAATATTAAAGTTTGCATTTTAAAATATGCATTTATCGAAATAATCTACAATTAATTGTAACCAATAGGTCATAATAATTAAAAACTGCATCGCATTATTTATAAGGCGAGCTGGACGCATAGGTGCGTTATATCTAAACTTGTTATTATATTAAAATAATCTATAAAGAATTGTGCAACTTTTTATATCTATAACATTTTCTCAAATTGTTAACCAAACGGGCATAATAATTAAATACAGTTGCATATCGCATATATTACTTATAAGGCGAGCTGGACGCATTGTTTGCACCTAAGCTTGTTTAATTTGATGCTTGTTTTGTAAACATAAAATGTATTGAAACTCTGGATGTGTAAAAATAAGCATCCAAATTAAATAAAGAATGCGAATAAGACTAAGAAGACGAAGAAGAGGAAGACGAAGATATAGGAGAAAATTATGGTTTCCTTTTGTTTTCTTTCATCCGGTTTTGTGTGTATTCTTTGTGAAAGGCTTGTGTAAAACTGTATACAGTAGTACTTAACATGTTTCTTTTTTACGTTCTCATATAATCCAGTTTTTAGGAAAATTAATTCATTTTGTTTTAATGCTAGTTTTTTTGTTAAATTATTTAATTATAAAATAAATGTATTTATGTTAATTTAATAGTTTCAGATGCTGCGTCTGTGAACTGTTCAGGACACGAGATCAATTAAATTGTCAATCAATTCAAATTCTAAAGTAATCTAAAAACAGTTGAGATAAAATAAATGACTAAACTAATTGTGTTTTATCGACATTCATTTGTTTCCCTAAACATTTCCTTAATTGGGATCTATTCTATAGCAAAAACAATCCGGATATTCCGGATTACTTACTCATTACTACGTATAAGAAAGTAATAATGCCTCAACAAATCGATAAACTTTCACTATACATATATTAAAAACAATTTAATTACTAGAATCTTTACAAAACTATAAAATCAATTTTAATTTAATTTAAATACTTATTTATAATTTGCAAATAGACACGAAATGTACGTAAAATACATACAAATAATAACTGAACACGTTAATTTAGAGCCCCCCCTTAATACTGCCCCTATAAAAATAACTAAAACACCAAAAAATTCTAAGATGTTTTATATCTATAAGATTTTTTCATATTGTTAACCCAAAGCCCCCAAAAAATTATGTTTTGTTCAAATAATCTACTCCTCTGAAGGTACCAGAGTAATTTACACCAAATTTGCTACACATATTATTTAGTACCCTATTTGAATCCTCTCCCAATTTTAATCTAATCGCCTGTATACTTCCCGAGTTATAAGGCCCCTAAATTTAAAACCCCCCTTAATACTGCCCTTAGAAAAATAACTAAAACTTGCAAAAATTCTACTAATAATTCTAAGATATTTTATATCTATAAGATTTTTTCATATTGTTAACTCAAAGCCCGAAAAAAATTATTTGTTATCAAAATAATCTACAAATAATTGTGCCCCCTACTCCTCTGAAGGTACCCAAGCGATTTACACCAAATTTAGTACACATATAATTTAGTACCCTATTTGAATCCCCTCCCAATTTTAATCTAATCGCCTGTATACTTTCCGAGTTTTAAGGCCACAAAAATTATAGCCCCCCTTAATACTGCCCTTAGAAAAATAATTTAAACCCTCAAAAATTCTACTAATAATTCTAAGATATTTTATATCTATAACATTTTTTCAAATTGTTAACTTAAAAGGCCATAATAATTAAAAATCGCTGCTCGCATCGCATATATTACTTATTAGGCGAGCTGGACGCATTGGTGCTTGTTTTTTTACGATCGTAGATTTTTAAATTTGTAGCAATTTAAAAACTAATTATGCAAATATATTCTATGTCCCATTCTAATAGAATTAATTATTATTAATTACAGGTATTTAATGTATTACAAAAAAAAAACGCAATAAACAAATAAATTTTATGTAAAATATTTCCGTTATGTAAAAAAAAGAACAAAAATTCCTTATTACAGTCCTGCAACTTATATAAAGATTTTTATTACTAGTTATAAAAGGTAAGAATATACCTTATACCAATTTTTATAACAGTTTATGACAAACACTAAAATATTTCATGAATTTTAAATATTCAACAATATAAATAAAATTCTTGACGTGTTTTTCCGTTAAAATCACGAGTACAAAATCTATATAATTCGTATAAGAAAATAAGAGAGTACGAAGAAATAATTAATATTCATAAATATATTATAAATTCAATATGAAAAGGGTTTGAGTCTCTGCTACAAGTACCAGGTTTGCCCGTTATACTAGAGTAGCGCTAGCTACAAGATTCAAATGACGAAGAAATAACTAATACTTTAATTATAACTATAAGAACTGTAAATCATAATAAAATAAAATATTTTTACGGTATACAAACTTATTTAACTATAATAAATGCAAAATGCAAGAATTAATTAAATAAATGGTAAGTTCTGCCGAATAGGTTTGAGTCTCTACTATAACTCATCACTTAGTTCCTAGTTTGCACGTTATACTAGAATGGCGCTAGCTACAAGATGAAATATCCGAATACACATTTATTTTCTTCCTAATAGGCATTTTAGAGCATGTGATGTTCCTGAGATGTCGCATGTAACGTTTCTACTACATCACAGAGATGTTTATTTATTTTTATTTGAATGTATAGTAGTGCCATCTTACGTTTAAAACTAGACTTACAGCGCCATCTATCCCTAAATGGAATTATTACAATATTGACCCGCTTTACAGTAATGTAGAACGGGTTGCCTACATCTGCTCGATATAACGGTACATGCAGCGCTATCTAACGTTATATATTTTTTTTAGCTCTAATTTTTAGAACCCGTTTTACATACGTGTAAAGTGGGTTGCCTATTATAAATAAATGAATATCTTGACAGTTAGCTAACCTCTAAATCGCATCGTGCATAAAATATATACACATTACGATGTTAACAACAATTTTAAATGGTTTACCAGCTCCAAAATGTATTATAATTCAAGGTACGATCTAATTTAAATGAAATTACAAATGCGCCATTTTTTTTTTTTTTGACTCATTTTTGGGCAATTATGTTTTTTTTACAGATTGTTTAGCGGTTTCAGGGCAAGAAATACTTGCCTCGATTGTTATAAAACATTTAGATCTAAAGTTATATACTGTACATTATTTCGCGTTTCAAAATAATCCGAATAAAATCAAGGCTCGTTTCACTAGTGACAAATTAATTGTGCATGACTGTACCATAAATGAGAACACTTGGGTGAAAAGTAGTAATAGAAATTTTGAAGAGATACTTGAAGAGAACCAACTTAAAGGTGTTATTGTGATTGATTCGTTGGCCCATGTGTTATTTGATTATGGTTTAGCGAAGACGTATCACTTTCTAAACCAATTATTTGCTAATAAAGGTACTTGATTATTGTATTAGTGCAGTAAAATTAGTGTTTTTAAGTGTTTAATGAATATATCTCCGGTTCTATTGGTCGTAGAAACATAAAAAGAAAACCAAAATACTCGTAATTTAATAAACTATCGATTTGGTACATTAAAAAATGCATCCTAACATTAATAAAACAAAAATTACCTAAACACTATTTTTAATATATCTCCGGTTCTATTAGTCGTAGAAAAATAAAAAAAATACCAAAATACTCGTAAGTTAATAAACTATCGAACTGTTACATTAAAAAATGCAACCTAATATTAATAAAACAAAAATTACTTAATCAATTACTTTTTGAAAACATCGCTACACTATTTTTAATATATCTCCGGTTCTATTAATCGTAGAAAAATAAATAAAATACCGAAATACTCGTAAGAAAATCGAACTGTTACATTAAAAAACAAAAATTACCTAAACAATTACTTTTTACTATTAATGCAATAACGTAAAAACCATCGCATCTTTACAGAAATTGGAAGCAATATGTATTTTTATGCTATTAAATTTAAAAATGAGATATTTGTTACATAAAAAATGTCCTAATTTCTTTTATTTTACTTATGCAAAAACGTAAAAATAATCGAATATTTACAAAAATCGGAACAAATTTTTATGTTATAAGAACCTGGTTAAATTGTCAGAAAATAAAATAATAATAGTTTCGTGTTTATCTTGCAATTTCAAAGTTCAATTACTAATTGTTTCACTGTGTATACATGTTTACAATAGAATAGTAGTAATTCCTTCAATAGTTCAAGTAATTGAATAGATATAAAGTAATTTACAGACAAATACAAGTAATTTAAAGACTAAATTACTAATTGTTTCGCTGTGTATACTTCGTTTTTCTTTTACAATAGAATAGTAGTAATTTCTTCAATAATTCAAGTAATTGAATAGATATAAAGTAATTTACAGACAAATACACTTGTGGAAAATTGCAGATTGGATAATATTTTCATGAAATTACTTGTATTTGTCTTTAAATTACTTATTTAAAGACAAATACAAGTAATTTCATGAAAATATTATCAAATCTGCAATTTTCCTAGTTAGTTATTGCATAATTATTAAAAAAAAGTAATTGTTTAGGTAATTTTTGTTTTATTAATGTTAGGATCCATTTTTTATTGTAACAGTTCGATAGTTTATTAAATTACGAGTATTTTGGTTTATTTTTTATTTTTCTACGAGTAATTGAACCCGAGATATTTTAAAACTAGTGTAGCGATACATTTGAAATGTATCAAAAAGCACTAATTAAGCACTTTTCTCCTATATTTATTATTAAAAACATTTTTTTAATTACAGTAAATAAAGTAGTTCAAATAGCAACGATTTTGCACGACGATTTAATTCAAGATAAACACGAAACAATTCAATATTTTGATCATTTAGCAACTTTATCTATAAAAGTAATTGATATCCCTGGACAAAATTCTAGAGCGTTTTATACATTTAAAAAACCCAATGGTAAAATTATAAAAGAGGTATTTATTATTTACAATAATTTAAAAAATAGTCGACAATAGTCGATTTTCCCGAATGTGTTCAATCTATGTATGATCCTCGCGCATGCGCTTATGTTTAAATTACAAAACTAGGTGGAAGATTATTTTTTCGATGAAAATTCTTTTCATACCGAAGTCATAGAGAAAATTGACGCAAAAAAAATGTTTGCCAATGCAACTTCCGGTATTTTACCCGAAAATATGTCAACATTTAAAATAGGTTTGGAAGACAAAGAGAAAATTGCAAGGGATCATCTAGTTTTACCTTACGTGTAAGTGTCGTTACAGAGACATTATATTCTATGTCCATTCAAATTGTTGACATTCTAGAAAGACTAGTCTAGAAGAAACAAGTCAATCAGGAGGAAATATAATCTATAATCTAGACGAAGATGACGACTGGGATGAAGAAGATCCGGACGACGATTTAGAATTTTAATTAATTTAAATCACTTTTTACACTAAATAAATCATTATTTGTATAACTGTTGTCTTTTAATTATTAATTTGGTACAATTTCTTCTCGCAATTACATATTTAATTACAATCACGTCAATTACTGCACTCCCAATTACATTTCGCAATTTGCGTAAATGTTATTAACAATTACAGTAATTACTTAAACACTATTAAAAAGGAACAATTGGTGTTTTTGTAAGAAAATGTATACATTTATTGCGCTGCTTTAGAAGACGAGGTAGTTTCAGGTATCGGGACTGAAATTGTAATTTTAGGAGTAATTTTTATAATTTATAGTTAATCTACTTACTATCTGCCTCATTTTTTTCTACTTTTGTTGGGCTGCTTGCTGCGACTCTGAATAATTTAAATATTATGTAGACACAATTAAATTAAACTAATTCGATAGAATAAAGTAATTTTATGAGTAATTAAATATAATACTCAATAGAAATCGAGTAATTAGATAGTACTGAAATAATTAAATGATGTATTCAATAAAACTTGAGTAATTGCAATAGTAATTCGATGGCATACAAGTAATTAAATGATAAATTCAATGGAATTCAAGTAATTTTATGAACTGTATGGTAGTAATTGGCTAAGAAAATTAAAAATAATATAGGAATGGCTAATAAAAATGCAATTTTTATATACATATAGTAAAAATCGTATGAGTTTATTTTATATACATAAGTAATTTGCGTAAAATAAAAAAGAAAACTAATTGAAAATTTTCTTTTGAAATGCATTATATGAAATTATTTCAACTATGTAACTAATGGCCGGTTAATTTAGCGGCTGTATTAACTGCAGTGTTGACCACTTTTGAACCACCATTAATTTGTTTGTTATCAGTTTGTAACGTTTTCAAATAAGCTTGTTCTCTACCTGGAACAGAATACGTTAATTAATGGTGCTTCAAAATGTAAATTAAAACCTAATTATTGCCTCTAATCAGCAGTATATCCACTTACTCGATTTGTAAAGTAATTTAATTACATCAAATATCAAAAATAATTCGATAATTTAACTAATTGAAATATTCTCGGCAAGATTTCAAGAATATAACAATACAATTAAAGTAATTTACGAGTAATTTAATAAGAATAAAGTAATTTCAAAAATATTAGATCGAAATATAAGTAATTTCATGAGTAATTTCTAATATTAATGTAATTTTGAGAGTAATCGAAAGTGTAATTCAACAGAATATAAGTAATTTTCGAATATATATAAGTAATTTCAGCAGTAATTCAAAGGATTCAATAGAAATTGAGGATCTAAAAGCATGAAAATAAAGAAGGAACAGTTTTTTAAACGATATATTCAGCAAATAAATGCATGGAAACAATTACAATTACCATAATTTTTATATCTACTTACATACAAAAATAGATTTAATTAAACCCCATATAAATCAATTTGGGGCATAAGTTAATATAAGAATTGCATTATTGTGGAATATAAGTAGATACAAAGTGATATTTTTGAACATATTTCTTTATATATAATAAAAAATTAAACGTAAACTACACAGAATAAATTGTATTGTGAAATGATCTCTTACTTCTTACTTTTCAGTTTTTCAGACAAATCATCGAATTCAGGATCCTGAATGTTCAACATTAAGGTGTTGCCTGAAAGGTAGACTCGGTTCTGGGAATTTGCAATCTTAAAAAGAAAAAGTTAAATTATTAACCAGAATTTAAAGTAATTACAAGAGTAACGCAACAGATTTATAATAGTTTTAAGATATTTAACTAACATACAAGTAATTTAAAAGCAAATACAAGTAATTTAAAGGCAAATACAAGTAATTTAAATGCAAATACAAGTAATTTAAGGGCAAATACAAGTAATTTAAGGACAAATACATGTAATTTAAGGACAAATACAAGTAATTTAAGGACAAATATAAGTAATTTTATAAAAGTATTATCAATTCCTCATTAATTCAAGTAATTGAATAGATATAAAGTAATTTAAAGGCAAATACAAGTAATTTAAGGACAAATACAAGTAATTAAGGACAAATACAAGTAATTTCATAAAAATATTATCAAATCTGCAATTTTCCTTACTGTTCGGGAAATATTTTGCGCAGCCCTAATTTTCCTCAGTTTCAAGTAGCCAGGGTTAACAGCAACGGCCTGCCCCAACATTTTGGCGGCCTCTGCTTCTCCCTCAGCCTGAACAATTTTCTGTTGTTTCTCCTGCTTCGCACGTTCAACAAAGAAGGCAGCTCGTTGCGCTTCTTGCTGAGCGACTTGTTTTGCCTCAACGGCGGCAGTGTATTCTTTGCCAAACGACAATTCAGTAATTGAAACATCGTCTAGGATAATATTAAAGTCTCTAGCACGTTCGACTAGTTCGCGACGGACTAATAACGAAACCTAAAAGTAATTGGGGGGAAAATGTTGCCAACTTTATGAGAAAATACGTCCATTTTGAGGACAGAATAAGGAATTGAGGATCGAATGGGTCAGGTCCAGGTAATTACCTGTTGTCGCTGAGTGATAAGTTGTGATGCGTTAAATTTGGCTACTACCGACTTAAGTACTTCGTTACAAATGGACGGAAGTACTTTTTCGTCGTAATCTAAGCCCAAATTTCGGTACATTGACGGCAATTTTGAAGCGTCGGGCCGCGAAAGGACACGAAGTGAAATATTTACCATTTGCAAGTCTTTCGATCCAGTCGGCGAAGAGATTTTTCTTGGACGTGATCTACACAAGTATTAACTTAAGCGGAGCTTTACACCTAAATTGAGGGACATTTTTACCTAATATCGTAGATAATTGGGTATTGGAACCATGGCATACGGAAATGTAGGCCTTCGGCGTTTATGTCTGTACCAATTCCACCGATACGATTAAATATAATCGCACGGTGGCCACCCTCGACTAAAAATAAATAAAAAATCGGTTGTGGCCCACACAGAACTTTCTGTTACGTTTTAAGCGTAATTCTACATCATTCAGAATATTTAGATAGTAATTGAAAATAATTCAAGCATGATTTAACATTATTTAGGTATTAAGCTGTATTCATAGAGAACCAAATAGATAGAATAGTAGTAATTTCCTCATTAATACAAGTAATTGAATAGATATAAAGCAATTTAAAGACAAATACAAGTAAATTAACGACAATAACAAGTAATTTAACGACAAATACAAGTAATTTAAGGACAAATACAAGTAATTTAAGGACAAATACAAGTAAGTATTAAGCTGTATTCAAAAAGAACCAAATAGATAGGATAGTAGTAATTTCCTCATTAATTCAAGTAAATGAATAGATATAAAGTAATTTAAAGACAAATACAAGTAATTTCAAGACAAATACAAGTAAATTAACGACAAATACAAGTAATTTAAGGACAAATACAAGTAATTTAAGGACAAATACAAGTAAGTATTAAGCTGTATTCAAAAAGAACCAAATAGATAGGATAGTAGTAATTTCCTCATTAATTCAACTAAATAAATAGATATAAAGTAATTTCAAGACAAATACAAGTAAATTAACGACAAATACAAGTAATTTAAGGACAAATACAAGTAATTTAAAGACAAATACAAGTAGATATTAAGCTGTATTCAAAAAGAACCAAATAGATAGGATAGTAGTAATTTCCCCATTAATTCAAGTAATTGAATAGATATGAAGTAATTTAAAGACAAATACAAGTAATTTCAAGACAAATACAAGTAAATTGACGACAAATACAAGTAATTTAAGGACAAATACAAGTAATTAAAGGACATAAACAAGTAATTACATAAAAATAATATCAAATCTGCTATTTTCTATTATAAATATTGTATTATTAATAAGAATTTATAATTTTAATTACAAATTATCTATTCGATAAGCTGGAATTATTACTAGTAATTTCTAAGCTTAATTAGTAATTGTTTCGGTGTGAATACACATTTAGAATAGAATAGTAGTAATTACTTCATTAATTCAAGTAATTGAATAGATATAAAGTAATTTAAAGGCAAATACAAGTAATTTAAGGACAAATACAAGTAATTTAAGGACAAATACAAGTAATTTAAAGACAAATACATATAATTTCATAAAAATATGATCAAATCTGCTATTTTCCTTACTATTTTGCGCAGCCCTAATTTTCCTAACACTACATTCAATTACACCGGTTTTGTAAGAAGACTCATAACCTTCAAATACGATTAGCCCCTATTATTATAGCAATTAAAACTAAAAATGCACGACAATTCACGAACTACTAATAACTTCAACTGTATTACATAAGAAATATCACGAAATCGATCAAAATTACCTGTGTACATAGCTTGAGACAGGCCGTATATCGCAGCGGCCCCCAATGCCATAACTTTCAGCCCAATACCCAAACCGGGTGGGCCTCCTTTGCCGAATTTGTTGGCGAGATCGTTAAATTTACTCTGTGCCATATTTGCTTTATTAGTGTCACTGATATATTGTAATTACGCGAGAAATTACTTAACTTGCTAAAAACGTGCCTAGCTAAAATGGCCGGTGTCAATGTAGCCAACTGTTTCAAAAGAAAATCCCCTAAACAATATTCAACATTTTTTTATACTAAATAACTAAATACAACCCCTATAACTGTTGTGCCCTTAATTTTATTGCATTTGTGGTGATAAAACGATATATTTGTTAACCCTTTGGACAATTGGAGATTATTATATCTCACATTAGCCAACCTAACATAACTAATAATTACTAAACAACTAGCTAAAAACTTGTTTACATAAAATGGCCGCTGCAAATGTTGCCAACTGTCTATAAACCCTATAATTTGCTTCAAATATGATTAATTAAACATTTCTAGATAAAAATACAACTGTTGTACCCTCAATTTTATTACATTTGTTGACATAATACGTTATATTTCTTAACCCTTTAGACAAATTGAGATTATTATCTAATTTAAAATACATGTTTTACCCTGTCTGTCTGTGTGTTTGTTAACGCTATAGGGCCAAAACTGTTGAATGTATAATTGTGAAACTTTAAACTTAAAACTTGTATTTGATTTATATGTGCACCATTTTGTTTTGAAACGGATACTCAAACCAGAAGTGCATGTTTACTCTATACATGATTTGTCTTTTTCTCCAATATCTCTAGAACGGCTGCACTTATGGCAAAATTAGTTATGTACATTATGAAAGATATTTATATTTTGCACAACTTTTGTTTGAAAAATTTCTTTAAAAAATGTATTAATTACGAGAAAATGGCTAATATATTTTTACTCTATGCATGATTTGTCTTTTTCGCCAATATCACTAGAACGGCTGCACTTATGGCAAAAATAGTTATGTACATTATGAAAGATATTTATATTTTGCACAACTTATGTTTGAAATTTTTTTAAAGAAAATGTACCAATTACGAGAAAATCGTTAATATATGTTTACTCTATGCATGATTTGTCTTTTTCGCCAATATCATTATGAAAGATATTTATATTCTGCACAACTTTTGTTTGAAAAGTTTCTTTAAATAACGTACCAATTACGAGAAAATTGCTAATATATATATATATATATATATATATATATATATATATATATATATATATATATATATATATATATATATATATATATGTATATATATATATATATATATATATATATATATATATATATATATATATATATATATATATATATATATATATAAATAAATTCATTTAAATTTATCGTCAATATAAAAAAATCTTTGTTAAACGAATAAAAACGATCAGTGCATCTGACTGATTTAACCGTAAAATTCGTGATGTTTGCGAAGCTTAAATGCTTTTTACTTTTTGTTTGTACTTTAGTTAAACTTATCGTTGTTTTATTTGTTTCAATTTGCGTTGCAACAACAAGAAATCAATTTATTTTTAAACATGATGAGAAATGGCTATAGTCTTCGATGGTATTGGTATTTATTAGGATTCACACGGTGTTTCTTAAAATTAAACATCATTGTGTGAAGAAAGTCGACATTTGAATATTGTAAATATAAAAACAATAAAACAAAATTAGTTTATTTTATGGCATAGATTTTATGGATATTACCAAATATTCAATTTGTTGCCATGAGAATTGACTATAAACTATATTCACAGCTATTTTTTATGTTTTAAGCCCATTTTACGTGAAATAACAAAGTAATCTTTAAATATTATGCACGAGTATACACAATAAACTGAACGCTACATTCAGATCGATGTAAATACGTATCAAACTTCACGATCTAGAAAATATTCTACACATAATATTTAATAATTTTTTATGGCCTTTAGGTTAACGATATGAAAAAATCTTGTAGATATAAAACACCTTAGAATTATTAGTAGAATTTTTGAATGTTTTAATTATTTTTATTAGAGCAGTATTAAGTGGGGCTCTAAATTTAGGGGCCCTATAACTCAGGAAGTTTACAATCGATTACATTTAAACTGTGAACGAATTCATATTGGATGCCAATTAATATGTGTACCAAATTTGGTGTAAATCGCTTTGGTACTTTTAGAGCAGTAAAGGGCACAATTTTTTGTAGATTATTTTGATATAAAAATATTTAGTGCATATTTAATCATTTTTTTCGGGCTTTCAGTTAACAATATGAAAAAATCTTGTAGATATAAAATATCTTAGAATTATTAGTAGATTTTTGTTGTGTTTTAATTATTTTTATAAGGGCAGTATTAAGGGGGGCTCGAAATTTTGGGGCCCTATAACTCGGGAAGTATACGAGCGATTAAATTTAAACTGCGTAAGAATTCAAATGGGATACTAAATAATATGTGTACTAAATTTGGTGTAAATCGCTTTGGTACCTTCAGAGTAGTAGAGGGCACAAATTTGGTCTTACGAACGAGCGACGACTAACATCCAAGTATATAAATGATATATATTTTTGGTGGCTGTGAGTTGTTATTTTTGGTGTTGGAGGGCCTAGAAATACTCCCGTCGAACACATCTACAATAAATGTGGATATACTTACGTATGTACGCTTGGTCTCTTCCCGCGATCATTAGCTGTTGCACTTTAGACAACCTTGACTAAATTAATTAGAGCTTAATTACCGTACAAGAGTGTTGCTTGCTACTGGTTTTAACTGCAGACTTGGATGGGCCAAACCTTCTTTTTTCCATCTTCCATCAATTCAACAATAACTTCGATAACACTCAATTGTTAATAAATATTTTATTACCCTCGACGTAATATGTAATTAGCCTTACGAAGTACCAAAGAAACTAAAGCAATCGGTCGTGTGTCTGTAGCATACTCAGATCAAAAATATTTTAACAAAAAGTGTTTGTCTCGTCGTCCTGAATCCAAAAATATGTATAACTAATATACTTGGATGTTAGTCGTCGCTCGCTCGTAAGACCAAATTTGTGCCCTCTACTACTCTGAAGGTACTGAAGCGATTTACACCAAATTTGATACACATATTAATTAGTATCCCATTTGAATCCTATCACAGTTTAAATTTAATCGCTCGTATACTTCCCGAGTTATAAGCCCCCAAAATTTGGAGCCCCCCTTAATACTGCCCTAATAATAATAATTAAAACACTCAAAAATTCTACTAATAATTCTAAGATACTTTATGTCTACAAGATTTTTTCATATTGTTAACTCAAAGGCCATAAAAAAAGATTTAAAATAAATATGCAGTTAATTTAACAGTTTGTGGTAAAATAATTGGTGAAAATCACATAATATATTGTGAATTGTTGCAGTATTTAAAATTAGTGTTTGATATATTTAATTTTAATTATGCTTGGTGCAAGAATCATTATAACCTACAATTAATGATAATAATTACGTATTAACGATACAGATCTTTACTTAGAAATTGTATAATTAAGATAAGTGCTAGAAAATTTATTAATTAATTGTGGTTTATATAAATTGTAAGATTAATTCTAATTCCCGCCTTTAAGTTATAACGCATTAGAAACAACGGTGCTAAATACACTATTTATTAATATTTATTGACTAGGTTAATCCGTGGGCACCATGTGTCCATATCATATACAGAATACAGTTCACTGGTGGTGAATTTATTTGTAAATGTTTACTTATTTATTTATCAATGTAGACTTAATCACGTTTACGTTATATAAATACGGTTTTCCCTTACACGGTTTTCCTTTGCGAGCACGCTGTGCTGTAAGGGTGAATGTTATTAATATGTTTATATATATAATATTATTGTATTAAAATATCAATATTTAATATTGTTATTTATTTGTGAGTGTTCGGTAATTAATTAGTCGCATTTTAATGATTAGGCCCATTTTTCTAATCATCTGTCAAGTAATTTGTTAGCTGCTGGCGCGCAGATCCTTCGTAATGAAGTGGTGCATGTAGGCATGGGTTAGGGGATCTATCTGTGTGGTCCCAGCTCCCAGCGCCTAGCGCCTTAACCTCAGATGACGAATGTGTGCGTCGACTTCACAGACAAATTAACGTTTCACTTCATTATTTCACAAATAACCTATGTCATCTTTACTACTCACTCACTCACTCTCTATCTCTCTCTCTCTCTTTCTAACCGCATCCAGAAAAAGAGTTAACTGCATCACTGCCAAATCCAAGTTTCATGCCCAAATTTTAATTAATCACATCTAAGACACCTATTTTTGAAAAAATTATTCAAATGCATGTTTTTATCCGTTTTCCAATAACACTAAAACGGCTGCACTTATATAAAACATAATTATATTCATAATAATAGATTTCAAACAACTTTTGTTTAAAAAGTTTCTTTAGAAAATGTACCAGTTATGAGAAAATCACTATGGAAAATCTTAAATGTTCATTTTTGGTCCTTTTTGCAATATCACTAGAACGGCTGCACTTATAGCAAAAATAGTTATTTACACAATGAAAGACATTAATATTTTGCACAACTTTTATTTGAAAAGTTTCTTCAAAAAATGTACCAGTTACGAGAAAACTGCTACCGAAAATATGAAATTTCTTATTTATGTTCGGTATAAATACAAATATATAAGGGTTTTTGCCGTATACGTTTTCTTAACGCTATAATATATATATATATATATATATATATATATATATATATATATATATATATATATATATATATATATATATATGTATATATATATATATATATATATATATATATATATATATATATATATATATATATATATATATATATATATGTATATATAGAGCTAAGTATATAGAAAACAAAAAAGCAATAACCAGGAAATTCTTTAGGCGAAGTTAATAATTATGTGTATCCATAGGTATACCAAATATAAATAGATGCCGATAAAGTAGGAATCTATATAGCGACGGGTGAAATAGGGCGGTCTTAGCGCGACTCTCGTACAAGTAAACTAATTTGTTCACAGTTCAATTCGAAAACAGCTACTGTACGTTAGTAACCTTACCCAAAAAAAATATCAAATTAAAATATAGCTGTATCATATCTATCTATTGTATGAACCGAAGGATGTTAGCATATGTCTACATTTCTACCAAACGGCACATCACATGCTGACCATCCGCGCGCGCAACTTGCAACTTAAATTTTTATACTTTTACACTAAATTTAACCTTGAAAACAAATAAACTAATTAAAGATAACATTTAAAATAATCTAGTACCAAACTACAAACATAATTAGTCGTCACTCGTAAGACCAAATTTGTGCCCTTTACTCCTCTGAAGATACCAAAGCGATTTACACCAAATTTGGTACACATATTATTAAGTACCCCATTTGAATCCTTACGCAATTTAAATTCAATCGCCCGTATACTTCCCGAGTTATAGGGCCCTAAAATGTAAAGCCCCCCTTAATACGACTCTTATAAAAATAATTATAACACTAAAAAATTCTACTAATAATTGTAAGATATTTTATATCTACAAGATTTTTTCATATTGTTAACCTAAAGGCCATAAAAAAATATTAAATATTATAATTTTGAATTTTAAAATATATTTTTGTAATTAGTGGGATTTATTTCGGCTGGAGGCATTGATGCCTATACTTATCAATAACTAAGATAGTTAATTTCAATTAAAATTAATAAGTAATAATTAATTTATTAAAGATGTGTGAATGTGTGCCGCTTTGGTGAATGTGTGTATTGAATAAGGATCTCAAAAAATAAATTGGATTTTTTCTATGTGCACTTTACATGGTAAAGGAAAATGAACCTTATCGTAATAGGTGTTAGGGGAGTGGTGTTATTTTGTATATGTAAGTACTGGATTCATTTTTCATTGAGGCTGTTTAGAGGGGAAACAAAATGAAGTAAAAAGACAAAGAATTCTCGTTTCTGGATTTTGTAGTCGACTCAAAAGCCGACTATTCGATATTTTGTTTATATTCGGGTGTTTAATCAATCGTGCTATAAGTGTTAAACAGTGTAAAATGACATACAATATTTATATTTTGTTTATTTGTCCAATTTAATCACGTAAAGTTAATACGATAACTATAACAAAAATCCCACAAATAAATAAGAATTTTATGATTTTCCGCAACGGTTTTCTCATAACTGGTACATTTTTTGAAAAAACTTTTCATACAAAAGTTGTGTGAAATATTAACATCTTTTATTTTGTTCATAACTATTTTTGTCATAAGTGCAGCCGTTCTAGTGATATTGGAGATAGAACAAAAAATGCAGTTTTAAAGTAATTTTTGTATTGTTGGCCCTGAGTAATTTTTATATTAATTAAGAAAAATGTAAGCCATTGCATTCCACAAATCCTGATATGTCAAGTGTATGTGTAGTAGATATGTTGTAAAGGAGCAGCTACCTGAATTTAAAATTAATGATCTCTCAGTAGAACTCAATGAAACACTATCCCGAAAATAAAACAAGCCGACTACGATACACGGAACACAAAAAAAGAACAAAAACCAAATCAAAAATGTAATTTGCTAGTGCCTTTTTGAATGAGCGGCATTCTTTTTTACTTTCTTGGACGAAGCATATTGTAATCATTTAATAATTTAGGAAAAACGTCTGTGTGTATGTGTATGTGTCTGTGAACGCTCTACGGCCAATACTATTGAAGGTAAAATTATGGAACTTGAAATTTAAGACTAGTTATTTGAAACTGCAGTTCCCATTTGTTATTATTTTAAATATCTCAAAAACGGCATACGTTAGAGAAAAAATCATAAATATAAAATTAAAGGTATTAAAATTTCTAACAACTTTTGTTAAAAAAGCTTTTTCAGAAAATGTACCCTTCACTGAGAAATCATCTTTTAAAATGGATATTAAATATTTACGCTAAATATCTTAACCAGAATTAACAGTTCATCCCCACTAATTTTTTCAATATCTCGGAAAAGGCATAAGTTATAGAAAAATGCATAAATATATAAGTTAAAGGCATTTAAATTTCAAACAACTTTTGTTTGAAAATTTCTTTCAGAAATATATACCATTCACTGAGAAATCGTCTTTTAAAATGGATATTAAATATTTACGTTAGAAATCTTAACCAGAATTAACAGTTCATCCCCACTAATTTTTTCAATATCTCGGAAACGGCATAAGTTATAGAAAAATGCATAAATATATAAGTTAAAGGCATTTAAATTTCAAACAACTTTTGTTTGAAAAGTTCTTTCAGAAAATGTACCATTCACTGAGAAATCGTCTTTTAAAATGTATATTAAATATCCCACTAATTTTTTCAATATCCCGGAAACGGCATACGTTAGAGAAAAATTCATAAATATAAAAGTTAAAGGCATTAAAATTTCTAACAACTTTTGTTTGAGAAGCTTTTTCAGAAAATGTAGTATTCACTGAGAAATCGACTTTTAAAATGGATATTAAATATTTACGTTATTAATCTTAACCAGAATTAACAGTTCATTCCCACTAATTTTTTCAATATCTCGGAAACGGCATAACTTATAGAAAAATGCATAAATATAAAAGTTAAAGGCATTGAAATTTTAAACAACTTTTGTTTAAGAAGCTTTTTCAACGGTTGGCTTTTGCTGGTTGAAACGTCGGCTCCTTTTGGCCAAACAACCAAATTATTTTCAAATAAAAAAATATCCACCTTGCTTATATAGGATTTTGTTTACTCCATATTTCGACACTTTTGTCTGATGAGACAATTCAAAGAAGTTCTCTAACGCGCGATGAGAGTTGAAAACTAGTGGACACCGCGGGGGGACATCACAAAAGATGTATTGTCGGACCCGTGCCGACGGGGCACCTGCTGCAAGCCAACAGTAGCACTAACAAATAATTTATTTCGTCACACGTCGACTACTGGCCGTATATTTATACATAAATATCCTGTTCTGGTCTTATTCTACCTGTGACAAATTTATAACACCATCTTTGTTGCCGTCCCTTTCTTGCCCATATATGTTACAAAAGTTTTATCATTTTATCTTTGTCGAAGATCAATTTGTATTATTCTCTAATGTTTTAGCAACATTTAAAAAGAAATCAAAAATTGTAGTTCAGCTATAACATTCTCGATTCAAAAAAATTCCCAAAAAGTGTTTGTCTTGTCGCCCTGAATCCAAAAATATACTTGGATGTTAGTCGTCGCTCGCTCGTAAGCGTCTTGGATATTGAAGAACAATACATATTAAATAAAATTACCGCTTCGAATATAAAGTGAAAATAATATAATAATGTTCAATTATGAAAATAATATAATTTATTACGTGTCCAAAACACATGTCAAAGCGACGAAAAATGATAATTTCTCTTTGTAAAAATAACACCGCTTTCCTATAATATATAAATATCACCACCATCATGTTGGTCAAACTGTCTGAAAAATGACTTTTTCCCCCAAAACATAATTACTTTTCAAACAGTATCCGGTGTAACTTCTAACAAAAGATCGAAACAAGGCAAGGTGTTAACTTACACGACGAAAAAAAAAATAGATTCATTTCTACCTAAGTATACAAACAATAAATTACTTTTTATAAAATAGAACAAAAAAAAACATTGATAGTGGTCTACACTAGACTTTATATCCGTTTACTTTAAGTATAATTTACTTATTTTAATGCAAAACAAAAATAAGAAAGTTAAGATTTTCCATAGCAGTTTTCTCGTAATTGGTACGTTATTTAAAAAAACTTTACAAACAAAAGTTGTGTGAAATATTAATTTCTTTCATTGTGTAAATATCTATTTTTGCCGTAAGTGCAGCCGTTCTAGTGATATTAAAGGAAGGACAAAAATTAAATATACATGACTATCTATACCAAAATTTATGATTTTCCGTAGTAGTTTTCTCGTAACTGGTACATTTTTTAAAGAAACTTTTCAAACAAAAGTTATGAAAAATATTCATATCTTTCATTGTGTACATAACTATTTTTGCCGTAAGTGCAGCCGTTCTTGTGATATTAAGGGAAGGACTAAAATTAAATATCCATCGTAAATTTTAAGATTTTCCGTAGCAGTTTTCTCGTAATTGGTACATTTTTTAAAGAAACTTTCTAAACAAAAGTTGTGTAAAATATTCATATCTTTTATTGTGTACATTACTAATTTTGCTCTAAGTGCAGCCGTTCTAGAGATATTAGAGATATAATAAAGAATGCCCTTTTGGACGCCATTTTGTCTGCTAGTTATCTGGCACCATTTAAAATAAAAATAAGTTTGCGAATAAGCCATAAACAAGAAATGGAATGACCCAGAACACACGAATAATTATTTCGAAAAGGCAACTGGCCCAAATATAAAAGTAAACAGGTGACATTTTTTAGTTGTCAAACGTTTGGTTTAACCGACACAGTATCCGATTACGAACGTATTGGTTCGTTTATTCGCCGATACGCGCGGTGTCATTTGACATTTTTAATGCTGTCGCAGGGTGTTTCTATTTTTTAATCGCTCTTTTAAAAGTTAAAAAGATATAAGCGAATTTCATATGTGGCTCTATAAATAGATTTGCGAACGGATATAGTATATATATATATATATATATATATATATATAACGCCGTAACTTACACGCTGTTGCGCAGGCGCATGTAAGTTACGGCGTTATACTACACGCAATTGTAATAATTATAAGATTCAAAGCGACGGGCTAAGAGAATTGTCGATCTGAGAATGCTACAGACACACAGCTAAAAATAATGTTCTCGCACATAATTTTAATTTGTCTAGTTCCTGAGGGACGTCTAACCAATTAGTACAACTCCCTAAATTCCCTCTGCGTCTGTACAGCATTCCTGACCTAACGCAACACTCAAATGACACAATTTCATATCCTTTTTTGTGCTTCATTCTTAATGCGTACAGAATCAATCTTCTATGGATTCGAAAATCGTACGAAAGATACAAAATTATAAATGAACTGACTAATTGCTCTAAAGTTACGATAATTAGTAAAAAATGCGATACCGCTTTGCCGAAAAATGTGTGACAAATTTCACAAATGTTTACGAATTCTTCGGTTTATTCAAGGAATAATTGGATTTAAATAACAAAATATAGTAAATTATTTATTTCATAAATCATTAAAATGGCAAAATAATACGTGTTAGTCACACGACTTAGCAATATAACCGATATTTTACAGCCCCCAGAAATGTGAGAGTGAATAAACTAAGTAATTTTGACACAAACGGCCTTAAAATGACCCGAGTATCAATAAAACTTTACTACTAAATATAATATCTTTACAACATCGTACTAATATTTTTACAATTTCTATCAAGCAAATTAAAATTTACAACGTTTTGGGGGCTGACAATTTTATGGAGGGCCCCCCCAATAAAACAATAAAATGTCCCCTATTCACGTCGAATTTCAAGGGAATTAAGTACGCTTCTGTTGGAGACATTTTCAAGCAATGTGTTTGCAACAAATGCCTAAATATTTCGTATTTACCGAGAAATTTTCTGTGAAACCGAAAATGGTCATTTTTATAACTTCAAGGAACACGAAAAAATACGGGCAATTGGTTACAGTTACAGACGCAACGGAAGCCGGGAACAATTGCAAATTATTTTGAGAAATAAATTAGTCTATTAAATGCAATAGATAATAATATAATTAATTGTGTTCTAATGTTATATAATTAAGTGATATTAAAACAATGTCTTCATTTCATATTTAAAACAATTTGACTAAAGTCATTTGTCTTACAAGTAAAAAACTGTCAAATCTATTTTTAATGTGTATCACAACACCGCTCTGACATCTTAAGTTTCGTTGTTGATTCATTTTCTATAATGAACTCAGGTTTGGAACTTAAATGACACGAAAAAATATTTGGAATTCATTAATTGTTGCTCAAGAATTAAAAAACTCTGAGTAAGGGGGTATTTATATTGTCAAAATTTTAAAATAAATGGTTAAACGCGTTATTCTCCAAACTACCATCTTCAAACTGCTTAACCGATTTACTTATTAATTATTTAAAATATACAAACAATACATATTTATAAATAACTATTACTTATAGAGCCCTAAAGTTAAAAAGAACTATTTTCTTTACACCGACGCCATTTAGTCAAATATGAACCTTTTCCACCAAATCTTAGTATAAGTTGTAGAGAATTTTATACGCTTTTAGAATCTATCAGTAAAATTGGATTTAGATAACTCATTAGTGAGATACGATTGAATAAGTGTAAAAGAACTCGAATGAAAAACTAACTATTCTCTTTACAGTGACGCCATTTTGTCAAATATGAACTAATTACATCAAATCTTTGTTTTAATTGCATAGAATTTTACACGCTTTTAGAATCTATCATTAAAATTGGATTTAGATGACTCATTAGTGAGATACGATTGAAAAAGTGAAAAAGAACTCGAAAAAAAAACGAACTATTCTCTTTACAGCGACGCCATTTTGTCAAATATGAACTAATTGCACCAAATCATGATTTTAATTGCATAGAATTTTACACGCTTTTAGAATCTATTATTAAATTTGGATTTAGATGACCCGTTGGTGAGATACGAGTGAAAAAGGGAAAAAGAACGCGAAATGAAAAAAAACTATTTTATTTACAGCGACGCCATTTTGTCAAATATGAACTTTTTTCACCAAATTTTAGTATAAATTGCAGAGAATTTTACACGGTTTTAGAATCTATTTTTAAATTTGGATTCAAATGACCCGTTGGTGAGATACGAGTTCGCCCGTTTAGTAGTGACTTAAACATACTTTCCGCGTTATCACGAAAAGTTTCATATATTTTTTAACGAAAAAATTGTATAATGTAGAAAAAAGGACGAGCTATAAAGTGGCCTAGTAGCAAATTGATACCTTTTACCTAAACTGAGAAAAAAATTAGTACCCTCAGTCGGTGAATCCAATAAACTTCTAAATCAAACTATAGAAAATAATGACAAAATGCTGTCGACCGGCAGATTTCAAAATTTTGCAAATTCATTTAGTGAAAAATGAAGCGGAAACTTAGTTAAAATATAACTTTCGCCATTCCGAAAAAACACAATTGTAAAACCGACACTATTTTTTATTGTTTCATTATTTTTTATTTCTATTTGTTTTTTTTTGAATTTTGCGTACAATGAATTTTGTATATGTCATTGCAGTCGATAGAAAATGATAGTTGGCCAATCGGATAATCAACCTGAGAAGATTGTACTATCCGGAAATGTATATTTGGCCGACCATAATGTGTTTTATGCTTGAGTGATATGATTGGTCTATCGATTACAATAAGAACTTCCTGTTGAAAAGTATCTAATTGTTGAAATCCTTCCGTTTAACGAAACATGCACAAAATTATGGATTTCTTATTTTATAGGAAATTAACTGTAATTGTAATATTTGTAACTAAGTATATTACTTAAAAATATTAGGAAATATCTTCAGCTGTGCCCTGTGAGTATTGTGGTACGACCGGAAATGCACAAAATAAACACAGAACCATCTTAAATAATACTATAAATATTTCGTCAGTGCCCATTTTGGCCGTTCTTTATTATTTTTAGCTGTATTAAAATTTGCTATAGTGGCATGTTTAAAAATGCATATATCAGCGCCCTCTCAACCAAATGAAACGCCTCTAGGCTCATTTTTTTTATCATATCCTCTAGAATAAGAATAAAATTTGTTAAGGCCCTAAGTTACAAGGGCTCATTGTGGCATCAATATAACTAAAACATTTTATTTTTTTCAATGATTATATTTAAATGACTGTATCGCCGGATTCTGCTAATCGATTTATATTGATAGGTACTCGTTTTAAAAAGCAATAACCGACAAAGACAATGAGCACATACCGATCAAAATAGGCCTTAAGAAACCAGAGATATAGCGGTATAAAGATAGAATGTCTCTTACAAATAACCCGTTTTTAACCAACTTTGACCCTTTCCCAATCCCTTATATATTAATAAAAATTTACAAAAATTTGTAGGAAGTCTCCTCTTTATATATATAATCAACTCCCCTAGAGACTTTTTTGGGAACCTCTCCTGTCCACCACTGGAAAGCTCCAAAAAAATGGCAAATTTATCAGAATAAATTTTAAAAATTGTTAATTACAATCCTAATATTATTATAAAAATTGTAATCTTAATGGGATTAAATACATATATTCTTAAACGTTTTATAAAAAATATAAATCACACAAAGAGATTTCAATCCTTTTCTCAGTGTTTGAATTATTAAATATATAATCCGAGATTACATCGAGTATTTCGCCAACACCAAGGCTCTTAAAAGTGTCCCTTAAATCTTGTTAAAACTAACTGTGCTGTAGTGGGCTTAAAAGTCTATTTCATTTTCGTTAGGGGACTACCTGAGCCTAACAGCCAACCCCCAATAAAATAATTACAGACACCCTCGCGGTGGGAGCCTATCGGTAGCTATAATATGGCATCCGACACATTCGTCACGCATCCGATCCTTTTCTTATGCGAACTGTTTACAACCGAATTGCCCCCAATATGTCAGCAGTTGTCAACTAGTTTTACTACTGTATGCCATTGACATATGCGCAATAACTGTTCTTTCTACGAAAGCAGTTTTGGATTTATGACGAGATATTAGCGATGTTGAGTGCTTTTCAAAACGAATTTTAACTGTCATTAGCTATAGATGATTTTTATATTGATTTCGGTTATAGATTTATGGGTTAAACTGGGCAATGATACATGTAATAATTTGAATGATTTTATGAGATTCATAGACTGTAAATATTTTAAGATTTTAATTCTTAACTGCAGTAAATATATTTTCCGACGCACAGCACACCGTAAAATATTGATATAAATTACAAATTATATAATAATAGTTGAATTTTAATATAATTTACATGATTACGAATTACAAAAGAAGCTAAAGCAATCTGTAACATTCTCGGATCAAAAAATGTTTGTCTCGTCGCCCTGAATCCAAAAATATATTATTTGGCACCCTATTTGAATCCGCTCGCAGTTTAAATTCAATCCCCTTACGCATAGGTGCGTTGTACCTAAGCTTGTTGATATATCAAAATAATCTACAAAGAATTGTGCGACTTTTTATATCTATAACATTTTTTCAAATTGTTAACTAAAAGGCTATAATAATTAAAAACCGTCGCATCGCATATATTACTTATAAGGCGAGCTGGACGCATAGGTGCGTTATAATTAAACTTGTTATTATATCAAAATAATCTAAAAAGAATTGTAAAACTTTTTATATCTATACATTTTTTTCAAATTGTTAGCCAAAAGGCTATAATAATTAATACCCGTTGCTCGCATCACATTTATTACTTATAGGGCGAGCTTGACGCACATGTGCGTTTTAGCTAAGCTTGGGGAAGCTTTTCTGTACTTCGTACGACTTTTGAAATAATTTTAACGTGTCTTGCATGTAAAAACAAATAATATGATAATCGATTTGATGAATATCAAAATAAATTGAGACATGTACATGTCTTCCTGATTTTTTCGCTTAGAATTTCGAAAATCTAATTTGATAACTTTCTCCACGCCGCCAGGCGGCAAATATGCACAGTTAGATGTACACGTCAATGTCATATTTAAACAGTATTATTTTTTTTGCAGCGTTCACAAAAATTTCTATCTTTTATTATTTATATTTCCCGTGAGAAAATAATATATTGGAGCCGTTGATTTTTTTCTGGTCAAAATAGATTTGTAAACTGTTGCGTTTTTGCGGCATTTTGAATATTCGACCGTGCCTAAGTTAATTAAACTATTTGACGGAAAAAACTCACACGAAACGAATCGTCTATATCGTGAATATATTGTTGAAAAGAGGATAACAAATTTTGTATGAACTACGTGCAAAAAGATTGTCTGCATTGTCTATTTTTTCCCCCATATTGATATTAGAATTAGATACAATGACTACAAGGAAATAACAAAAGAAGTCGTATAAAGATTTCACATTTCCAACTCAAAACTTGTTCTATAAATAACAAATATCCAATTGTTTATATATATATTTAATTTCCTTGTCAAAATATCATGCATAATTCATACAATTTATTACGTATGCGTATTAATACATAAAAAAGAATATTTAAGATTTTCTGTAGCAGTTTTCTCGTAACTGGTACATTTTTTACAAAAACTTTTCAAACAAAAGTTGTGTGAAATATAAATATCTTTCATTATGTACATAACAATTTTTGCCGTAAGTGCAGCCGTTCTAGTGTTATTGGGGAAAGGACCAAATTTGAACATTTAAGATTTTCCGTAGCGTTTTCTCGTAACTGGTGTATTTAATGCAGAAACTTTTCAAACAAAAGTTGTGTAAAATATAAATATCTTTTATTATGTATATAACTATTTTTGCCGTAAGTGCAGCCGTTCTAGTGATATTAGACATAGAACAAAAATGCGAATATACTATTCTCACAAATACATAAATAAGATATTTATGTTTTTCCGTAGCAGTTTTCTCGTAACTGGTACATTATTTAAAGAAACGTTTCAAACAAAAGTTGTGCAAAATATTAATATCTTTCTTTATGTACATAACTATTTTTGCTATAAGTGCAGCCGTTCTCGTAATATTAGAGAAAGGACCAAAAATTAACATTTATGATTTTCCGTAGCAGTTATCTCGTAACTGGTACATTTTTTGAAGAAACTATTCAAACAAAAATTGTGCAAAATATTCATATCTTTCATTGTGTACATAATTATTTTTGCTATAAGTGCAGCCGTTCTAGTGATATTGCAGAAAAGACCAAAAATGTACATATAAGATTTTCCGTAGCAATTTTCTTGTAATTGGTACATTTTTTAAAGAGACTTTTCAAACAAAAGTTGTGGGAAATATAAATATCTTTCATTATGTACATAACTAATTTTGCTATAAGTGCAGCCGTTTTAGTGATACTTGAGATAGAACAAAAAATGCATTGAGTAATTCATTTCAAAAGCAGGCGAAGCACATCTAGCCCATATACAAGTCTTTACGTTAGACAATTTTCCTTCAAGGAAGGTTAAAACGTGTATTTCCGTTGAAATCTTTCGTTATGATTATACAAGACTTACGTATATAAAAGTAAAACGGATTAATCTCTAATTTACATATTTGTTTTTAAGGGTTTTAAATCCTATTTTACTTATTTCGTATTTAAACGTCTCTGTGTATGTCTGTAACACTCAGATATTATTCTTTTACTGATTATATGTTGCACAGCGAGCTGCTGGCATTAGTGCCTTATTTGGGAACAACTAATTTTCTATTAAATTTACACAAATTAGTTATTTTAAACGGATATATAAAATAAAATTAATAAAAAAAGAATTATTGATCAACCATAATAAAATTTCACATTGCACATAAAAACTTAAATTACATTCAAGTAACACGCAATCCTATTGGTTCAGATTGTAACCAATCGAAACATGGCACTAATCTGTAAAGGCGTGACTGAAAAAAAATTGATGCAACGCGGAGATATGAAAATTTTAATATATATCTAACCATTTTTATCAAAATATATATAAATAATACATGACATTTACTTCGACAGAATTAATTACTTATTTTAATTAGTTGTAAACTACATATTTTATCGTTTATAATCTTGAGGTTGCAGTTTTAAAACATTTCTTTTTGCTGTTAAATATACGTAATAAATGCAATAATAATAGTGAAAAATTGCGGTAAATAATAAATAGTCATTGAAACATGGATTCATTATGTTGCAAATGGGCGGAGATTAGTGATGTAGGCGTGGCTATTTCGAAAAGGGGGCGTGGTGAGGTAAAATAAGGCAATAGCTAAAAGTATAAGGTGGCTAAGTCAGTTCGCCGTATAATTTAGAGCTGAGAAGTTCTATACTTATTATTACTAAGTTTTTTTTTCCATTTTGCATATTTTTGGGGCCCAAAACTTAGTGGTGCGGTTTATTAAATATATTATTTTTTTTAAATATGCATTTATTTTTGGATGGTGTTTTTTGAGTAAATTTGGTGCAGTTTTGGACAAGTTGGTGCGCGCGTTTGAGACGTTTGGTTTTAAAATGACAGTGACTACCAATTTTGGAATAATGCACCGACCATGTTTTTCTGGATATCCGTTTCAAGGTGATTTACCAATTTCCTTTTTGTTTTATTATTATTTAAAACTATTTAAATGAAATATTTTCACCCTTTGTAGTCAAAGGCTTAATTTAAAATGGATATTTCTTCGTTATTTACGTAAAATTATTCTGTATTTATTACTAAATGTAAAATTGTAATTATTCTATAAATAATTACGTAATTTTGCTATGTTTAAAGTTATTTATGCCTAAATTGTTAATTATTGTAATTCTTTGATCAATAAATACAATTTGTATTAAAATAAGTTTTTTTTTATATATATAAATACGCATTTATGGATGCGAAAATAATATTTTTTTTCTAGAAAACTAGTCCTATACACTGTATAAAAATTGTTATACACATTTATGTAAAATTACACTTAAATATTCTACATATTCTTTACTAAATGATTTATCCTGGCCTTAAACAAGTTAAAATTAAACCAAGGATTAACATTAATACAGTAAATTAACATTTACTTTGTTTAATTGTTGCTTCTTTAAACGCAGCGTTAATAATGAAAAATTACTAATTGTGTAAAATTACGTATTTTCAAATGTAATTTTGTAGTAAAAGTGCAACATATTTTTAATAGTGTACATTGAAACGAATAATTTCTAATTTCAGGAAGTTTTTCTTTATAATATTACTCAATTTATTTATTATTAATAAACTAGTTATTTATTTGTTTCTGTTTTTATTATCGGGTAAATTAATTTAATAGTAATAAATTTGCGACTAAACGCACATTTAATATAGTATATTTACTGCAACTATACGATTTATTAACCGTAAATACATGGGGTGCATTTAGTACGTAGTAGTACAGTAATTTATATTAAAAAAAGCTTATTTGGGGCTAGCAAATATAGCATTAATGTAATATAACATTAGATTGATTTAGCTGTATTCCAATTAACGATAATTATATTAAAGAAAGCTTATTTAAGGGTAACAAATATAGCATTTATTTAATTTAACTCTAGATTGATTTAGCTGTATTCAAATTAACGGTAATTTATATTAAAGAAAGCTTATCTGGAGATAACAAATTAATCTAAACTTCTTAGTGATCTATAACTATTATTAATTTGTATACCATGCGTCGGAGAACATATCTACAGGTATCACTACTAACTGACCTTTAAATGATTTAAAAGTGCGCTACAGAATGCGATTTATTATTCTATATTATATAAATAATTTCGGAATGCATAAAAAATTAAATTACGTTTCATAATTATTTAATTAATATAGTTTGTTGTATAGCGCGAACAGACACACACGCATCAGATATGAATTCGAAAATATTGTCAACATAATCTCACTGGATTATTATTTGCAATTACTAATTTTAATTACTAATTAAATCGCTGTGAATACAAATATAAGAATATTAAAATGTAATTTATGCTCAATAATTTTAAAAACGGTCGACAAACTTTCTAAATATTTTAGACGAAAACCAAACCATTTTTGTACCAAAATAAAATTACATTTACTACAATACTAATATGGTCCTTATTCTATAAGGAATGCCAATTGTAATGGGCAAACTTTACAGAAATTATATGTTGGTGTAATTCGTAAGTTTCAAATATTTTAGGACCTTTTGTCGATGATTTTAGGGCACTTAACAGGTCATAAATAGCATATAATTTAGTTTTATGATATATATTTAAGGTTTTGAAATAAATTACTTTATATTTTTATTACTTTGAACTGATTTTACGTGAATAGACATTTTGAGCAAAGAAATAGTAAATATTTTATTTAAGTTTTGAGATTTAACGTTGCCGGTTGCTTGTAATAAATAGACTAGTTTATTAAAATTAGCAAATTTGCCAAATAAATTAGGAAAAATGCCTAAATAAATATTAATTATCTATAAAAAAATTGGGTGTTAATTTTGAATTTTGTTTTTGTTAGGTCAGGGCCGGGTCAACCAGCTAGGAGGTGTTTTTATTAATGGGCGCCCACTACCAAATCATATTCGACTAAAAATCGTCGAAATGGCTGCTGCTGGAGTACGGCCCTGCGTAATTTCCCGCCAACTACGAGTTTCGCACGGATGTGTTAGCAAAATCTTAAACCGATATCAGGTAAGACAATCTATAAATCATTTTTAATAAAATATAAAGAATTCCGTATAATTTTACACTTTTAACACTTTTAATATAAGTGGATTGACCTGTACTCGACTTTAAGTACGTAAGAACATTTATGATTTTCCGTAGTAGTTTTCTCGTAACTGCTACATTTTTTCAAGAAACTTTTCAAACAAAAGTTGTGTGAAATATTCATATCTTTCATTGTGTACATAACTATTTTTGTCGTAAGTGCAGCCGTTCTAGTGATATTAGACATAGAACAAAAATGCGAATATACTATTCTCACAAATACATAAATAAGATATTTATGATTTTTCGTAGCAGTTTTCTCGTAACTGGTACATTTTTGCAAGAAACTTTTGAAACAAAAGTTGTGTAAAATATTCATATCTTTCATTTTGTACATAACTATTTTTGCTGTAAGTGCAGCCGTTCTAGTAATATTAGAGAAAGGACCAAAAATGAACATATATGATTTTCCGTAGTAGTTTTCTCGTAACTGGTACATTTTTTAAAGAAACTTTTCAAACAAAAGTTGTGTAAAATATTAATATCTTTCATTGTGTACATAACTATTTTTGCCGTAAGTGCAGCCGTTCTAGTGATATAAAAGGAAGGACAAAAATTAAATATACATTCCTATCTATGGCAAAATATAAGATTTTCCGTAGCAGTTTTCTCGTAACTGGTACATTTTTTAAAGAAACTTTTTAAATAAAAGTTGTGCGAAATATTCATATCTTTCATTTTTAACATAACAATTTTTGCTGTAAGTGCAGCCGTTTTAGTGATATTGGAGATATAACAAAAAATTTACTTTTGGTTAGAATATTTTTTCAAAAATAAATGGTGCACATCTAGACCATATACAAGTCTTAAGTTTGAGGTTTTACAATTTTACGTTCGATAAACACACAGACGTATTGTCGATAATTGTCACAATCGATTCAGGGAGGGTTAAAACGTGTATATCCGTATAGGAAAGTAAAAATAAAATGTTTCTCACGTTAATATTGAAATTCACATGTAATTTGTTTAATCATTATCTTAATATATGTTTTAATTAGATATTCTGTGACGAATGAAAAATAGGCGAATGACTTTTAAAATATCTTAAGTGAAATAAAACGTCTTAAATATTTAGTTCAATTTCATAAATACGCCGCGTTAATTTTTCTAAATAAATTAAATAGAAAATAAAGCAATATTATTTTAAATAATTAAATAAATAGTGGAAATATAAGTTTTTATTTTTCTATTATCGCAAAATTATTGAAGTTAATTAATTTTAAACAAGAAATAGAATTTTATTATTTATAAGTAGGTTAGGTCTAAAAAATGTTTAGCGTAAAATCAGATTCTTTCTACTCAATAAATAATAATTCGATATGATCAATTTACGCTTTTCTTTGCGTAATTTTTCTCTAGTCTCGAATTTCTTCCTTGAGAACTGATTTTTGTTTATTTTTAGTTTCAATGCTTCAATTAATACTGAAACCGTTTTATTTTTACAAATACGTTTTATCTAAAACTAATTATAACATTTTATTTAGTTCGTTGTACGATAGTAGCAGCTATAGTGTTTAGTCGTGTGTCTGTAACATGCTCGTAAAATATATATTAGCATCTTAAGTAATTAAATTCGATTTCATTAACAATATTAAGAAAAAAAACAAAACAATTTATTCGCCAAGCACAAACAGACACACAAGGTATTTTTGCGAATAAAACATGTCTCAATGAACACAACACTTTTTATAAATTACATAATTGTAATTGAAAATCGAGAAAGTGGGAAATTACTTCACAACAATTGCATACAAATCTTTTTTGTTTATAAAGTAAATCCTTGCTTTATTTCGCAATAAAAACAAAAACTATTTAAAAAAGGCTTTAGTTTATAATTGAATTAACAACAATTTCTTTGTTCTAGGAGACTGGGTCGATTCGTCCAGGGGTCATTGGGGGTTCAAAACCAAAAGTGGCAACCCCAGAAGTAGAGACTAGAATCGAGCAATACAAACGGGAAAATCCGGGAATGTTCAGTTGGGAGATCCGGGATCGGTTAGTCAAAGAAGGGATTTGTGACCGAGCTTCAGCGCCATCTGTGAGCGCCATTTCGAGGCTCTTAAGGGGCAAAGACGACCCGGATGATGTCAAACGCGATATGGATGGCGAATGTAAGTGTAAACATTTTTTTTCTTAACATTAAGTCGAGTAATGGCCACTCCAGCTTTTTAAAAGTGCATCTTAGTTATCAAACTTGTATATAATAAACTTATATGGCCCTAATTGTACAAACAGCTAAGAATAAATTCCAAATAATTCTATTTTGAATGCGCGTAATAAATATTTTATGATTTCCTTCTAGAATTGACCAATGAGATTATAGTTCTAAAAATAACTTCGAACCAATTTCTAAATATTCATTCATAACTGTGTTAAATCGAAGTATGAAAAACCTGTGTGTCTGTAGCAAGCTCGAATCACAAAATTTCCATAACAAAAAGTGTTTGTCTCGTCGCCCTGAATCCAAAAATATATATAACTTGTATGTTAGTCGTCGATTCGCTCGTAAGTCCCTACGTAAGCGTTCTATACTACTTTGAAGATACTGGAGCGATTTGAACCAAATTTGGTATACATGTTATATGAGATCGCATTTGAATCTGTACGCAGTTTAAATCGAATCGCCCGTATACTTCCCGAGTTATAGGGTCCTAAAATTTAAAACCCCCCTTAATACTACCCTTATAAAAATAATTAAAACACCCAAAAATTCTACTAACGATTCTAAGATATTTTATATCATATAATTTTTGCATATTGTTAACCCAAAGGCCGCAAAAAAAAATTAAATTATTATGTACTAAAATTGTTAACCACAATTGCATATATTACTTATAAGGCGAGCTGGACGCATAGGTGCTTGATTTAATAATGATAATTAATCGTCTAATAAATGTGTTTGTTATTTACGTAATGTACAAAATAATTTACAATAATAAATAAAATAAACTTATTTTTATGTTGTTTTATCTTTTTCATCTTTAAATATGACAAAGAAAAGACAAATGAGAAATTAATTAACTGATTAAAATAACATAAATTCCAGAAATATGGAGAAAAAAAATGATGTATACATGAATTTTTATATTTTTTAAAATAAACGTCAAGAAAAATGTTATCTGAATTATAAATTATAGTTTTATGTAAATGAACTGTAACTTCAAACTGTAATTTGCAAAATTGCTCTAGTTGAATATTTTTATTTGAGTTTACATTCTTTAAATAATAATTAATGAATAATTAATGAAAATCTGCCAATTAATATTGATATATAAATATAGAAATTGACCGAGTTTGTTATATGCATTAATTATAAACTAACTATAGGTGAACTAGTGCCCATATCATATACAGAATGCAATTCAATTCTCATTGACTGTATAATATTAATATTATTTAATTAATTGATTAAAAACTAATCATAACACCTGATGTCTTAACTATTTATATAATTTATATTATAAAATCTAAAAATAATTAGGTGATAATATTTGTGCTGAGTTCTTTAAAGAAAATTGGCAAAATTCGTAAGATCATTAATTTAAGATGCGGTACATTTCACAGGAGACCTGTTAAAATGTTACCGGATGACGAATAGCTTTTTCGTTACGTTTTTGGCTACAAAGTTGGTACCGCCGTTTGTTTTAGGTGATAAAGCACACCCTTCCCCAAGCTTAGATAAAACGCACGTACGCGTCCAGCTCGCCTTATAAGTAATATATGCGCTGCGACGGTTTTCAATTATTATAGCCTTTGGGTTAACAATTTGAGCAAAATGTTATAGATATAAAAAGTTGCACAATTCTTTGTAGATTATTTTGATATAATAACAAGCTTAGGTAGAACGCACCTATGCGTTCAGCTCGCCTTATAAGTAATATATATGCGATTCGACGGTTTCTAATTATTATAGCCTTTGGGTTAACAATTTGAGCAAAATGTTATTGATATAAAAAGTTGCACAATTCTTTGTAGATTATTTTGATATAATAACAAGCTTAGGTAGAACGCACCTATGCGTTCAGCTCGCCTTATAAGTAATATATATGCGATTCGACGGTTTTCAATTATTATAGCCTTTGGGTTAACAATTTGAAAAAATGTTATAGATATAAAAAGTTGCACAATTCTTTATAGATTATTTTGATATAATAACAAGTTTAGGTACAACGCACCTATGCGTCCAGCTCGCTTTATAAGTAATGCGATGCGAGCAACGGATTTTAATTATTATGGCCTTTTAGTTAACAATTTGAGCAAAATGTTATAGATATAAAAAGTTGCACAATTCTTTGTAGATTATTTTGATATAATAACAAGCTTAGGTACAACGCACCTATGCGTCTAGCTCGCCTTTTAAGTAATATATGCGATGCAAACAACGGTTTATAATTATTATGCCATTTTGGTTAACAATTTGAGCAAAATGTTATAGATATAAAAAGTTGCACAATTCTTTGTAGATTATTTTGATATAATAACAAGCTTAGGTACAACGCACCTATGCGTACAGCTCGCATTATAAGCAATGCGATTTTTTCTGGTCCGGTAGATATAAAATATTTTAGAATTATTAGATGAAATTAGATTAGGAAAGCGTTTTAAAGAGAGAAGGACATACAAATGTAGTAAATGATCTTAAAATGAATGTTTTTAGAGGAACTTAAAGTGATTTAAAAAGTGAAAATTACTATGTTGCTAGTGTATCAGATTACATGCTGTGAACAAAGGAATTCTGTAACTTTGTTAGTCGGTTGGAATCCTATATATATATATATATGCAGTATGCGCACTATTTAATAATGAAATAATTACGAAGCACTTTTAAGAAGCTACCGGTTTCAAATTAAAACAACTTGTCCATAAAAGAAGCAAACAAATATACACTAGAAAATTAACCGGTAACTTTGAATAAAACTGCTCTACGTGAAGCCACGACTTTCTTGTAAACAGCACCGATACACATATTTACTACCTAAAGCAATATTGTGGCCTGCACATCACTTTCCTGTCCTTTTAGTATCTGTATTTTTTATTTTAAATTCGCCTTACGTTTTCACAAATAAATAAAGGTTTTTTTGTCCCGAGATCAATTCTTTATTGATATCTAAAAATAGTAATGTATTTTCTATAAGATCGAACCTGTTTTGATCGGGTAATAATCTAGCAAAAATAAGTGTTGTGTTTGAATCAGTTGCGAAATTCCAGTCTCGGGTCGTTTTCACTTGAATGTAATTTGTAATGTGATCCCTGTGTCGGGTATGGCAGGGTATAGCGGGTATGGCAGGGTATGGCAGGCCAGCGTCGGTACAGGATTGATGTTTTTTGTTTAGCTAGTAGACAAGTCATTACACTACACACTATTAATCTGGCGGTGTTTCTTTTGTAACACCGGGTGGCCTATTTGGCTGCCGAAATAAACACCTCTATACACCACACTGGTCACATCATAACAGCCACCCTAATGCATTGGCGCTTTCACCTGATTCTACCCATTTTATATTTCCCTAATTGTTTATATTGATGTTTAAAACGCTGTTTTTCTATTATTATGAATAAGAAGTCTAGTACAGTCCACACCAGTTTGTGGCCAAAGAATTTATTATAAAAGAAGATTGATGATTTTTAGTTTGCCGTACGAAGTACCGATACAGCTAAAGCAATCGGTTGTGTGTCTGTATCATTCCCACAAAGTGTTTGTCTCGTCGCCCTGAATCCAAAAATATATATAACTTGTATGTTAGTCGTCGATTCGCTCGTAAGTCCCTACGTAAGCGTTATATACTACTTTGAAGATACTGGAGCGATTTACACCAAATTTGCTACACATATTACTTAGCATCCTATATGAATCCGTTCCCAATTTAAATCCAATCGACCGTATACTTTCCGAGTTATAGGGCCCCAAAATTTAAAACCCCCCTTAATACTGCCCTAATTAAAATAATGAAAACATTCAAAAATTCTACTAACAATTCTAAGATATTTTATATCTACAAGATTTTTGCATATTGTTAACACAAAGCCCGAAAAAAATGATTAAATATGCTTTATCAAAATAATCTAGAAAAAATTGTGCCCTCTAGTGCTCTGAAGGTACCCAAGCGATTTACACCAAATTTGCTACACGTATTACTTAGCATCCTATATGAATCCGTTCGCAATTTAAATTCAATCGTTTGTATACTTCCCGAGTTATAGGGCCCCAAAATTTGAAACCCCCCTTAATACAGCCCTAATATAAATAATGAAAGCACCAAAAAATTCTATTAATAATTCTAAGATATTTTATATCTGCAAGATTTTTGCATATTGTTAACCTAAAGGCCATAAAAAATTAAATAAAATATCAACCCGTGCACGCTGGACGCATTAGTGCGTTGTACATAGTGAATCTTGTTTATTATATTATAGCGTTCTAGAAATTAATAATTTTAGAATTGGTAATAAAGTGGTGTTGCTATTAAAATGCAATGTATTTTTAACAACCCTCGGTAATTAAGTATGTGTTAGAGGCGTTGCTAAGCAGTTAACACTACGGGCTATTGTATAAGCGAAGCTTAATATTGATTAGTGCAGATGGTGTTCTACACATTTAAAAAATACTTGATGTTATTCACATCTGTTGCGGTGTAACCGTATAATGCCACCAAAATAAACACAAATCATTCCCTAGTTTAATACCTATACACAGTAGCATCAAATGTCCATTAGTGGCGTACGAGTTACGGAAACATTGTTTGAATTGTAGTAAGTCGGATAACTACGTTTTAACCCACCCAAAACGCTTTAGAGCCAAAACAGTCGACTATTATAGTAAAGTATTGTTTCGGTTTGTGTTGCAGGTAAATCGTCTGACGGGGCCGACGGCTCGGACTGCGAGAGTGAGCCGGGCATCCCGCTGAAGCGAAAGCAACGACGGTCGCGGACTACGTTCACCGCTCACCAGCTAGACGAGCTTGAAAAAGCTTTCGAACGCACGCAATACCCTGATATTTACACTAGGGAGGAACTGGCCCAGCGCACTAAACTTACCGAGGCCAGAATACAAGTAAGTTCACACTCTAAAAGCTTAAGCTGGGGTTTATTTATTTAGTAAATCCTTTACTCATTGTAGAAAATCTTGCAAATATATGGATTATATAACAGGATATGAGCTTAGAATATTTTGGTAGTTTTTATTGTGCGTCAAGAACGTTTTGTAAATAAATCAATAACAAAAAATAGTATATAAATAATCAATCTATAAGCGTACTTCCGTTCTAAACTGGGACAATATAAATTAGGTAATTATTACCTAAGTCTAAAAACCTTCTATCGTACAACAAAAAAAACATTCGTTTCCTATAAAAACTCAATAAATTTGCGGGTGAAAAATGCCTAATTTAGTGAAATGTTTTTTTTTTTTTTAGGTATGGTTTAGTAATAGGCGTGCGCGCCTGCGCAAGCAGCTGTCGTCGAGCTCCGGTTCGTACGCGTCGCCAATGGGTCTGAGTATGTCGTACTCGAATCCGGCGGCAACCGGCTCGTACCCGGGAGCACCGCCGCCCCTCGTGCATCAGGGCTTGCCCGGTCCTGACCCCGCCTCGTACACGTCCGGCGCGCCGAACACGCAATCCAGTAAGTTGAGAATACACACGCTCTCATTAGCTAATAGAAGTGTGAAATTTATGCCATTCATTCGAATGTTTTAGCATGGAAATTATTTACTGGAACTAGCAATAAACAAAAGAAACTATGTGATGCTTTAATCTGAGAGATCATTAGGGCCTTCATTTATATTTACTGCGTTTTTAGAATTTTATTATAAATATCGTATTTTTTCAAGAAATTTAAATTACACCATTGAATAGTTTAGCTTGCCATACTGTATGTATAAAAGAGCTGTAGTGTTCGGAACATTCTGGGATTTAATTAAATTAACCAGCGACTATTTAATTAATATATAACTAATTATTTTCTTAACATCCAAAAGAAAACAAATATAGGTACAGGCACCAATGCCTTCAGCTCGCCATATATTCTATTTCACTGACAGTTTGTATATTAAATTTTTGACGATTTCTTTATTATATACCGATTTATTTTCTTAAAATTTAAAACAAAGCAAACATAGCTATAGGCACCAAAGCCTTCAGCTCGCCATATATTCTATTTCGCTGACAGTTTGTGTATTAAATTTTTGACCATTTCTTTATTATATACCAATTATTTTTCTTAAAATTTAAAACAAAACAAATATAGGTATAAGCACTAATGCCTTCAGCTCTCCGTGTATGCTATTTAATGGACAGTTTGTTTAGTAAAGATAGCATTAAGTTCATTTTAACATTTTTGACGATTAATTTATTATATACCTAATTTTTTTCTTAATATCCGAAAGAAAACAAACATAGGTATAGGCACCAATGCCTTCAGTTCGCCATATATGCTATTTAGTCGACAGTTTATTTATTAAACATAGCATAAAGTTAATTTTAAATGTTTTGACGATTAATTTAATATATATTTTTTTTAAATCTAAGACAAAACAAGCATACATGCACTAATATCTGCAGCTCGTCATATATTCTATTTAGTGGACAGTTTGTTTATAAAAGATAGCATTTTTACGATTTCTTTTTTATATACCGAATTCTTTTCTTAAAATGTAAGAAAAAACAAGCATAGATATAGGCACTAATGCCTTCAGCTCACCATATATGCTATTTAGTGGACAGTTTATTTATTAAAAGTAAACATAAAGTTAATTTTAAATGTTTTGACGATTAATTTAATATATATCCAATTTTTTCTTAAAATCGAAGACAAAACAAGCATAGAAGCACTAAAATCTTCAGCTCGCCGTATATTCTATTTTATGGACAGTTTGTTTACGATTTCTTTAACAAATACCGAATTGTTTTCTTAATGCACCAATGCCTTCAGCTTGCCATATAGTCAATTTGATAGCCAGTTTGTTTAGTAAACATAGCATTAAGTTAATTTTAACATTTTGGACGATTTCTTTATTATGTACCGAATTTTTTTGTAATGTAAGATAAAACAAGCTTAGTGCACCAATGCCTTCAGTTCGCCGTGGACAGTTTATTGTTTATCGAGTTGTGCAACTATATTTAAACGGTAGCCGCATTCACAGCCAATTAGTAATTAAGATTAAATAAAATTAACGCATTAAATATACAATTTATTGCATTTTAACACCAGTTTCGTTTGTTATAAAACCAACTAGATTATTAATATTGTTTTTTATTCCAGTGACAGATCTTTATTCCCCGCACTCACACGCCCATTCTACATCGCCCAATTTGCCCACATCTCACCCACTATCCCATAATATTTCCTCGCATACGTTTACCCCATCGAACTCGTACACCCATGGGGTTTACCCAACGAATGTCGCCAGTTCGTCGTTGAGCGGCGGCAATTTGATGTCGCTGCCACAAACGGGCCTGCCCACCGGTGGGCCCATTAGCTCGGCGGTCACTCTACATTCTTCTGTTCCAACGTATAACCATCAGCTGCCCCCCACCCCTAGCAGCATGGTTACTATTCTCGGGCCGAATAGTGGTGAGTTTAAACACACTTTTAATAAGTAAATGCATGATTGCACAAAGATAATTAAACAAATGAAATACTTTAAGTTAATTTAGAAATGTTTTTCTTTTTATTGTCTCCTTGAATCTTTTAATTGTTAACCTTGATTACTCAGACGGTAAGACTTTTTTTTGCATATGAATTCAATGTCATTAAACAACATAAATAATGCATTGTAATATATATTATATATATATAAATATTTTTTTCTCAGCTAATAGCAACAGCAATGATCCATCTTGCCCCGAACAACCAAACTGGCAACTATCAACCAATGAAATGCACCGTAACAGTCCACCGGGTTTGGGCCACATTAATCAGCCACTAGCCGTTCATTCACAGTCAACTTTGGGCACTTTTGGGCACCAAAACACCAACACACCGATGCACCATGGATTCGGCGGGCACCAAGCTTCAAAATCATTCGGGCATCAACCGTTCTACTCTTGGTATTAACACGTCACCACTAAATAGTGCATAAATGCCAAAACAATCTTATATTCCAGTGTTATAGTCTTAGATTACCAGTGACTTGTGGACCAATAGAATTTTAATAACTTTTTTAATAATATGCGTTGCTGTAATTTTGTTACATGTATGTGATGTATCAAAGACGTAACATGTTACATATATATATATCTTTGTTCTATGTAATGTATCAGACATGTTACATAGCACGTATGTCCTCAGAATTTACTGTTACATGTATGTAACATGTGTTACATGTATGTAACATGTGTTACATGTATGTAACATGTGTTACATGTATGCAACATGTGTTACATGCATGTATCATGTGTTACATGTATGTAACATGTGTTACATGTTTATTATAGTATTGTTCTATAAATGTAACGTATCAGATATGTGTTTGCTGGGTTGTAATAACCCAGGAGGCATTTTCGTGCCCGTGATGTAACAGATACGTAATATGTGCTACGTAGCTACGTATCTCCGGGATATTACATGATTATTTTGCCGGGACGCATCAACGAAGTAACTTTGTGATATATCTGAGATGTAGCAGGTATATAACATGGGTTACGTGTCGGTTACATCGCATAGATGTCCTGGTGTTGCCATGTTGCCACAGTGTAAATGTATTTAGAATATTTTGCAAATATATTTGTATTTTTTGTATATATTATTGTTATGTTGTATACATATTAAAATGGCAATTGTCTGTGTTTTTGAGAGCAAATAATCAAATTGTAGCACTAAGTAATTGTATATTTTTCGCACCGTTTATATAACTGTATATTATTATAATAAATATTTCTTAAAATTAGTCTTGAAAAAACTTATTCGCATGCGACATCTCAGGGATATAACATGGATAAAAAACCTAAATATAAGAAAGTAAATAAATATATTTGCATATTTTATACATGTATACATTTTTTTTTTTAGAAAAGTATTGCTTTTATATTTAATATAAATATAAGCAAAAAGTTTACAAAAACAACAATCGTAATTTTGTTATTTAGGTTTACAAAATAAATTATTTAAAAGAATGAACAATAAATAAATAATTAGGTATGGTCATCGGGTGAATCAGCGAAGCATTCCGGATCAACCGGATCAACTCGAGCAATAGTCCGTTTTGCTGCTAGTTTAAACCGAAACGGTGGCAAAACTAAAAAATCATCATTATCGAACTCCTCGCATTCCCAAGTCTCTTCATGCGCATCATCAACCGGCTCCGTGAGTCCACCGTGTTGCTCCACCTCATAATCATCCGACAACGATGATTTAACACTATAATCATCATCGCTCAAATTCTCTAATCCGAATTTCAACCCGAAATCCCGACTATCAGTATTCAAACGCAATAAATCACGTTTTGCCACATATCTTTGATCGTCGTTAGTTAAAAACGCATTTTGCTCCAAATCTACAGCTTTTAGTGCCAACATTTGGCTTAAAAATGTCCCTAAGTTCACAACTATATCATTACTATAGCAATCTAATGTTTCTAGTTTGGTTAATTTGTAAATGGCATCCGGTAAAACACCGATTAAGTTATGCGAAACGTGTAATTCGGTTAAATTTGCTAGTTTGTTTAAATTTGATGGGAGATAAAGTAATTCGTTGTGATTAGCGTTTAGGATTTTTAATGAAATTAATGAGGTAATTTGTTCAGGGAGCCAAGATAAATAATTGTAGCTAATATCTAGTTTAACTAAGTTTGTTAAGTGTGAGATTTCATCTAGTAACACGGATGAGCTTAATCCAGATAAATTAATTTCGGTTAAGTTGGCAACACTGTGAAATGAGTTAAATGAGATTTTTTCGATGTTATTTAAATATTCGCCGTGGAAATCGTTGCAAATCGACAATTTTTGTAATGATGGCAATTGTTTTAAAAGACGAATAAAAATTAATTTGAAATAACAGTTATTCATTTTTAAATATTTTAGTTTTTTTAAATAACGGCCGGTTAAAAACGACAATGTTGTATCGAACGGATTTAAGCTTAAATTTAAACTTTCCAATTCGACACATAATGAGCTATAAAGCCAAACCGGTATTTTATTTAAATTATTTGAGCTCAAGTCTAATGCGCGTAAAAATTTACAAAATTGTGGTGCTACATCAATATTTTCTAATAAGTTATGAGACACATTAAAAATTTGTAATTTTAATTTACTATACAATAGCCAATTCGGTAAACAATGAATTTTATTAAAGGCAATATCTAATTCGATTAAATTTAAACAACCTAAATTATTTGGTACAGTTATCAAGCTACAGTGTTGTAAAATAAGTGCGGTTATTTTATCGAATTGAATTGAATTCAGGGTTTTTAGTAATGGCATTATATTGTCGGGAGAATTAACTATAATTGCAGCGTTATCCGTAGTTAAGTTTAATTCTAACCGAATATATCCATTTTCTAAATTATGTTTATGATAATTTAGCTTTATCATCGTACCCTAATGGAAACGATTATATTTAGTCAAAATTAAATTTTAATTACACTTTTACTTACACTTTGCAATAATTACAGCTGCAAACAAAAATATTCGTGTATATTTACAAAGATATAAATTTAGGTTATAACTAACAACAACATAACTATCGATTACGATAAAAACAATGGTAACAACACAAAGTAACTAAATGTTAACTGAATGAAGTTAGCCGTAGGCATAAAATAATAGATTAAAAATCGACTATTTGAAGTCTATAGCGTTTAAATCCCAAATATAAACATATAAACTAAACATTTCTTAACACATTGCTATAATTGGGATGCTACATTCGTATATAATTACGTTAAAACGTATTCTTTCGCATTTAACAATGTTGCCAACAAAATGAAAATAAAGGCATAATTTTGTCACGTAGGCATAAAAAAACGACTAAATTCCAAATATAAACTAAATATTTCTTAATACATTGCAAAGTGGAGAGTCAGCCATTTTTTTTCGTTAGTTGATGTTGTTTAATGTTAATGGTTGTATTAACAACTACATTAATTTCCTATATTTTAACTTCCAATGGTTAATGGTTCCTTGTTCGTGGTTAATGTGTTGTGAATAACCTAATTTCGTTAAAATGTCATGTCCCAATAATATATACTTTGATGACGCAAACCTTTTAGATTTGGTCAAAAAAAATGCATTTATTTACAATAATAGTGATTATCGCTTCAAAGATAAATTGGAGCGAAAAAAAGCCTGGCAAAGAATTGGCGCAGCTTTGAATATTAGTGGTAATTCAACATTAATTACATTCGTACCGGCAAAATATTTCATAATTTTTTATGGCCTTTGGGGCATTTCAATTATTTTTATAAGGGCAGTATTAAAAGGGGCTAATAGAACATTCAATCATTTTATATAATAGCGCACGAAGCCGAAACTCGTTTCGGAACAATTCGCAATAGATTTGCAACAGAACGGAGACTTCTAAAAAGTAGACAAATCGATAATCGGGAAATTCAAAGTGATTGGCCGTTATATAATGCAATGAAATTTTTAGACCCATTTGTGAAACCTAGAAGGTATGTTATAATTCGGTGTTTGTTGTTCAATTACATATACGCTTAATATTAAAACAGAAATCCGTATCGTGTAATCCTAAAAAATGAACGGAGTAAACAGGAAATCAATAGTGAGGAAGCGGACATGCCCCTTCAAGATCCCTTATTGACTTCCTGCGATGTACCAAAAACACAATTTATTTTCCAAATATCCGGTTCTTCGAACAGCGAAACGAAATCGCCAATCAACGAAACCGAGAATGAATTTTATACGAACACGGAACCTGCGACTATTGATTTACCGGAACCAGTGCGCTTCGCGCCAGAAATAAACACGAAATATGCGATTGATAACAACGACACTAACGAATTGATGGCTCGTATACAAAAAGTCGAAGAATCTATTAAACAAGAGAAGAAAAAGAAGGTGATACAGACGTCTAATGACGATCAGTTTCAGTCGTTCGGACGGACAATCGCGTTCATGTTAACGAGCATTAAAAATAAGAAGCGGCAACGGAAAGCGATGGCTGATTTGCTGAAGAGAATCTCCGAATACGACACTGATAGCGATTCGGAATGATTGCCATATTTTTTATTACACCAGAATATATATATATATATATTAGAAATAAAAAACAGATTTATTTAATTTAATAATAAAGTATTGTTTGAACTTTACGTTATTTTGTAAAGTATACATATAAGTTACATAATACAGATTTTATTTTAATAAATACACCGTGTTTCATTATAGTATTAGTCTTATCCTTACTTAACTGCTAATCTAGAAGACTTCATAAAGGAGCACAATAATTCAAACTTCGCGGCCGGATATAAAAACTCACTTTTGTCCACTATTTATCCGATATAAATTAACTAATACACATACTCTTACCTTTCTTTATAATTATAACCAGTTAACTACACAAATCACAACTTATTAACAATATATAAACAAAATACGTGTTTATACACGTTATCCACTTAAAATGGCGCTTGCGCATGCGCAGATCATTTCTAGTAATAGTGAAAACAACCATGAGCGCCGAACACATGAGTGCACAAGGGTCTAAAAACTATATTTGTTTGAACTTTACACGTTATTGTGTAAAGTATTCATACATATAAGCAACATAATACCGATTTTATTTTAATAAATACACCCTGTTTCATTATAGAATTAGTCTTACCCTTACTTAATCACGATAAAGGAGCAAAATAACCTAAACAATCATTCAAACTTCGCGGCCGGATATAAAACTCACTTTTGTTCCCTATTTATTCGATATAAATTAACGTATACACATACTCTTAGCTTTCTTTATAATTATAACCAGTTAACTACACAAATCACAACTTATTAACAATATATAAACAAAATACGTGTTTATGCACGTTTGCCACTTAAAATGGCGCTTGCTAATAGTGTAAACAACCATGAGCGCCGAACACATGAGTTCACAAGGGTCTAAAAACTACATTTTCGTATAAATGTTTGCTTTATTGTTAATAGTTTAAGTATAATTTGTTACAAAAGTAACAGATTTGTTATAATTGTAATAATTTGCTAGTTTTTAAGTGGTAAATGATTGAATCCCTGTGCATTGGAGACACCACATGGGAAACGAAACGTTTGGCGCCCATGGCTCACAGTTGTTTGTGTTTGAAGTGATTCTCTGTGTGTATTTTATTGTGTTTTTAACTACTTTGGGACAGTTTAAGTTCGATATTATTATACTTATTGTGTTTTGATATGTTCATTTAACGGGTGAAATATAATTGGCGCATGCGCAGTTTAATTTGCTGAATAAGTAACTAATAGAAAGTGGGAGTACGTTTTACCTTAGTTGCTAATGGATGTTGTATAAACAACTACATTTATTTCATATATTTTAACTGTAAATAATTAATGGTTTGTTTTAACTCTAAGAAAAACGTTTTATACGTATTTCACACCAAAATATATATAGGTCTAAGTTTTACATGTACATCAGGAATGAATAACTGATTTATTTGAACTTTATGTTATTTTGTAATGTATTCATACATAGCACAACATACTACAAATTTTATTTTAATAAATATACCGTGTTTTATTATAGAATTAGTCTCCTTTGTCATTAATTACTAATCTAGATGATTTTGTCACGATTTTATCAATTATGTGCATAATAGGATGGAATTCGCCGGAATTGGGACGAGCTGTATTTTCATCATAACTGCTTAAAACTAATATTACTTTAATTTTGTTCTGTTACAAAATATAACATAATCTTATATAATACGTATAAAATATTTATGATTCACTATCCGAATCATATTCCGACATTGTCATCAACAAGTCCGCCATGGCTCTTCTTTGCCGCCTTTTATCTTTGATACCCGTCAACATTAAGGCGATTGTTCGTCCAAACGACTGTAATTCGTCGTTATTTGATGTTCCCGTCGACATTTGCTCGCTGAAAAACTTATCGACTTTCTGTATCGTATCGATGAGTTCATTCGTGATTTCAGCAACGGCGGGACTCGGTTCAATTCGCACCGATTCAGCGACAATCGGATTAAACGCTGTATTTTGTACTGTGTTGCTGTGATAGTTTGATTGCATTTCTGCGCTGCTTGAAGATGGTGTAAGCAGAAAGATAGGTTTCTCATCCACTCCTGAGTCGCATGTCATTAGCTCTTCAAGACTATCTGCAGAACAGCAACTGTTGGGTTCTATTTCCTTTTTACTGAAAATCCAAAACATACTTTTGCTATTCTTGTACTATTAGTATACAATAGAATCCGGATAAAACGGTCAAAACGACCTTTTTTCTATATGATTCTGAGTACATATAAGTATATGCCATTCGATTCGATTCGATTCTCCAGCTCCTAAACGCTGTATTATACACATTTTCATGGTGTCTCATTAATAGGGGATAAAACAGTGATTACGCGGTACATCGTGAAATTATTTATTTGTAAACCGACGCATCGTTGTAACCGGACGATTTTTTAGTATATTACGACGCTGAAAGCAGTTGGTCGCTAAAACCGGACGCACTTTCATAATGAAATGTGTATGAAAACCTTAGGGTCACTCAGCTACGTCGCTAAAAGTGGTTGGTCGCTAAAACCGGACGCACTTTCATAATGAAATGTGTATGAACGCCTTAGGGTCACTCATCTACGTCGCTAAAACCGGATGCACTTTCATAATGAAATGTGTATGAAAACCTTAGGGTCACTCATCTACGTCGCTAAAAGTGGTTGGTCGCTAAAACCGGACGCACTTTCATAATGAAATGTGTATGAAAACCTTAGGGTCTCTCATCTACGTCGCTAAAAGCGGTTGGTCGCTAAAACCGGATGCACTTTCATAATGAAATGTGTATGAAAACCTTAGGGTCTCTCATTTACGTCGCTAAAAGCGGACGCACTTTCATAATGAAATGTGTGTGAAAATCTTAGGGTCTCTCATTTACGTCGCTAAAAGCGGTTGGTCGCTAAAACCGGACGGATTTTCATAATGAAATGTGTATGAAAACCTTAGGGTCTCTTATTTCCGTCGCTAAAACCGGACTCACTTTCATAATGAAATGTGTATGAAAACTTTAGGGTCTCTCATTTACGTCGCTAAAAGCGGTTGGTCGCTAAAACCGGACGGATTTTCATAATGAAATGTGTATGAAAACTTTAGGGTCCCTCATTTACGTCGCTAAAACCGGACGTGCTTTCATAATGAAATGTGTATGAAAACCTTAGGGTCTCTCATCTACGTCGCTAAAAGCGGTTGGTCGCTAAAACCGGATGCACTTTCATAATGAAATGTGTATGAAAACCTTAGGGTCTCTCATTTACGTCGCTAAAAGCGGACGCACTTTCATAATGAAATGTGTGTGAAAATCTTAGGGTCTCTCATTTACGTCGCTAAAAGCGGTTGGTCGCTAAAACCGGACGGATTTTCATAATGAAATGTGTATGAAAACCTTAGGGTCTCTTATTTCCGTCGCTAAAACCGGACTCACTTTCATAATGAAATGTGTATGAAAACTTTAGGGTCTCTCATTTACGTCGCTAAAAGCGGTTGGTCGCTAAAACCGGACGGATTTTCATAATGAAATGTGTATGAAAACTTTAGGGTCCCTCATTTACGTCGCTAAAACCGGACGTGCTTTCATAATGAAATGTGTATGAAAACCTTAGGGTCTCTCGTTATAGACGGACTCTACTGTATAATTTAGAAAATATTTATGCATATTTGAAATTTATTACTAGATTTTTGAATATTTCGCTTCCCTATTTAACAATGTTACCAATTAAATAAAAATAGACATAATTATGTATTGTTTTTTTTTTTTTATATAAGTTTTAACACACCTAAACTGATACAGAGTAGTCTTGAAAAAGACCGATTTAAAATACTAAAGCGTATTTAACTGTCTAATGACAGACTACAAAAGTTAACAGCAATGGCGCATTAATAAAATAGCCCTAAACTACACATTAAAAACACTTTTATAATGATTTCAAGGTCATTGTCAAAATACTGTTTATTTTTCAGGACGTGAAAATCCGTCTTCTTTTTACCAATAAACGTACTTTCTATATTTCATATACGGATCAATAAATCGCATCTGCTGAAACAGTGGCCAGTCACTTATAGGCGGTGTCTTGTCTAAAAGTTTTCTCTTTTCCCTACCATATCTATTTCTGATCACTAAGAATCTTTGTTGACTCTGGGACGCTGGAAACGTTTAAAAACATCGATTGCTCTATGGTGTTTACGATAATATGAACACGAATACTGCGTACCAGTCATATTCATCTCTTGGCCAATTTGATGCCAGGCAGCTTGCCGCGTTTGTGGCTTCTTAAACCGATAATCACCGGTGTCATACACCCAGGGATACTTTCTCACAGTTTCCACAAGGGCTGTATCGTTCAATAATCTTTTTGCCATATTCTTGGGTAAAAATAATATTTAACCTCTACTTTACGTGTTTGTAAATAAAATACAACACTGTTCTTTTTAATAAAAAAATACACTAGCGATCACTAGCAATTTTGCCAACATTAGCAATTAATATCACCAAAATGCTATTATAAAATAGGTATTTAACATTCACTAAATCCAATTATAGCAATAAAAGCCACATATTTATAGCATATAAACATAAGCTTAACAATGAGACATACATGGTAGAACATAGAACATAAGTACGTTAAATGTCCTAAAAATCCTAAATGTTCTAATATTTATGTTATATCTCTAATATCACTAAAACGGCTGCACTTATGGCAAAAATAGTTATATCCATAATAAAAGATATTAATATTTCGCATAACTTTTGTTTGAAAAGTCTCTTCAAAAAATGTACCAGTTATGAGAAAACTGCTACCGAAAATCTTAAATGCTCTTATTTATGTTATATCTCCAATATCACTAAAACGGCTGCACTTATGGTAAAAATAGTTATGTCCATAATAAAAGATATTAATATTTCGCACAACTTTTGTTTGAAAAGTTTCTTGAAAAAATGTGCCAGTTATGAGAAAACTGCTACAGAAAATCTTAAATGTTCATTTTTGGTCCTTTCCCCAATATCACTAGAACGGCTGCACTTATGACAAAAATAGTTATGTTCATAATGAAAGATATTAATATTTCGCACAACTTTTGTTTAAAAAGTTTCTTCAAAAAATGTACCAGTTATTAGAAAACTGCTACCGAAAATCCTAAATGTTCTAATATTTATGTTATATCTCTAATATCACTAAAACGGCTGCACTTATGGCAAAAATAGTTATGTTCATAATGAAAAATATTCATTAATCGCACAACTTTTGTTTGAAAAGTTTCTTAAAAAAATGTACCAGTTACGAGGAAACTGCTACGAAAAATCCTAAATGTTCTAATATTTATGTTATATCACTAATATCACTAAAACGGCTGCACTTATGGCAAAAATAGTTATGTTCATAATGAAAGATATTAATATTTCGCACAACTTTTGTTTGAAAAGTTTCTTCAAAAAATGTATCAGTTACGGGAAAACTGCCACGGAAATGATTGATTGCACTTATCAGGCGAACTAGACGCATAGGTGCGTTATACCTAGGCTTGTTTATAATAATAATAATATATGTCAAAGTTCATTGACCAATTTTAGTACCCATGGTTACGTAAAACAAACATCTGATAATAAGTTATCGATCAAACTCTGTTTGATGGATAGTTCTAAATTGTGTTTGTGGCGTATTTGGTTCTATCAGTAAAATATAATTCGCATCACGGCAAGATGACTTCAACAAAATTAGTGGATCATAATGTGTTAATAATCGGGCCGCCGCCAGCGCGGTTCACGCTGGACGAATGGAACCTGAACAACCGCGTGAAATCCCGTTTCGCGGAGGATCAGCAGCAGCTGGCCGATCGCATCCTAACCGAGTGCTACCGCATCCAAGAAAAAACCAAAGAGTTGACGAAACTCAACCGAGAAGAAACCAATCATCATCTAGCGCAGCGTATCGAAGATGTCGAGTTCCGTAAGGCTGAAACCGAGAAGATTCGGAAGGAAGTGTGTTTGGAGATCGAATCGATTGACACGTACAAGGAACGGATTATGGATGCGCTCGAATCCATTAAATCGGAAGCGGGGCGTTTGTGCCGGAAGTGTGTGATTTTGCGGGAGAGTCGGATCGGCATTGATTTGGTGGGTGACGCTGTGGAACGCGAGCTGATGAAAGAATTGAAAATCATCGAGGCCGCTCAATCACTATTGATTCGCACACTGGAAAGGTCTAATGAGCAAGTGCGCAAATTGCGATCCGCTATTTACATGATGGATCGCGATCTGGAGGATAAAGCTAACGCTTTGAAAATCGATCGGCATAACGCCTTGTTGACCGAAACTAGTCTCAATTTAAGCGTCTATCACGGCGTTCAACAATTAGACGGTTCGTAAGTAGCATTATACAATCATTGGGATTATTAAATCACTTTTTTCGTCACACGGCCGCCATTTTGTCAACTTTTTACACCAAATGGTATTTTTTTTCCTTCTCAATTAAATATTCTGTATATACAAACAAGATCTCATTTAATATAATTCACATAAAGGAACATCACGGTTGAGGAATGGGAAAGAATAACGGAACAAAGCTTTGAAACGGCAGCAAAGGAGAAGAACACAGGTGTCTCGTTGCGCGCATACATCGATACACTTTTAAAGCAAATCATTACAGATTTGTGGAACCAATATAATATTACAAACGATGCGTTTCGTCTCCGTATCCATGAAACGCGTGAAGCAAAAAAGAAACTAGAAGCTCAACATTGCGAGGTACATTTTTTATGGCCTTTAGGTTAACAATATGAAAAAATCTTGTAGACATAAAATATCTTAGAATTATTAATAGAATTTTTGGGCATTTTCATTATTTTTGTAAAGGCAGTATTAAGGGGGGTTGCAAATTTTGAGGCCCTATAACTCGGGAAATAGACGGTCAATTGGATTTAAATTGCAAATGGGTTCAAATAAGGTACTAAATAATATGTGTACCAAATTTGGTTCAAATCGCTCCAGTATCTTCAAAATAGTAAATGACGCTTACGTAGGGACTTACGAGTGAATCGACGACTAACACTCAAGTTATACATATTTTTGGATTCAGGGCGACGAGACAAACACTTTTTGTTAAGAACATTTTTTGATCTGAGAATGCTTTACCTTCTTCGGTACTTAGGCGAAATTTTAAATTATATTTAATAATTGTTTATGGCCTTTAGGTTAACAATATGCAAAAATCTTGTAGATATAAAATATCTTAGAATTATTAGTAGACTATTTGGGCGTTTTAATTATTTTTGTAAGGGGGGTTCTATATTTTGGGGGCCTATAACTCGGGATTTAAACGGTCAATTGGATTTAAATTGCGAATGGGTTCAAATAGGGCACTAAATAATATGTGTACCAAATTTGGTGTAAATCGCTCCAGTATCTTCAAAGTAGTACAGAACGCTTACGTAGGGACTTACGAGCGAATCGACGACTAACATACAAGTTATATATATATTTGGATTCAGGGCGACGAGACAAACACTTTTTGTTAAGGACATTTTTTGATCTGATGCGAAGCACCAATTATTTTACATATATATACTTTTAGACAATGCGTTTAATAAACGACATGACGCGCAATATAACGGATTTGGAAAAGGCGATCGCGGACAAAGAGGGCTTTATGGGGCTGGCCCATACGCGTTTGGGCAACAGAGCGCAGCGTGAAGGTTTGGAGTTATGCCGCGACATTGTCGAAACGAAATTAGTGACGGAAGTGCACGAGTTGCATCAGACCGTGGCGCATTTGCAGCTGATGCTCGCCGAGGCGCAAGCGTCGCAGCGATACCTGCTCAAAACGCAGGTTCAACTTGAAGAAGACATAAACATCAAGACGAACTCGCTGAAGATCGACGAAGTCGACTGTATGACGTTGCGCGAGTCTATGGACTATCATGCTTATTAAACAGTATTCGTCTGTCACTTTGATCATGAAATGTACATGTTATTATGTAACAATGTAATAGAAATTTAATAAATATAATACAATTTCAAGCATACAACCAATCAAACTAAAGGATAGGTAAATTCAACCAATAGTACTTGAGCATCACCCAAGTAAAGACCAATCACAGCTGACTATTGTATAAACGAACCAATTAGAGACTAGTGTCAAATGTTTTAACCAATCACGTTCTATATTTTAAAACTAGTTCACTTCAAAGCATTTCACCCTAGTGACACCTACAATTCGCAGTGTTACTATACCAGTTTAGGCATATTGCCGCTAGATGGCAGGCAGTGTACTGTTGTGTTTAGATTAGGCAACCTATAATACAGTGTTGTTGTGATGTTATCGACGTAGAAGGCGTCCATTGCATTATATATTATAACTAAAGTTGTACGTTTATGCATTTAATTACGCATTATGATTAGATATCAACGATCTAGTACAACAATAAGGTATTTTATGAATGGTTTATTATTTTCTAACCTGAAATTAAACACTAATGTGTAAATAGTACACATTAAAATGCCATAAAAATACGATAAATTAAATTAGTCAAGCCGTGTTTTCAATATATGGTTATTAGTGTAATTTCCTAATTATAAATGATTAGGTTTTGTCTTTGATATTTATTTTCTAATTTTAAGCATTTTTGCATGAATATTTTGAAATATTAAAAATAGAAAACATCATTTGTTTTGTTGACCTTAAACTAGGTTAAAGTATTATAAACTAAAAGTTATATATTTTGTCAATAAAGCAACAAAAAATTGTATATTTGTTCGAAGAAAAATCATACTATTTTTTTTTATATAAAACTGAAGTTTGAAGAATAATTTTTTAGCTCGCACGATAGTGCAATGCGTTTAGTTTGTTAGTTTCTAACATTTAAAGTAATTATTGATAAAACATGACAGGAAATTATAAAACATTTTTTATCGGTACTTAATATTGCTTTTAAAAGTATATGTTTAAATTAAGATTACTTTAATAATAATCGTAACTATATAAAAAATATTGTACAACGAAAATCCCATTAGATTTATTTTTTATTTGGCAAACAAATTTTTATCAAACTTTGCGCATTTTTTCCGACCAAACCATAAATGATAGCAAATTGAAATTTGGACAGTCAAACAACCTATATTTGGTGTATATTGTCAAATTTTTTCAACTTAATTGGAATAATATTACGACCGCCACAGCAAACCGCGTGAAAAACAGTGAAAATGGTCGATTTTCGCAAAAACGGTAAGGGGTACCCCTTGCCATTTTTTCGGAAAAAAAATCGCATAAATATTTTTGAGTTTGACATATATTTAGATTAATTTGATTACGCTGATTCCAAAAATGCTAATTAAAGTGGTGAAAAACCGTTAGAAATTGCTGTTAGCGCGCTTTGAAGTTGATAAAATGCAAAAATGCATATAACTCGAAAACGGTGCATCGTATCGAGCCGCCGTGAACAGATTTGAGTTCCCCGATATTTAATTACTCTAGAAACTTAGTTTCAGCCGGTTTGAAAAGAAAAAAAATTTTGGACCCATTTCACGGAATTTTTTTAACTTTAAATTTTTATCAAACTTTGCGAATTTTTTCCGACCAAACCATAAAAGATAGAGAGTTGAAATTTGGACAGTCAAACAACCTATATTTGGTGTATATTGTCAAATTTTTTCAACTTAATTGGAATAATGTTACGACCGCCACAGCAAACCGCGTGAAAAACAGTGAAAATGGTCGATTTTCGCAAAAACGGTAAGGGGTACCCCTTGCCATTTTTTCGGAAAAAAAATCGCATAAATATTTTTGAGTTTGACATATATTTAGATTAATTTGATTACGCTGATTCCAAAAATGCTAATTAAAGTGGTGAAAAACCGTTAGAAATTGCTGTTAGCGCGCTTTGAAGTTGATAAAATGCAAAAATGCATATAACTCGAAAACGGTGCATCGTATCGAGCCGCCGTGAACAGATTTGAGTTCCCCGATATTTAATTACTCTAGAAACTTAGTTTCAGCCGGTTTGAAAAGAAAAAAAATTTTGGACCCATTTCACGGAATTTTTTTAACTTTAAATTTTTATCAAACTTTGCGAATTTTTTCCGACCAAACCATAAAAGATAGAAATTTGAAATTTAGACAGTCAAACAACCTATATTTGGTGTATATTGTCAAATTTTTTCAACTTAATTGGAATAATATTACGACCGCCACAGCAAACCGCGAGAAAAAACAGTGAAAATCGTCGATTTTCGCAAAAACGGTAAGGGGTACCCCTTGCCATTTTTTCGGGAAAAAAATCGCATAAATATTTTTGAGTTTGACATATATTTAGATTAATTTGACTACGCTAATTCCAAAAATGCTAATTAAACTGTCGAAAAACTGTTAGAATTTGAGTTAGCGCGATTTAAAGTTGATAAAATGCAATTTTCAGTTCACAAAAAGGATTCGAAACATTGTACATGAGTTACATCATGTAATTCCATGACTAATTAAGTGTAAATCATAAAAAAACGTTTTTATCTTAGCTAATTAACTAGGAAGTCTTTGATTAAAGTTATATTCCAATGAAAACAAATTATATATATTACGCTTATTCGAATAAATGAAATATTTTTTCAACCGATACTATATTTGGGTTGTCTGAGATACTTTGGACCCTAATTACCAATGGAAACTTCTATACAGTACCGTACCGACAAACATTTGTCTATTGAAAATCTTATATTCATGAAAAGAAAATATACACACACAGATATACAGACAAATGGACGCAATAAGTCTTAAGAGTATCTGTATTTTTTTTAAAAGTATATTTAGGATCATTTCTAATGAATTCTACGTAAATGGAAGTCGAGTGCAGGCCACTTACAATTTTCTACATTAGGTATAAGAAAGTAATACGAAAGTATCCGGTTGCAAACTTCAGACAGTCCCCGGAATAAATCTAACTTAATACAGACCTGATAAATGTCTAGTCGGTAAAGACTGCCCCGATATTATCATTGACCAATGCACACAGCCCTTTTGACCCGGATAGCATTTCATAACAAATACGAAATTATAGTTTTTGAAATAAATATAATTAATTAATTAAATCATATTTGTAAATCGGTTGTAATGATTAAAAAATGCAAACACATGAAATGGAAATTTAAAGACATGGCAAATCCTCGTGTTTATTCAAAATGTTGTCTGTTCGTATGAAAATGATTAAAATTTAATAATAGCATTAATTGTCTGTAGTTACTTTCCTTTATGTAATTAGTGACAATTTGAACGGATATACACGTTTTAACCTTCCCTGAATCGAAAAACGTGTCTGTCTGTGAACGCTCTAGGGCCTAAAAATAAATTAAGCCTTGTGCCCCTATTTTTGGAAAGAATATTCAAACAAGAAGTTTGCATATTTGTTCTATCTCCAATATCACGAAAATGGCTGCACTTATAGCAAAAATAGTTTTGTACATAATGAAAGATGTTTATATTTTGCACAACTTTTGTTTGAAAAATATCTTTAAAAAATGTACCAGTTATGAGAAAACAGCTATAGAAAATCTTAAATATTATATTTATGTTGTTCATATCTCTTTTCACCAATATAACCAGAACGGCTGCACTTATAACAAAAAAAGTTATAAACATAATGAAAGATATGAATATTTCACACAACTTTTGTTTGAAAACTTTCTATAAAAAATGTACCAGTTACGAGATAACTGCTACGGAAAATCTTAAACGTGCTTATCTACCCATTTTTTGTTCTATCTCTAATATCACGAAAACGGCTGCACTTATAGTAAAAATAGTTATGTACATAATGCAAGATGTTAATATTGTGCACAACTTTTGTTTGAAAAGTTTTTACAAAAAATGTACCAGTTATGAGATAATCGCTGTAGAAAATCTAAAATATTTTATTTATGTTGTTCCGGAAGTTCTTGTTTACTCTTTTTCGAATATAGCCAGAACGGCTGCACTTATAACAAAAAAAGTTGTATACATAATGGAAAGATGTTAATATTTTGCAAAACTTTTGTTTGAAAAGTTTTTACAAAAAATGTACTCGTTACGAGATAATCGCTATAAAAAATCTTAAAATTGTTATTTATGTTGATAATTTTTTTATTGTTATTAATAATATTTATGTAGTTATATGTTTAGTATAAGGTGTTGCGGTTTCAACAGATTTTTCAATATAATTTTTTGACTTGTATCACGTGAAGTACATGAGGTTGTTATCAGACAAGTTTTTTAAAGATAAAATGTAAATGATTTTTGCTTGGGTCATGGCATTGACCTGTTAGGTCAGGTAACATTTATTTATTTGTTTTTATGATAACTAGGTTAATCTGTGGGTACCCTGTGTGCCCATATCATATACAGCCCATTCTACATCGAGATAATAATGATAATAAATTTAAAAGAAAAATATATGCGATTACGCAACAATAAATAAATAAAATGTCGTAATATTAATCAGTTGCTATACAATTATTTGACGATGAAACTAACCAAAATATGATTGAAAAACCATAACATTCCGTAAAAGTACTTGACCGATAAAAATGTGAACTGTAATTTTGATTCATAAGATGACATAAGTAAAATTTATTGTACAAAAAATAAATTATGTTCGATAAATCGTATAGTTTGCAATTTAATTGAAATACATGTATAAAATTGCACTAATTTTAATTATTATGTGTCTAACAATAACAATACGAAAAAATCTTCTAGATATAAAATATCTTGGAATTCTTTGTAGATATTTTGGATGTTTTAATTATTTTCTAAGGGCAGTATTAAGGGAGATATTAAATTAATTCGAAAAGTTTACGAGCGATTATAATGTTTAATATTTTTTTATAGCCTTTAGGTTAACAATACGAAAAAATCTTCTAGATATAAAATATCTTGGAATTCTTTGTAGATATTTTGAATGTTTTAATTATTTTCTAAGGGCAGTATTAAGGGAGGTTTTAAATTAATTAAGTATACGGGCGATTATAATGTTTAATAATTCGAGTTAACAATATGAAAAAATCTAATAACGATTTTCTAAGATGATTTTTCAGTAACGTAGACAAAATATGTGTACCAAATTTGGTCGTACGGCCAGCTGAAGGTATTGCGAAAGTTACAGTGACGTAAAAGTCGTAAAGATTAAACTCTTATTTCGTCATGTTCATTTGGTAAAAATTGTTTTGAAAATAATTGGTTACTGAGCAAGACAGAAAACAATTTTTGAAAAAAAACTACTTACGTATATATATAATATATTTTAATTTTAAGTTCAAAATATTTATTTAACTTTATGAACTTTTTCAGTGCACAAAGAAAAGAATAATTATCATTTTGTTAAGTAAATATTAAACAATAAATACAGTACGATAATATTTCAAAATGGCGGTCTTTTAACCTAGAGATTTAAACGGAAATACACGTTTTGACCATCCCTGAAACGTCATTCTAAAAACGGGCAAATTGAATTTCGTCGACAGTAAAAAGGCTTTAAAAATAAACGTGTATTTATGAGTTTCAGAGAAACTGAAGTTGATCTATCATGATCAAGGTCGATCCATATACGTAACGATCAACTGACGGCGACGTGACTGCACAACACGTATTTTTAACTCGCCGTACGAAGTACAAAAGTGCTAAAGCAATCGGTCGCGTGTCTGTAGCAATCTTGGTTCAAAAAAATCTATAATAAAAGTGTTTGTCTCGTCGCCCTGAATCCAAAAATATATATAACTCATTTACCCTCTATTACTCTGAAGGTACCAAACCGATTTGAACCAAAATTGCTACACATATTACTTAACATCCTATTTGAATCCGTTCGCAATTTAAATCGAATCGCCTGTATACTTCGCAAGTTATAGGGCCCCAAAATTTAAAACCCCCCTTAATACTGCCCTTATAAAAATAATGAAAATACCCAAAAATTCTACTAATAATTCTAAGATATTTTATGTCTATAATATTTTTGCATATTATTAACCCAAAGGCCATAAAAAATTACTAAATCCATTTTTACGCCGATTGAAATCAAAGTGTAATTATTTATGATTACAACATTGACAACCCGTCAATCAAACGCGATTGTTTACATCCGATGGTGGCCGAGTGACAAGCCGAACATGCCCGACCAAGTTTAATTGTTTATATACTTGCCTTAAGATATAAGCATGTTACTGAGCACGTTTCCTCTAGTAGAAAACAAACGGTCAGTTATTTACGGGCGTTATTCAGCGAGTAAACTTATTTTGCGAATAAAGTATGGCATATTATTTCGACATACTAAAAGTGCAAGTGCAGTTTAAATGGAAATTATATTAAGTCATATTCTGATTTCTTAATCATTTATTATTAATTTAAGTAACTTATTTTGACAAAGCCGGTACTTTGTATTTAATTATACGGACTTCTGAGTTGCCTTTTTTTTCGTAAATTTTCAAAACGTAAGTAATTTTATTTAGAATTATATATATATATATAAATAAGATTTTCCGTAGCAGTTTTCTAGTAACTGGTACATTTTTTGGCAAAACTTTTCAAACAAAAGTTGTGCGAAATTTAAATATCTTTTATTATGATTTCCACTTTTTTTGTTATAAGTGCAGCCGTTCTGGCTATATTCGAAATAAGAGTAAACAAGAACTTCCGGAACAACATAAATTAAATATTTATGGTTTTCTATAGCTGCTATCTCATAACTGGTACATTTTTTGTAAAAACTTTTCAAACAAAAGTTGTGCAAAATATTAACATCTTTCATTTTGTACATAACTATTTTTGCTATAAGTGCAGCCGTTTTCATGTTATTGGAGATAGAACAAAAAATGCGTAGATAAGAACATTTAAGATTTTCCGTAGCAGTTATCTCGTAACTGGTACATTTTTTAAAGAAACTTTTCAAACAAAAGTTGTGTGAAATATTCATATCTTTCATTATAATTACAACTATTCTTGTCATAAGTGCAGCCGTTTTCGTGTTATTGGAGATAGAACAAAAAATGCGTAGATAAGAACATTTAAGATTTTCCGTAGCAGTTATCTCGTAACTGGTACATTTTTTGGCAAAACTTTTCAAACAAAAGTTGTGTGAAATATTCATATCTTTCATTATGTTCATAACTATTTTTGCTATAATTGCAGCCGTTTTAGTGATACGTATTATATTTAAATACGTTAGTAGTTTACCTAGTTTTAACACAGTTGCAAAATAGTTTAATAACATTGCAGAATTATTGCGTCAGCTGGTTAACATTGGTAATCACGTGAACGTTTTGATTAGATATTCATATTTGACGACATTCAAAATAGTTAGTCACGTTAGTCAACATTGACAATGCAAATCAAAATGACGAATAATCAAACAATCTAATTATTATTTAAATCTATTATTAAACATAAGTATCTAACAAATAAAGATTACCATAACATTTAAACAAGCGTACAGACACGTATGTAAGCTCGCTGAGTGCGAAATGCGCACTACACAGCGCATTTGTGATCTTAGAATTAGTTTACGTAAATATTGCCGTATTTAAGTCAATGTAATTAACCCTAATTGATTTTTAAACAAAGGAAAACTTAGAGATTAACATAGTTTATTAACCGTACTAATGTTCAAAATTAATTAATACCAAAATATATAAACAGCATTTCTGAAAATGTTCCGGTCTTTAACCACCAATCATAACTGGAAATTAACCCATAAAATGTTTCTAAGAAAAACAAGTGCCTATTTTGTTCCCCAGTCCAAATGTGGTCAGGCATAGTTTATACGGTTAAATAAATATACATGCATAGCTTTTACAACATAAATGAAATTTTGAAAATTTCCCATGGCGTCCATTTCATAATTGGTGCATTTTTTGAAGAAACTTTTCAAACAAAAGTTGTGCGAAATATGAATATCTTTCATTTTGAATATAACCATGTTTTTCGTAAGTGCAGCCGTTTTCATGTTATTGGAGATAGAACAAAAAATGCACTTTTAGTTTGCAAATGTTTCTATAAAAAATAGGTGCACATCTAGACCATATACAAGTTTTAAGTTGACAGTTTTACAATTATACGGTCGACCATTTTGGTTCTAGAGCGTTTACAGACAGACAGACACACAATCACATGCGATTCAGTGCCGGTTAAAACTTATTACTGCGTATAAGAAAGTAAAAGTGCCCTCTAATCGCATTTCTATTTAAATTTAGTTAACAAAGAACTATGTTTATTTCTATTGGTTTGTTTGTGAATGAATCTAATTGTGATTGTAATCTTGGAGTGTCCTACACTCGTCCTTTTTATATGCGCAGGTTTAATATATTTTTACAATTGGACGAAGTAAACAATATAATAAATTATTATACTATTGTTGTACTATTTATTATTACTGCGAATTTTATATTTGCCTGTTCTTTTATTGGAATAATTTCTTTAACTAATTATTATATATATATATATATATATATATATATATATATATATATATATATATATATATATATATATATATATATATATATATATATAACCTTTATCTGAATAACTTATTTCGACATAACTTACTGATTATTGTTGACAAGTGCTTTTATTATAGTGTTTTGTAATGTTATATAGGTTCAATATATAAGGTTATCTCAAAAATGGAAAAAAATTAAAATAAAATTAAATATTTTGTAGTTTCTAAAGCAATTGAAATGCCGATTAAGTTTAAAGTGGCCTGCACTCGACTTATACGTAGTTATCACTAGAATATATATATATATATATATATATATATATATATATATATATATATATATATATATATATATCTACCAAATCATTATTATTTTATTCCGTTATTAAATACTATTTTTTCTATATAAAAATACATATTTTAATTATTATTATTATTGATATTACTATTTTTGTCATAAGTGCAGCTTTTCTAGTAGCACATCTAGACCATATACGCGTTTAAAGTTTGAAGTTAAATCATTTTACGTTCGACAGACACACAGACGTGATTTTAAAAACATATTCGAATCAGGGAGAGTGTTTTTTCATGATTATTTTCTTATTACTGCGTAGAAAATAAATATATTGTTGCTAAAAATGTGTTAGTCTTCTGCTTTACAAGATAAATTGATATCATAAAAAGAAAAACATGTTTCCATAGTTTATTTAAGTGCATTTTTGTCTTTACAATATTGCTAGTAGATTGCAAGTACAAGATAATGTCAATAAATACAAGTGTCAAGCAAAATTGATAGTAAAATATTAAAAAACTATCTAACTTTTTGCTATAAAACAACCAATTCAGCATTTTAACTTAAAGCCGTTTGTATTTTAATTTACAGATAATACGACAATGTCCACTACAATCACACAAACAGAGCAGCAGACCGTTCAAACCGCATTAACCGGTGAAGTACTAGCCGGCGAGAAATGCCAGTCATTGCGAAAAAGGCGGGAAACCTTCACAAGAACTGCATCGATAGAGAAACTGAAAAAGTTCAACAACTACATATGCTCGCAGCACTACTACATTGTCCCCACGCTACTACTCTGGCTGAAAACATCGCATACACTACTGACGGCCAACGCCGAGAAATGCATGCACTATGTCAGGTCAATGTTTTTGTTTTGTGCGATACGGGAGTTGGTGCAATTAAAACTGAAAACATTGGACAGTGAAACGAAAAAACATGCTTTTTATAAACTTTCTGCGAAGGATGTACTACCCATTTTGAATATATTCGTGTTTAGAATACACAGATCGTTAGCGTTAGTATACGCGGATATTAAATATTTGGGTTTAGTGTTAACTGTTTACTTTGGCGTTTGTTTGGTTTTGTTGCAATTGACTGGTTGTATTTTGTGTATGTTTATAAGAATGCCGCCATTAGGTTTCTTGTTTTTGGTTGCTTGTGTTTTAATTATATCGAAATTAGTCATTGTTGTAATGTATCAAAATGTGTGTAAGAGAGAGAAAAAACTAAAAATTGTTAGTAATAATAATAATAAGACTGTTGAGGAGAAGAAACGGATACGGAAACAGTTGACTTATATTGGTAAAACTATTAGTAATGTTAAATTATTCTAATTTATTTGTTTTGTAAACTTTTTTACTTATTCGAATGTGTAAAACTTGAAGACTGTCGTGTAAGTGCCATATGTTTTTTAAATGGATAATAAATAGAAACAATGTGATAGAGAAATGCAATGTTTTAGATTTATGAATTTACTGATATTTATTTTGACAATGTGAGAATAAATTACCTATTTTTACAAATATCAATTATATTGTTTTATTAATTTAGCCCTTTTTACACCAAAGGTGTTAAAGTGAGCTGCGCATGCGCAGATCTGCGTAGCCAACTTAAAATATAATCTAATTATTTATTTAATTTAACCTAAGTATATGAAGTAACCAAATTTGTTAATTTATTTATATTATATATAAATAAATACAAAATCAATTAATTAACGACATTAAATAACTCAAACATTATTTGGACAGCGCAGTCATCCCAAGAATAAATGTTGGATGGCAGCACTAGCGATTGAAATATCGTGAGCGTCAAGTGAGCTAACTTAAAGTGACCTTGGTACAGATAGAATAGCTTCAATTCGCTTTGAATTGGAATTATCGAAATAATTCTTAAGTTGAATTGTGAATTATGAATTCAATTCCATTGAAATTAAAATGACATTACAGATAACTTAAGGTTACTTAAAGTGACCTTGGTACAGATAGAATAGCTTCAATTCGCTTTGAATTGGAATTATCGAAATAATTCTTAAGTTGAATTGTGAATTATTCAATTCCACTAGGAATTGAATTTACTGTTACATTTTTACGGAAAACGTCTCGAGTAAAACGTACACAGAAATATCAATATTTTAATAAATGCAAATTTAATTCAAACAAAAGTATATTGCCATTGTAGATATGCAAATTAAAAACAACATGATGCGTTCTTTTTTATTTTGGCACAGATACTGTAAACTTTTGCCCAAAAACATTTTTGGTAACGTATTTCCAAAAGTAGTTCCATATGTCAACAGTGAAAGTATATTTAAACGTAAAAATAGAACGAATTTTGAACAGACTGTACATGAATAACTTCTCTTTGTATCTGCACTAAATTTAGAAATATTAATCCAATTAAACGGGAGTTAAAATATCTCTTGTGGCCAGCAAAATTTAGCATTGCGCTGATTTAGGCAACCCGTCTTACAGTTCTGTATTGCATCAAACAAACTTGTATTTTTACGGCGTATAATTCTGCCGAAAGGCAACCATAATTCGTATGCAATTAAAAACTTTTGTATAATCAGTCACTCTTGGCAAGACTCGCTAACTCTCCAGGGTATTGTAAAGCATCAGTAACAAAATGCTTTTTTAATTTTCATAAAGGAACAGTTTAGAAAAACATGTAGAATGGCCTGCACTCGACTTTCTTATACATAGTTTTCATTACAAATATATAACTAATACTCTACAGTAATTCTCGAAAATTGTATCAAATACGGTTTTTGGTAGCAATTATCTCGTAACTAGTACATTTTTGGTAAAAACTTTTCAAACAAAAAATGTGTGAAATATTAATATCTTTCATTATGCACATCATTATATTTGCTGTAAGTGCAGCCGTTCTAGTGATATTGAAGAAAGGACTAAAAATGAACATTTATGATTTTCCGTACCAGTTTTCTCGTAACTGGTACATTTTTCGATAAAACTTTTCAAACAAACGTTGTGCAAAATATTAATATCTTTCATTATGTACATAACTATTTTTGCTGTAAGTGCAGCCGTTCTAGTGATATTGCCGATAAATTATTAAAAAAGAATATATCACTTGATTCCAAAATAGGTTATTTTTTATAGTTTTTATTTTTTATTTCCAAAACTGTGTATTCAAGACAAACTAAATTTTAACTAAGCAATTATTAGTTAATTACGCATCGACTTATATTTTTTTAATTAAAATATATCGGTCTAATTTCTCGTTGTTGCATCTTGATCATTTTATTCAATAAACCGTCATTATTCGATGGAGTATCTTCGATTTTTGGGTAAAAATAATTGATTACGATTTCTGTGTGTATAAATATTCGAAGTGATGGTAGCGCCACCCTCAGAAATAGCCCATAATGAAGCGGCATTACGTCGAACTAGGCGAACTTTTATTATTATAGAATGTGTTCCACAATTGAGCCGATATTTCAGATCGTTTGTCCACCGTTAGAATTGCCAAAACCCTACATCAGTCACATACAGCTTTGCTCGAACAAGATTACAAATTCATGAAGATTTATGAAAGGTTCAATACCACACGATGTACCCGCTATACCTTGAAGAGTACCGTATTAATTTCACCAAATGGCGACAAACTTAATTCTACCAAAATACGATTATTGCCAGCAATCAATATAAGGGCGAGTACGAAAGGGCAAGACATCGTGTGTCTGTAATATTCACGGAAAAAAACAAACAAAAAAGAACAACTTACAAAATAGTTTCTAATTTCGAAATCTGTGGGTCTGTGTGTCTGTAATGGCTACACATATGGTTAAGTTAGTCCCCTAAATGTGCCCTAACTCCCTCTATATCTTTAGTGGTGAATATTGACAGATTTCGGAAGTTTGCGGCTACCCGGAGATTCGTCCTTTTGTTTAGTTAACGTCTATTAATTGTGCTAGGTTGTCATTTAGGTAAGACAGGTAAATACGATTGTATCTTACCTTATTGAAACCCCCTGGGGGACAAATCACCTAATTTTGACCAACTGCGATTACTAATGCAGCCTTAAATTAAACACGAATGCATACAATTAATTAGGAAAATGTTGCAACCCGTCAAATTATTCAATTTCGGGATAATTTTTTCGGTGGTCGGTTGACAAAAAGGGCCGTAACAATGAGACATTGTTTAGAGGCGTATCAGTTCGCAAACAAAACGCTGTTGGCATTATGTTGATGACAAGGGTTCGGCTGCAGACAAGGGTATGAATTCAACAATGTAAGACACTATAGTTATGCTAAAGATATTCGGGCCTTATTCAAGAAAAATAACAGATTATTGTTATGTGTTGTTGTCGTCTCATTAATGCTCCAATAACTCACTAAAACCCATTAAATTTAACGGGTACTTAAGATTCACTAGTTACCGTCGCATTAGCTATGAGTTTTGTTTTATAATTATTATTACTAAGTTAACCGGAAGGCCCTAAGTGCCCTTATCATGTATAGATCATACTTGATCGATATAAAAAAAATGGCAACTCTGTGGCGTCAAAATTAAAATTTTCAAAATTTCAATTGGCGTCTTTTCGTTTCTGGTACATTTTTTGGCAAAACTTTTCAAACAAAAGTTGTGCAAAATGTTGATATTATTCATTTTGTACATAACTATTTTTGCTGTAAGTGCAGCCGTTTTGGCTATATTTGAGAAATAGTAAGCGAGACAAGGGGTGAATATTCGTTTCAGGGGTTGAAATTTCACAATTTTACGTAAGACAGTTTTGGCTATAGAGCGTTTAGAAACCATTCCGTAAATAGTCATATGCGATTCAGGAAAAGTCAAATTTGTTGAAATCTCGAGTTTAACGTGTTTCATGATTGTAAGACTTACGTAGTACTTCGTAAAAAGTGAACCAAAATGTGTAGCAAATATTTATTTAAATTTTTGACTATTTCATACTCCTGTACGGTTAATTAATAAAAACGACTGTTTTTTTCCACTACACATATTTTATAGTATTACCGCCAATGCCTTTAGCTCACCGATGGTAGTTCATTTCTTATGGAAAATTGTTTTTTTTTGGGTTTTAATTTAGTATGTTTGCTGTGGCCATAAAACATGAACCGTCGGCGCACATGTTTAGAGGCGCTGTTCACAGAGCGTCGGCAATTTGCAGGCGTCGATAGCCGAAGTCGTCATGTTCGTGCGCGTCGCGACGGCCCACAGTGCTGCCGTCACGGCCGCCATGTTGGAAGTTCGCGCGCACCGGGCAGCCTGCTGTACCTGCATATATTTTCCTGCTGAATGTGTGTATGTGTCTGTGTGGCTGTGTGTGTGTGTGTGTGAATGTTTGTTAGAAACGCTGTCGTACTATTTTTAACAGAACTGTGCAAGACCGGGCTGTCGTACGAGTACTCGTATTCGATGTTTAGCAACACAAGTGAAAAACGTTTTACATGAACGAATCAACAATGAACAACAATTGTAATGTTATTAAAATACTGTGATAATTTAATCGACCATTCGGATAAATAATTGTTTCGATATTTGCTGTAGATGGGGTCATATATTGTAATTATTTTGAATTGAACCAAGTGTCAGTGTACTTTAGTGCAAGGAACTAAGTAGTCCTAATTGTTATAATAATGATGCGTTATTATTAACGTTTTGGTGTATTAAACGTGCGAAAGTTTTTATAATAATATTTAAAGAAAATGTTGCCTTAAACTATATATCATAAAGGATCAGAATATATATATACAATTTTTGTATATAGTAGCTAATACAATTTATATATATACAATTTTTGCACTAAACCCATGAGCTTACTTTCAACGTAGCCTAAATATTAAATAATGGCTTTTAACACGCTTTCATTAATACCTAATTAATCGCTTTACAAATTTTTACACTAATTATTCTTAATTCATTAAATATATAAATATAAACATAAGTGATTTAAATAATAATAATATATAATCTATAAATCAAAGTGCTTAGTTCCAAAAGAATGCTAAAATTTTTTTTTTGGGAAAATATAGTATTTAATAATAATAATTAAATAATTCGGGTATTTGAGAGTGTTACGTTTGAAATGCCAGTCAGAAGAGGTCACGTAGCACCCAGGACTACCCTAATTGAGACAATCATACGGAAGTTTGATACTGATAGTAAGTACAAATTTTATTTATTTGCGGTCAAAAACCGCAACATATTTTTAACCTCAAATCACTTATATTCACAAGTCCTGTTGAATACATATATGACTAATGCCCCAATTACAAGCGAAGCAAGCACAACCAAATAAATAAAAATATAATTTAAATAATGAATAAAGAGCTAATTGATAATAAAAATGGGTTTTATGCTCATCAAAACATAAAAAAAAAACCCTAAACTAACTGATAAACTAATACAATTTAGCTTATTATATTATTACGTTATCTTGCATCTTTAATATCCACATTCAATTTCCATGATTTATTTCCAATAATCAATACACGAAATACGTTCTTAGTCGATCCATTAATATAAAATTACAAATATTAAATCAATGTTTTCCTGTTAAGCATAGTTCATACAATTTATTAATGCAAAACATAAATAAGAACATTTATTTTCCTGGTTGTGTTTCATGTTTACTGCATTTTTTGTTCTATCTCCAATAACACTAAAACTGCTGCACTTATAGCAAAAATAGTTATGTGCATAATGAAAGATATGAATATTTCACACAACTTTTGTTTGAAAAGTTTTGCTAAAAAATGTACTAGTTACGAGAAAACTGCTACGGAAAACCTTAAATGTTGTTATCTATGCATTTTTTGTTTTATCACCAATAACACTAAAACGGCTGCACTTATAGCAAAATAAGTAATTTACATAATGAAAGATATGAATATTTTCCACAACTTTTGTTTGAAAAGCATTTTTAAAAAATGTACCAGTTATGAGAAAACAGCTATAGAAAATCTGAAATATTTAATTTATGTTGTTCCGGAAATGCATGTTTACTCTTTTCTCCAATATAACCAGAACGGCTGCACTTATAGCAAAAATAGTTATATACATAATGAAAGTTATGAATATTTTGCACAACTTTTGTTTGATAAGTTTTGCCAAAAAATGTACCAGTTACGAGAAAACTGCTACGGAAAATCTTAAATTTTAAATTGAGATTGTTTACCAGTTCTAATGAAAGATATTGTATGACATGGATGTCACACGGTTTGTCATTTATTTATTTATGTTTCGTTAACACATGTGACAACATAATAAGTTCATCTCGACAGACGTTTATTATGAATTTCCTGCTCAATTTCATTTGACATCTGTCAATGATCAACTGCATCATGTTTTAAAATAATTCTTATCCTATATTTACTAGTTTAACCCATGGGCACTATATGCCTATATCATATACAAAATGCACATGTTTCACCGACCCATTTGAATTATTTAATGGGTGAACTATAACGCCAGTATTGATTTAACCTAAAAAATCGATTATAATCTGACCATTTTAAGATTAACGATACAAAAAATGTATGGTTAATACATTTTTATGAATATAGGCCGCCCTAATGTTATGTTGATGAACAAATGCATTATATAAAACTCTACCGACAAATCTTATCATTTTGGCAAGTCATGCGGAAATATGATAAGAAAATCCCCTGTCTAGGGCATGCCTTTATTTTTCCATTAAAAAAAAGTTGGCAAACGCACAAATGGTAGCACTATTTTTACTTTCTTTTACAAAGAATCGGACTCGAGATTTTAATTGAAATATCTGTGAACGCTCTAAAGCCGAAATGGTTGAACGTAAAATGATAATACTTGCAATTTAAGACATGTATATAGTGTAGATGTGCACGATTTTTGAAAAGAATAATCAAAACGGAATTTCTACCACCTACATTTTTTTCTATCTCCAATAACACTAAAACGGCTACACTTATGGCAAAAATACCCATATACATTATGAATAATATTAACATTTCGCACAACTTTTGTTTGAAAAGTTTCTCCAAAAAATGTACCAGTTACGAATAAACGTCGATAGAAATTTTCAAAATTTGTATTTGTCACCCATTTGTGCGTCACAATTTATTACTTTCTTATTTATTTAATATTGCAAAGACAAACTATTAACTATTTGAATACTGCAAGAACTAAGAAGGTCAAATGAAGGTCATTTCACTTATATTTAAAAAAAATCAACATCCACACGGTGTATTTTTATTAAAAAAAAAAAGCAAAAATACAAAAACTGAATAAGTTTAATAAATAATACGAGTTAGATTGTTAGGATTTGGATATATTTAAAACAAAAAAAGCACATTACGGCCCCAAAACGATGTTGTAAAAAGATAAAAAGTATACTGTTACATCTGTCTGCCGTTTTTCTTCCTAATTATTCTGTTTCTGGTACCACGGAGGGCTCTAAA